>CAKAOJ020000406.1:0-441471 GCA_916701645.2 Sebastolobus alascanus
ATTGGTTTTTTAAAAAAAACTAGTTTAAAATTTCGTAAATTTTAAAAAAACTATTAATCTTTTTCAAAAAGTCAAATTTTAAAAAGATTTTTTTTTAAAATGTCGAAATAACTAGTTTTTTTTAAAATTTTCGACATTCTATACTATGACAATTTTTTACGAATATTTTTGAAAATTTTCATGAAAAAAGCCATACGAAAATATTCGTAAAAAATTGTCATAGTATAGAATGTCGAAAATTTTCATGAAAAAAGGCATAGTATAGTCTGTCGATTCATTTGGTGGAAAAAAAACTCAGTTTAAAATTTCGTCAATTTTCAAAAAAGTCATACTATAGCATGACTTTTTTCATGAAAATGTCGAAATTTTAAACTGAGTTTTTTTTCCACCAAATGAATCGACAGACTATACTATGCCTTTTTTCATGAAAATTTTCGACATTCTATACTATGACAATTTTTTACGAATATTTTTGAAAATTTTCATGAAAAAAGCCATACGAAAATATTCGTAAAAAATTGTCATAGTATAGAATGTCGAAAATTTTCATGAAAAAAGGCATAGTATAGTCTGTCGATTCATTTGGTGGAAAAAAAACTCAGTTTAAAATTTCGTCAATTTTCAAAAAAGTCATACTATAGCATGACTTTTTTCATGAAAATGTCGAAATTTTAAACTGAGTTTTTTTTCCACCAAATGAATCGACAGACTATACTATGCCTTTTTTCATGAAAATTTTCGACATTCTATACTATGACAATTTTTTACGAATATTTTTGAAAATTTTCATGAAAAAAGCCATACGAAAATATTCGTAAAAAATTGTCATAGTATAGAATGTCGAAAATTTTCATGAAAAAAGGCATAGTATAGTCTGTCGATTCATTTGGTGGAAAAAAAACTCAGTTTAAAATTTCGTCAATTTTCAAAAAAGTCATACTATAGCATGACTTTTTTCATGAAAATGTCGAAATTTTAAACTGAGTTTTTTTTCCACCAAATGAATCGACAGACTATACTATGCCTTTTTTCATGAAAATTTTCGACATTCTATACTATGACAATTTTTTACGAATATTTTTGAAAATTTTCATGAAAAAAGCCATACGAAAATATTCGTAAAAAATTGTCATAGTATAGAATGTCGAAAATTTTCATGAAAAAAGGCATAGTATAGTCTGTCGATTCATTTGGTGGAAAAAAAACTCAGTTTAAAATTTCGTCAATTTTCAAAAAAGTCATACTATAGCATGACTTTTTTCATGAAAATGTCGAAATTTTAAACTGAGTTTTTTTTCCACCAAATGAATCGACAGACTATACTATGCCTTTTTTCATGAAAATTTTCGACATTCTATACTATGACAATTTTTTACGAATATTTTTGAAAATTTTCATGAAAAAAGCCATACGAAAATATTCGTAAAAAATTGTCATAGTATAGAATGTCGAAAATTTTCATGAAAAAAGGCATAGTATAGTCTGTCGATTCATTTGGTGGAAAAAAAACTCAGTTTAAAATTTCGTCAATTTTCAAAAAAGTCATACTATAGCATGACTTTTTTCATGAAAATGTCGAAATTTTAAACTGAGTTTTTTTTCCACCAAATGAATCGACAGACTATACTATGCCTTTTTTCATGAAAATTTTCGACATTCTATACTATGACAATTTTTTACGAATATTTTTGAAAATTTTCATGAAAAAAGCCATACGAAAATATTCGTAAAAAATTGTCATAGTATAGAATGTCGAAAATTTTCATGAAAAAAGGCATAGTATAGTCTGTCGATTCATTTGGTGGAAAAAAAACTCAGTTTAAAATTTCGTCAATTTTCAAAAAAGTCATACTATAGCATGACTTTTTTCATGAAAATGTCGAAATTTTAAACTGAGTTTTTTTTCCACCAAATGAATCGACAGACTATACTATGCCTTTTTTCATGAAAATTTTCGACATTCTATACTATGACAATTTTTTACGAATATTTTTGAAAATTTTCATGAAAAAAGCCATACGAAAATATTCGTAAAAAATTGTCATAGTATAGAATGTCGAAAATTTTCATGAAAAAAGGCATAGTATAGTCTGTCGATTCATTTGGTGGAAAAAAAACTCAGTTTAAAATTTCGTCAATTTTCAAAAAAGTCATACTATAGCATGACTTTTTTCATGAAAATGTCGAAATTTTAAACTGAGTTTTTTTTCCACCAAATGAATCGACAGACTATACTATGCCTTTTTTCATGAAAATTTTCGACATTCTATACTATGACAATTTTTTACGAATATTTTTGAAAATTTTCATGAAAAAAGCCATACGAAAATATTCGTAAAAAATTGTCATAGTATAGAATGTCGAAAATTTTCATGAAAAAAGGCATAGTATAGTCTGTCGATTCATTTGGTGGAAAAAAAACTCAGTTTAAAATTTCGTCAATTTTCAAAAAAGTCATACTATAGCATGACTTTTTTCATGAAAATGTCGAAATTTTAAACTGAGTTTTTTTTCCACCAAATGAATCGACAGACTATACTATGCCTTTTTTCATGAAAATTTTCGACATTCTATACTATGACAATTTTTTACGAATATTTTTGAAAATTTTCATGAAAAAAGCCATACGAAAATATTCGTAAAAAATTGTCATAGTATAGAATGTCGAAAATTTTCATGAAAAAAGGCATAGTATAGTCTGTCGATTCATTTGGTGGAAAAAAAACTCAGTTTAAAATTTCGTCAATTTTCAAAAAAGTCATACTATAGCATGACTTTTTTCATGAAAATGTCGAAATTTTAAACTGAGTTTTTTTTCCACCAAATGAATCGACAGACTATACTATGCCTTTTTTCATGAAAATTTTCGACATTCTATACTATGACAATTTTTTACGAATATTTTTGAAAATTTTCATGAAAAAAGCCATACGAAAATATTCGTAAAAAATTGTCATAGTATAGAATGTCGAAAATTTTCATGAAAAAAGGCATAGTATAGTCTGTCGATTCATTTGGTGGAAAAAAAACTCAGTTTAAAATTTCGTCAATTTTCAAAAAAGTCATACTATAGCATGACTTTTTTCATGAAAATGTCGAAATTTTAAACTGAGTTTTTTTTCCACCAAATGAATCGACAGACTATACTATGCCTTTTTTCATGAAAATTTTCGACATTCTATACTATGACAATTTTTTACGAATATTTTTGAAAATTTTCATGAAAAAAGCCATACGAAAATATTCGTAAAAAATTGTCATAGTATAGAATGTCGAAAATTTTCATGAAAAAAGGCATAGTATAGTCTGTCGATTCATTTGGTGGAAAAAAAACTCAGTTTAAAATTTCGTCAATTTTCAAAAAAGTCATACTATAGCATGACTTTTTTCATGAAAATGTCGAAATTTTAAACTGAGTTTTTTTTCCACCAAATGAATCGACAGACTATACTATGCCTTTTTTCATGAAAATTTTCGACATTCTATACTATGACAATTTTTTACGAATATTTTTGAAAATTTTCATGAAAAAAGCCATACGAAAATATTCGTAAAAAATTGTCATAGTATAGAATGTCGAAAATTTTCATGAAAAAAGGCATAGTATAGTCTGTCGATTCATTTGGTGGAAAAAAAACTCAGTTTAAAATTTCGTCAATTTTCAAAAAAGTCATACTATAGCATGACTTTTTTCATGAAAATGTCGAAATTTTAAACTGAGTTTTTTTTCCACCAAATGAATCGACAGACTATACTATGCCTTTTTTCATGAAAATTTTCGACATTCTATACTATGACAATTTTTTACGAATATTTTTGAAAATTTTCATGAAAAAAGCCATACGAAAATATTCGTAAAAAATTGTCATAGTATAGAATGTCGAAAATTTTCATGAAAAAAGGCATAGTATAGTCTGTCGATTCATTTGGTGGAAAAAAAACTCAGTTTAAAATTTCGTCAATTTTCAAAAAAGTCATACTATAGCATGACTTTTTTCATGAAAATGTCGAAATTTTAAACTGAGTTTTTTTTCCACCAAATGAATCGACAGACTATACTATGCCTTTTTTCATGAAAATTTTCGACATTCTATACTATGACAATTTTTTACGAATATTTTTGAAAATTTTCATGAAAAAAGCCATACGAAAATATTCGTAAAAAATTGTCATAGTATAGAATGTCGAAAATTTTCATGAAAAAAGGCATAGTATAGTCTGTCGATTCATTTGGTGGAAAAAAAACTCAGTTTAAAATTTCGTCAATTTTCAAAAAAGTCATACTATAGCATGACTTTTTTCATGAAAATGTCGAAATTTTAAACTGAGTTTTTTTTCCACCAAATGAATCGACAGACTATACTATGCCTTTTTTCATGAAAATTTTCGACATTCTATACTATGACAATTTTTTACGAATATTTTTGAAAATTTTCATGAAAAAAGCCATACGAAAATATTCGTAAAAAATTGTCATAGTATAGAATGTCGAAAATTTTCATGAAAAAAGGCATAGTATAGTCTGTCGATTCATTTGGTGGAAAAAAAACTCAGTTTAAAATTTCGTCAATTTTCAAAAAAGTCATACTATAGCATGACTTTTTTCATGAAAATGTCGAAATTTTAAACTGAGTTTTTTTTCCACCAAATGAATCGACAGACTATACTATGCCTTTTTTCATGAAAATTTTCGACATTCTATACTATGACAATTTTTTACGAATATTTTTGAAAATTTTCATGAAAAAAGCCATACGAAAATATTCGTAAAAAATTGTCATAGTATAGAATGTCGAAAATTTTCATGAAAAAAGGCATAGTATAGTCTGTCGATTCATTTGGTGGAAAAAAAACTCAGTTTAAAATTTCGTCAATTTTCAAAAAAGTCATACTATAGCATGACTTTTTTCATGAAAATGTCGAAATTTTAAACTGAGTTTTTTTTCCACCAAATGAATCGACAGACTATACTATGCCTTTTTTCATGAAAATTTTCGACATTCTATACTATGACAATTTTTTACGAATATTTTTGAAAATTTTCATGAAAAAAGCCATACGAAAATATTCGTAAAAAATTGTCATAGTATAGAATGTCGAAAATTTTCATGAAAAAAGGCATAGTATAGTCTGTCGATTCATTTGGTGGAAAAAAAACTCAGTTTAAAATTTCGTCAATTTTCAAAAAAGTCATACTATAGCATGACTTTTTTCATGAAAATGTCGAAATTTTAAACTGAGTTTTTTTTCCACCAAATGAATCGACAGACTATACTATGCCTTTTTTCATGAAAATTTTCGACATTCTATACTATGACAATTTTTTACGAATATTTTTGAAAATTTTCATGAAAAAAGCCATACGAAAATATTCGTAAAAAATTGTCATAGTATAGAATGTCGAAAATTTTCATGAAAAAAGGCATAGTATAGTCTGTCGATTCATTTGGTGGAAAAAAAACTCAGTTTAAAATTTCGTCAATTTTCAAAAAAGTCATACTATAGCATGACTTTTTTCATGAAAATGTCGAAATTTTAAACTGAGTTTTTTTTCCACCAAATGAATCGACAGACTATACTATGCCTTTTTTCATGAAAATTTTCGACATTCTATACTATGACAATTTTTTACGAATATTTTTGAAAATTTTCATGAAAAAAGCCATACGAAAATATTCGTAAAAAATTGTCATAGTATAGAATGTCGAAAATTTTCATGAAAAAAGGCATAGTATAGTCTGTCGATTCATTTGGTGGAAAAAAAACTCAGTTTAAAATTTCGTCAATTTTCAAAAAAGTCATACTATAGCATGACTTTTTTCATGAAAATGTCGAAATTTTAAACTGAGTTTTTTTTCCACCAAATGAATCGACAGACTATACTATGCCTTTTTTCATGAAAATTTTCGACATTCTATACTATGACAATTTTTTACGAATATTTTTGAAAATTTTCATGAAAAAAGCCATACGAAAATATTCGTAAAAAATTGTCATAGTATAGAATGTCGAAAATTTTCATGAAAAAAGGCATAGTATAGTCTGTCGATTCATTTGGTGGAAAAAAAACTCAGTTTAAAATTTCGTCAATTTTCAAAAAAGTCATACTATAGCATGACTTTTTTCATGAAAATGTCGAAATTTTAAACTGAGTTTTTTTTCCACCAAATGAATCGACAGACTATACTATGCCTTTTTTCATGAAAATTTTCGACATTCTATACTATGACAATTTTTTACGAATATTTTTGAAAATTTTCATGAAAAAAGCCATACGAAAATATTCGTAAAAAATTGTCATAGTATAGAATGTCGAAAATTTTCATGAAAAAAGGCATAGTATAGTCTGTCGATTCATTTGGTGGAAAAAAAACTCAGTTTAAAATTTCGTCAATTTTCAAAAAAGTCATACTATAGCATGACTTTTTTCATGAAAATGTCGAAATTTTAAACTGAGTTTTTTTTCCACCAAATGAATCGACAGACTATACTATGCCTTTTTTCATGAAAATTTTCGACATTCTATACTATGACAATTTTTTACGAATATTTTTGAAAATTTTCATGAAAAAAGCCATACGAAAATATTCGTAAAAAATTGTCATAGTATAGAATGTCGAAAATTTTCATGAAAAAAGGCATAGTATAGTCTGTCGATTCATTTGGTGGAAAAAAAACTCAGTTTAAAATTTCGTCAATTTTCAAAAAAGTCATACTATAGCATGACTTTTTTCATGAAAATGTCGAAATTTTAAACTGAGTTTTTTTTCCACCAAATGAATCGACAGACTATACTATGCCTTTTTTCATGAAAATTTTCGACATTCTATACTATGACAATTTTTTACGAATATTTTTGAAAATTTTCATGAAAAAAGCCATACGAAAATATTCGTAAAAAATTGTCATAGTATAGAATGTCGAAAATTTTCATGAAAAAAGGCATAGTATAGTCTGTCGATTCATTTGGTGGAAAAAAAACTCAGTTTAAAATTTCGTCAATTTTCAAAAAAGTCATACTATAGCATGACTTTTTTCATGAAAATGTCGAAATTTTAAACTGAGTTTTTTTTCCACCAAATGAATCGACAGACTATACTATGCCTTTTTTCATGAAAATTTTCGACATTCTATACTATGACAATTTTTTACGAATATTTTTGAAAATTTTCATGAAAAAAGCCATACGAAAATATTCGTAAAAAATTGTCATAGTATAGAATGTCGAAAATTTTCATGAAAAAAGGCATAGTATAGTCTGTCGATTCATTTGGTGGAAAAAAAACTCAGTTTAAAATTTCGTCAATTTTCAAAAAAGTCATACTATAGCATGACTTTTTTCATGAAAATGTCGAAATTTTAAACTGAGTTTTTTTTCCACCAAATGAATCGACAGACTATACTATGCCTTTTTTCATGAAAATTTTCGACATTCTATACTATGACAATTTTTTACGAATATTTTTGAAAATTTTCATGAAAAAAGCCATACGAAAATATTCGTAAAAAATTGTCATAGTATAGAATGTCGAAAATTTTCATGAAAAAGGCATAGTATAGTCTGTCGATTCATTTGGTGGAAAAAAAACTCAGTTTAAAATTTCGTCAATTTTCAAAAAAGTCATACTATAGCATGACTTTTTTCATGAAAATGTCGAAATTTTAAACTGAGTTTTTTTTCCACCAAATGAATCGACAGACTATACTATGCCTTTTTTCATGAAAATTTTCGACATTCTATACTATGACAATTTTTTACGAATATTTTTGAAAATTTTCATGAAAAAAGCCATACGAAAATATTCGTAAAAAATTGTCATAGTATAGAATGTCGAAAATTTTCATGAAAAAAGGCATAGTATAGTCTGTCGATTCATTTGGTGGAAAAAAAACTCAGTTTAAAATTTCGTCAATTTTCAAAAAAGTCATACTATAGCATGACTTTTTTCATGAAAATGTCGAAATTTTAAACTGAGTTTTTTTTCCACCAAATGAATCGACAGACTATACTATGCCTTTTTTCATGAAAATTTTCGACATTCTATACTATGACAATTTTTTACGAATATTTTTGAAAATTTTCATGAAAAAAGCCATACGAAAATATTCGTAAAAAATTGTCATAGTATAGAATGTCGAAAATTTTCCTGAAAAAAGGCATAGTATAGTCTGTCGATTCATTTGGTGGAAAAAAAACTCAGTTTAAAATTTCGTCAATTTTCAAAAAAGTCATACTATAGCATGACTTTTTTCATGAAAATGTCGAAATTTTAAACTGAGTTTTTTTTCCACCAAATGAATCGACAGACTATACTATGCCTTTTTTCATGAAAATTTTCGACATTCTATACTATGACAATTTTTTACGAATATTTTTGAAAACTTTCATGAAAAAAGCCATACGAAAATATTCGTAAAAAATTGTCATAGTATAGAATGTCGAAAATTTTCCTGAAAAAAGGCATAGTATAGTCTGTCGATTCATTTGGTGGAAAAAAAACTCAGTTTAAAATTTCGACATTTTTGTGAAAAAGTCATAGTATAGTATGACTTTTCATAAAAATGTCGAAATTTTAAACTGAGTTTTTTTTCCACCAAATGAATCGACAGACTATACTATGCCTTTTTTGAAAATATTCGTAAAAAATGTCATAGTTGGGTTGCTGGAAAAAATGTAATAAATAGTGCCTGACAATGACTGATATATTCGACTTCAGGACATCTCTGACTACATACATGCTGAAAATCAAACATGTATTATTATCATGTATTAATTTAGATATTTTTCAAATCGTCCCTTGAAGTGTTTGATTCAACTTTTTCCCATGGCTAGTGTTAAAAAGGTTAACAAAAATCTAAATAAATCATAATATTGAATCACAATACTTGTAGAATCGCAATATATATCAAAACGGTATCCAAGTAGTTTCGAATCGCGAGATAGGTGTATCGTCCCAGCCCTACTAGATACACATATTACCCCTCTTATAGCCTCTGTGCACTGGCTGATAGTTAAATTTAGAATTATTTGGCTCGGCTCTAACCTGCATTTCAGCTGCCTTATTCTCCTACAATCTGAATGGATGCATTTATCTGTGTGCATGCATACAAATAGCACATATGTGGTCTAGAAAAATAGAGGTAATGACGGGTGCCACCTCCACTGAGTATTTAAGAAGGGGATCATCTGTATTGTAATAAGGGGTAATCAATGGGCACGTTTATCTCATTATGTTTTTTGTTCCCTTACCCAAGCAGCCATTATCCCTGTGGGCGCTGTTGCCACTGCACTACTAACCTGTCGTACCTGGTGTGCCCCCCCGCTTTGCCAGACATAATAAATGTTATCGTTCCCCGTTGCCAGGGATTGTTAAATTGAAAACAGCTGACACAAGCTGCCTGGCATTGCATCAGAGAACAGACTACCTTTCTTCTGTGTTTAGCCCTAAGGCTTTTATAATCAAGTGGAAGACACTGGACAGCAAAGAGAAGAATGGCATTGCTGTCTTTGTCATGTGCACATGATTATCGAAGCAAAGAGAAAGGCAACTTAAATTGGGTGATGTCAAAAATCAACTATAATAAACTGTAAAGATGCTTAGCATGATATGGTTTAAAAATGTCAATGCATCTTGGGATTTTGGGCAGTGCAAGCCTTGCCAACAGAGGTAGAAGGATAATTTCAATGTGGCTCAAAAACAGAGGAGAGGCTAGGGATCAGACTTAACAGTAGCCTATGGTAAAATATTTACTCGGCCTAGATTCATATCTAATGAGCTTAAAGAAACCCAGTTATGCAACAGAGCCAATGTTAAATGTTTAATGTTGTGTTGTTGTGAACACACTGGAGAGACCGACACTCGTCTTTTAAATGAGGTTCATCTTGCTTCCCTCATACAGAGCCTTTGCAGAGCTCTCTAAGCTTTCTTCTTATGCAACTCTTTCCTATTTGTCCTTTGAATATAAACCGTATGAATCAATCAATTTCAGAGTCATGTCATACTATGCTCAGGCTTATCCTTTGAATACTTTGAGTGTTTTACAATGTTGTTGCTATTATTGATTATGTAGTGTGAGTCGGACTTCCACAGCTGCCTGATAAGTTAGAAGTTTTCCTCCATATGTCTACCAGGCCTGTCTCGGTGGGAGCTGTTTGGTGATTTGAGCAGCACTGAGCCATTGTTCCTACACGTCTCTAATTAGCTGCGAATATGCCAGCTCTATTCATGTAGCTTGTCTTAAAGTCCTACACTTTAAGGAGCCCACTCAGCACTCATCTGCACAGATCTGTACCCCTGGCGCAGAGAAAGAAACCAAGGATAAAGCAGTGACCCAGCTTGGTGGGATAGTTTTTGATGAGTGTAATAATCAAACAAAGTCTGTCATTTTCATGAAAGGCTTTTTTGACTTTGTTTTTGAGGATTCTTTTTTGCCTGAGCCATGTGTCTGTGTCACTAAAGGCAAAGTGGCACAAGATGAGTTGCTTTGAGACTAATAAAGCCCTGTGGTTCGTTAGGAAATGTGGCTCAAGTGATTCTGCTCTGTGAAATGTGTCAGTCTGTTCAGAGTTTGACTTTACACTGTTGGGGAGTTGCGAGAAGAAAGCTTTAAGAGCTCAGTTGCAGCAGGTGCAGAATTCAAAAGAAATTGTTCCAGTTGTGTTTGAAATTATTTACCACTTTTAACATTGATCTCTACTGCTTTACTCCAATTTAGAATACCAATCTGTATGGAAGTATCCAAGTTTATGTATTTGTGCATGTAAACATGATAATCCTGATTTCAGTTACATCCTATCCCAGTTTGAGAAAGCATGAATATGCTAGCTGGAGTACACCGATAGAAACTGGACCACTGTGGGATGTAAACATCTTCCAGGTTTCTGATTAGTGTTTCCCAGGTGCATAGGTAGGTGCGTCATCAACTGAAGTTAGTGCAGGATCATCTTTCATAACTGGTGATTAGATTTTGAAGCTAAATTCAGCAGTGGTAAAGGCAGCTGTGTTCAGGCAGCCAAAAGCCAAACCGGGTTTATCCTCAACTGCCGAGGTAACTAGGTCAGCACAGAAATACAACGAGAGGCTAGATGCAGATGGGCCAAGACATTGTTGCAATGCCTGGAGACCGTTGTAAACCTGGATAGAAATAGAATCATGTAATTAAGGATATGAATAACCAGACTTCTTATGTTCTATTTAAACTTCACATCCCAGATAAGTGACCCGTCTCAAGAACCAGCAAGAGTTGTTAATGCAACAGCAAAGATAATCCCTCACTGGCTTCCCACCCACAATATTTTAAGCCCAACCATGTAGTTTTTTCCTGAACCAACTGTTTTTTACTTTGCCTTTTTAATGCTTTAATGATATATTTGACTTCAGGACATCTCTGACTACATACATGCTGAAAATTAAACATTTTTACTGTATTAATTTAGATATTTTCCAAAGTAAGAGTCCTTAGAAAACAAAAAAATTGCAATAAATCATAATATCGAATCGCAATACTTGTAGAATCGCAATACATATTGAATCGGCACCCAAGTATCGTGACAGTATCAAATCGGGAGATAGGTGTATCGTCCCGGCCCTACTGAACGCTGGCTAAAGCAGCCTCAGTGTAAACTGAATACGATGTCAGAACAGTCAGATACTAGTGATTGTGAAAAGCATTTAACCCTCCCAAAAAAATGGCTACAGAGAAGGCAAAGTTTGACTGAATAATGGTGGTTACAAAACAGCTATTCACTCAGGATATCGGTCTACTAAAGCACCACTGTCATTGTGGATTTATAGTACCGCCCCTCCCAGCTCTGCGATTGCTCAATTGATCACGCTCTACACAAACTGCTAAATGTACTAGTAAACCCATGCTGGAGTGCAGAATGGTTAGAGGCTTTAAAACATAATCCTATGATACTCAGAGGGTAGAGCTTTCCCTGGTGTATGTTCTGAGCTTTGCTGTGAGTTCTAGCAGACCAGGCAGGTTTTCTCTAGCTTCACAGTTGTGTGTGTTGGGGGATGAAGGGGGGGCAGCACTCCTTATCTTTGGAATTCAAGACAAAGCCCGAGTTACAACCTTCACAGACCGTATAGGGAAATCATCCCTTCATCCCCAGAATACTAACAGCAATCCACCGCGGCATTTAATTGCCACCCCCTCTCGCTAAACAAGGGGCGTGATTGAGCCTATAGTGAAAGTTTTGTGATGCTGATTGCAAAATATACTCTTTAAAGCCCTCATTCTTAAAGTCCTCCCTTGAAACCCAGGAGGTACAAACACAACAAAAGGGAATTTGCCATCACTGCCGTTTCTCTCGCAAAATGTTCCTATTTGTACGTTAACAAGGAAGTTATTCAGAAGGTGTAATTTAAGTGGGCTCATCAATCAAGCTTACATATACGGGGATTTAATGTGATTCAGGGGTAGAGTAATTAGTGTGTGAGGCTCAGATTCTTCATTGTTAAGACATAAACAGATATCCTACCATTTAGACCAGCCAACTTCTGATAATCAGGATTTAAGAGACATTCATAGTGAACAGTCCTATAAAATAAGTGGGCAGTGTTGCACCTGTGATTTGGCGAGGAAAAACTGTCATGGCCATTTTCAAAGGGGTCCTATGGGTACCCACGAGTCTCCCCATTACAGCCTTTATGATAATCACATGCAGTTTTGGGCAAGTCATAGTCAAGTCAGCACACTGACAGCTCTTGTTGCCTGTTGAGTTTGAGTACCTGTGAGGGTTTCTGGACAATATTTTTCATTGTTTTGTGCTGTTAATTGATTTCCAATAATAAATATATACATAGATTTTCATAAAGCAAGCATATTTGCCCACTCCCATGTTGATAAGAGTATTAAATACTTGACAACTTGACATTTTGAATAGATATAAAATGTAATTAATTATTAATCACGATGATAATCATGGACAATCATGCGATTTATCGCGATGAAATATTTAAATCGATTGACAGCCCTAATATGTAGCTAACAAAGCCACACTATATGGTAGCCAAACCAGTAAACTGATGTACAAGGTCCATCAGCCACAATATACCAGACATGTCATCACCAGCAATAGGCTAATGAGCTAACTAACTAGCTTCAAAACCCTTTTTTTTTTTAAATTGCATGACATGGAGGCCTTATTTCCTCATAGCTTTATAGGCAGGTTTACATACAGTATGTGTGAAATCTATCTGCTATTGGAGACAGGATAACTCACTGTAAATTATTCTAAAACTCATGAGGTGAATAGAGGCTGTCAAACAATAGGTGACTGTGTTGTAGCAGCATGGAAATACATTATGGCAATCGTTTCTTTACAGATGGCAACTCTAACCGTTTGATAGCCTGGGAAACAATTAAGCTGCACAATCACTACTGGAATGAGATAATACTACAGCTAATAGGGTGGTGTCTTGCTGTCAGAATGGTATTTACCACACACCGGAACGGACGATGAGCTGAGGCTCTGTGAAGCATTAAGCTGCCTGGACTGATCTACTGTATTCTTTAAAGGTGCAATGTGTTGAAGGTCTGACCAGAATTTATGAACTAACATTATAAACAGAATGTGAAGAGGTTACAGTGTTGACGTTATGTCAGAGACATCTATTTATTGTGTGTTGTAGAGATATCTACTGAAATGAGCAGCGTCCTGTCTTGTAATACTACTTGTACCACGAGAGGCGATAGTGAGTCACTGTAGCGTCCAGTCTGCCCTAAGTCCAACATGAGAGGACAAAGAAGTAGAGCTGCCCCGAGGGTTTGTCAATCACGTTGAAGGGTCCATGTACGTTTTGATTTTTTGTGATAGATTGTTTATGGGATTAATTCCACGGTGGCAGAAATGAGAAAACAACTCTTTGATTTTGAAATCTGGGATGTGCTTCCCTATCACATTTTTCTGCTTATTGGACTTTGTTGTCTAGCACTCCACACTGAATCCAATTGTTGAAGCGCTACCTCCTTCACCGAAATGTAAATTTAGATAGTTTGGGCAAGTAGAGGTAGTAGTAGAGGTGAAATGGTGCCCTTTATTTGTTTGGAGCATGTGGCCAGAATTTACACATTGCACCTTTTAAAACTTTAAAGTATGTGTTAATTTTGTGTGCGTGTATGTGTATGCTGGTAGGGGATCGTCATTCACCAAAGTAGGCGACACATGCTCGTATTACATAGTCTGATATGCACTACTACATGCCATTTTATGTACATCCATACTGCTGCGTAATTAAATATTAATGAAAACAATCTAACTTTTTTTCTCAAGTAAAACTCCTCAAATACGTATTTTGATATAATTGTTTTTTATATGGTCAAAAAGCTGATTGGGCCCTTAAACAACCCGTTGTCCACACATGGCACTCGGCCACCAACAACTATGTGACTCATCCCGAAGGGATGCGCTGTCTTCTAAGCCCTGCTTGCTCCTCACCTCCATAAATAATTCATTTAGCACAGCATGAAAAACGCATGTCAATTAGCCAGGTTTATTTTTTCCTGCAATGAAGAAAACAGCGGGTCTCTCTTCATGCCAGCTTGAGGAATGTAGTGAAACAGTGCATTATTTAGCATTTCTGGACATGGCTGCTCAGACTACATGGCCTCATTCTTCTTGTCTGACAGTGTCAATTATTCTGTTTGATTTGAACAGGCATATCTTTCTGGTTGGTGGGGATAGATTCTAAGTTTGCCAGCTGTGATTGGCTTTAGTTTCCATTACTCCTTTACAAGCCCTCATGTTCTATGTATCAACATTGGCTGCTGAATGTAATTACTGAAGGAGCTGGCTCACTCTTTCCCTGTCTGTCTGAGTGTGTAATGACACTAACAATAACACCAATAGGCAACACACTTACTTCAATCAACATGGCAATTAAGAAATTCCTCAAAAAGCAAAAATGGAAACCAAACTTGACATAAAAAACGCTCGTATAACAGCAGCTGTCTGATACTATCTAGTACGAGAGTAGTACCAAAAAACAAAAGAAACTGATGACATGCTTAGTAGTTCCATTGGATTTTTAGGCTTGTCATCAACAATAGTGTTGTGTCTATAGCTCCAGTGTCAATGTGTCTCAATAATACAGTGCCACGTCATCTATTTTGAGGTTGAATTTGACAGTTCATTCTTGACCTTTGCCTTGACCTTTAGATGGGCCTAACGTGATTTCTTAAAACAGAAGTTATAAGTTCTTCCAAGTTGACATCCATTTAAAAAAGTAAAAGAAACTTAAAAATTGTCAGTGGCACAGTTAGCTGTACAGCTTTGAGGAAGTGCAAATGTTTAGCTAAACTTGAAACATTCTCAGCTTAAGTTTACCTAAAATAGAGATGTTTTGTTGCGTGTCAGTTTACAGTAATTTCTTTCCTTTTGCTCACCTAAAGAAGGCTCATATAGGAACTAAGACCTTAGTGTACTCCTACAGAATTCAAGGCCAGCAGACCCAAAACAGATCATCAGTTTTTCATAATAACAGAGTAGGGTTACATTTAACAATGCTGTACTTTAATCAAAGTGGGATTTGCAGACATACTGCTCAAGAAATAGGGGTATACCTGGGAGTTACTATCAGCAATGAATACCACAAGCCGCCCCTGTTGCTTGGTTACTGTGCTTGCAGTGAATCGTGACTCTGATGGCCTTGGGCTGCTGGGGTAGAATTAGTTCAACTGAACATGATTTGAGACTTTGCTTATACAGAATTTGATATTTTCTGTGTGCGAGATTCAGTCGAAGGAAAGCAAAAAAGTATAATTTTTCAATTCTGTCTAACATAACAAGGAATCGTGAATATATTTAGATTTCTCTCACTCCTGCTATCACATCCTTGGCCAAAACCACAGCCAAGAAAACTGCAATTATACGCTACAAATCAAACTAAACTAAAAGCTATTAAAAAGGTTAACTATATGGTGGATCTCTAAAGCATGTCGGCCCACACCCCAGTTGTGTTTCCTCATCAAGAGTGAATGGAGTTTTGTTTTAAGTCATTTTAAGCCAAACTATGATGTTTTTGACTAAAACTAATCCAGTAGGTTTGTTGTCTAAACAGTTTTGGAAGTCATGTAAGTTAAGCAGTTTTGTTGCATTTTGGTTTTGTTTTGTTTCAATCGACCATAATCTGGGAGAAAATACGTTTCACTCAAAATGTATTTTGGCTATGCAGATTAGTTGTATGGGAACGTAATTTTGTGTGAGACACAGAGTGACGGTAATGAGTACGGTTCACCACTGAATCTCAAATGAGAAGAGCAGTTTTGTCCTCTGGTGGAGAAGTGGACTCATACTAACAGCGAGACCACATTTACTGTGTAGATACTAACTGCCCCCTCTAGCTCTTTAATCTATTTGACTAAACTCTGTGGCCAGAGTGGGATGTACTATTTGTGGATCTTACAGTGCTATAGGTAGATGTAGTGGATGTTGCTTAAAATCCTCAGTTACCTGCACAAGCTCAGGCAGAGGAGTGAGGCTGGTAAACTTGCGTCAAATAGCTGGAGGAAGGTTGCCAAGGATTTACAGGCAGATCAATATTAGCGGTCTTTGGAGGGTTGTGTTGTCTGTAAATGGCACCTGAAGCAGTTACGCTAGCAGGGATACAAAATAACTTAGACTAACTGTATAGCCTTATAATAGCATTAGCCTTGTGTTAGGTGGATATTGTATTGATAAATTTGTTGCTTGTGTTTAACCTTGTTCTATCACTCGCCCCAACGGCATGATCACGCCCTTGATATGTATGAATGATTTCAATATGCTTTAATAAGATTAGAGGGGTTCGTGGATCTTTAAAGGGTGTTAAGAGTAAGGTGCCTATGAAGATGATGGTTCACAGTTTTCAGTTTTACTGGCTAAGTAAATATTGGGACCGCTTCTGATTTGATTGGAGTACATTTACATGTACATTCTTGATGGTTTTAACCTACAGACAGCAGCACCACAGACATTCTGCACTTAGTTAGAAAGTGTGGACTTAAGTCTTTGAGTCATAGTTTTTGCATGTTTGTGTATCTACGCATATAATAGCCCAAGTTTAGGTTACTCCACATTTGTGTCAGATTCAGCTGTTAAAGTGTTGTGCTATTGTTGGCATTTTTTAAACGCATGCTGTTGGCATAACAGACTTTACTAAAAGAAACCCTAAGTGTTTTTTATCAACACAATGCCCCATTTTAGAGTCAGTATGCTATATGTTTTTATTAACCTCTTGTACCAAACTGTTCTTCGGAGCCTAACAGTACACCATCTCTTGTTCCAGTGCAGTTGTATTGTGTTGTGTATGGGCTGTTTAAAGCAGAGGCTGTGGGAGGGAAAGCATGCTGAGCTTAATGTGTGTCCACTGCAAACAACACACACACACTGACACACAGGCAGACGTCATGTGAGATAAGACTTCATTGTGTTTCAGTGGATTCTTATACAACCCGAACAGGAACAACAGCAACAACAACAAAATGGAAGATTGAGAGATTATTGCTCTACAATGCATAGTTACAGTGTGAAACATACAGTATAGTATATACACACACATAAATCCAAATATATAAATAAATAAAGTTGTCATTAACTTCAAACCTTAAAGCTTGGGGTTCCAGGAAGGAGTTCTTGAAAATAAAAGTTCCTTCTTATCCAAATTACCTTAATTACAGCTACCTTATCGTCTTAAAAGTCATACATATAGTACATGTTTACTATATAATACATTTCCTATATAATACAATTCCTATATAATACTTTTCCAACATAATTTGAAGTCTGGCTGGTTCGGACTACAGGATATCAGCCAGATTATAGCTTGACTCGGATCGGGAGTGCCAATGAGTGTCGTGGGCGACAGTCGATTGCTTTATCTTGTGTAGTGTGTCATAGTAGACGACAACCGATGTGTACCATTGCCATAGCGACCGTTGTAGCTAATACTATTGGTGCCTTCAAATGGGGTCGTGTTGACTGTGTTCAAGAGAAGAGTCCATAAGAACGGGAAGTTCATTTTTCGGTGCATAATCAGTTAATATATAATAAGTTAATGTATTGTAATTTATTTAAGTCGTATATTGCTTTGTTTATTTCCATCATTTTCTGATATGTCTGAGAATAATGTTCATATTTCCAACTGCCTCATCTTTTTCCTCTGTCATTATGCTTTTGCATTTACTGCATTATGTTACCAACTTGCTAGCTTGCTGAATTGTTAGCTTTTGTGGCTTCTAGACACTGATAGTAACGTTAATATTGCCGTTGCTTAGCAGCGGTGTTCTCACGACTTAACCACTTGAACACCACCTGTTGTCACCATCACAACTAATTACAATCTGCATTTTCTTTTGCACTAGTCAAATTACCACAGGAAACAGTTAAATGACCCTTCTACTCATACTTATACTTTTATTTTCTACGGCTACTGCCATTAGCATCAAGCATCACGCACGTCATGAGTCTGTCATGTCTCTCGGCCAAGTCACGACAAGAATTTATGACTCTCAATCGCCTAATCTGACATAGTAACCATCGCAAAATTAGGTCATATTGTGTAGTCTGAACCAGAAATCTGCCCAAATCATAGGTATTAAAATGAGCCCAGAGAGAGCTGAGAAGTCACATTTACAGATGCAAAAAAAGAAAGAAAAAAAAAAAAATCATAAATTAAAGTGAAAAAATAAAACACTATCACACCAGCAACACATGGTGAATGAATTACGAATTTAATTCCCTCTCTGGTACCACTTTATAATAAGTCACCCTTTATAAGGGGGTTATAAGTTGTAACTATTTATTAATAATAAGTCATTCTTCAATACTTTGTAGCTCACTTATAAGCCATTAATAAGAACAACTTTTGGATTGGCAGGTTGTGAAACTTTTCTTTGGCTGGTGTTTATCCTCCTCCAGCATGACACTTGTTTTGTGTTTTTAATTGTTCAGGAGGTTTCCTGTAAGGGTCTGTTTGACCTCTCAGATCTGCAGAGCATCTGGTCCAAACATATTTTTTTAACAACTTATTAATATTTACAATGCCAGACTTGAATTGCTGTAAGAACCCTTTCTTAATTATTATATCATATATTACATAAATAAGCATGTGTCCTGCTGGAGGATAAACACCAACCAGAGATTTTTCACAACCTGGGGCCTGTTTCTCAAAATCTGGGTTGCAGATTAAACCATGATTTCCCAGTTATCCAGACTGAATTTAGCTGTGACTCGGTTTCATGAAAGCAGTGGCACCCCAAGCCCCCCCAAATACTGAATTATGTTACTATTCTAACTCATTGTACCCCGAAATAACTTACAAAAGGCCCACAAAGCACTTAAACAAATATGCAACTCAACTGTAGGATAGTTACTGTGAACTTCTACTTCAGAGGAAAACATTGTAGTACTACATTTACCAGACAGAAAAATGTTACTGGTTGTGTAACTATCTACTACTACTGATCTATAAAACATAAGTAAATTACTTTACTGACAAGTAATAAAAATCATTAGTTAAAACGTATGAACCCCTTCAAAAGGTATCTTAAACAGTGTCTAAACAGTGGTACCAATCTGTCATGATGCATCAACATCGTTAGTCTTTGTATTTTGGTCTAGGGAAACTGACAGGACTACAACCCCTTCCACTAAAATAACTCTACTCCTTCTTGACACCATGGGATGGTACAACTGAATTTTTAAGAAACCATACTATGAACATTTGCTCCCATTTAATTCTGCTGTTTTACAAAGGAAACCAAAGGGAATGGAAGGAAGCTTTAGCCCTGCTGATTAGTACCTCTTTGTTGCTTTTCTTTCTGTCGGTAGTGGAAGAGGCTGGTAGTGTCGAGCTCACCCGCATGGTGGATCGCCTCTGCAAACAGTTTCACCACCTAATACACACAGAAACTAAAATTACCGCCTAGCAGTTTATGCCTCCGCCAACCAGTCAAGTTGCAGTTTATATCCATGTCTGTTCAAAATGTCATCACTTCATCATTTTATCCTATTAGACATTTGTGTGAAATTGTCCTAATTAGCATATGAATTCTTGGGTTACGGCGAAAAACGTATTTTGTGAGGTCACAGTGACCTTTGACCACCAAAATCTAATCAGGTCATCCTTGAGTCAAAGTGGACATATATGCCAAATTTGAAGAAATTCTCTACTGAGATATCACATTCACGAGAGAGACAGAGAGAGAGAAGGTGGACTACACGCGATGTTTATGTTAGTTATTAATAATAATTCATATGTCAACGTTACGAATTATCGGCTGCCGGAGAAGAGTCGGAGGAGAGGACCAACATTAATTGGCGCCACTCCTGGCGACTAAAAGGGGCTTTTGTCATGAAAAAACTCACCAAAAATCCATCTATTTGGTTTTCTAAATGTTTTCGATCAATATGACAATATAGGCATGTGCAGAATAGGTATTTAGGAAAAGTCAGGGCAGGAGGGAAACATCATACACAATGACGGGATAATTAAAATTTTGGAACCACAACATTAAATAGCACGGGCTACAGTATGGCGGTCCTAGTGTTAATACTGACTGGATTGAGAAAAGGTAATAAATTGTAATATATTGCAATACTCAGCATATTGCGAAATGTTTAAAATTGCAATAACATGGTATGGTGACCTAAGAATCCTGATAATATCGTATCGTGGAGCCTCTGGTGATTCCAACCCCTATTGGACATCCACATAGAAAGTGGCAAATTTCTCTTTTAAGCTGAAGCCCCTCAAGTGAGTTTCCCCAGTCACTGGTAGTTTGACATTTACTGACCTGATAATTGGTGATGAGGGGAACACCGTGGTCGACAGCCATTCTGCGGATGAGGAAGTTATCTTTCAGGTGGCGACTGTTGTTATTGGGCAAGTTGACCACCAGGTCAATGTGACCCTCACTGACGAGTCTATAAAAACAAACACAGTGTCAGAGTTGTGATAATACAGTTGAATGAAATGGTTTTGAGTTGTTTTTATTGTTGTTGTGTTTGATCCTATGAGGAATCAACCCTTAACTCTGCAAGTCTTTGCAGCTTTTAGCCACTTTCAGCGCATTGATTTGGTTCTGCAGACCACACAATTGTGCCCCAATGGCTCTCACTCTCTTATGTAAAACAGTTTACTGGTTCCAGTGAACTAGCTTAGACAAGCTGATTTTACACAACCTGCCCAGCACGAAATGTCTGCGAGCAAAAGTCAACTAGAGACTGATGAAGAAAGTCATCTAGCAAGCCAAAGTGACCCAGATATATCACTTAACTTTGTAGATCAAACCGGATGGGTTGGGATGTCTGTACTATTCTTTTTCGGCTGGATGTGAAAGGCAGTCCTTTGCTAATGTTTGCTGTATGAACTTGTATGAAGTATATAAGGGCTTTGATACTGATAGTTTGTCTTAAAACTACATCTGTATCTTTTTTTAGGCTAGTTGGGTAGTCGGTTACACACACATAACTCTCATATTAATGATTAGAAGGAATCCAATTCCTAGAACAATTAAAGCTTTTCAATGGAGTCAAAAACAAAGTTTAGTTAATTAGAAGTTTCCTTGTTTATAAGATGTTTTCACTGATCATGTAAACACCTTGCAAAAAGGACAATTAACCTAATATCACCCCCTATTATAGCAGTGTTTGAATTAATTTTGTTTACCTCTTATAAATGATACTTAAAGCGTTGCGCTCTCTCTCTTTCTCTCTCTCACATACTCACACACACCTGGCTGTGTGGCCTTTTTCATTTGACAAACAGCATTGAATTAGTGCTGAATTCTAAGAGAAAATATGGAGGACAGACAACAGTAACAACAAAGGTCGTGTTCTTATAAGAGCTGGCCTCAATGCCACCTCGCACAGCTGATGCCTACCTGCCAGCCTTGTGTGTGTGTGTGTGTGTGTGTTTGTTGTTTTGGTCTAGGCCTATTAAATTCCTTTTACATCCTCTTATTCTCCAGCTCATTTCCAAATATATAGTCCAGATGTCTGCATTTTATCATGATCGTGACTTGTTTGTGGAATTATTACCTGCAAATTATTCTAAACCTACACTAGAATTATTCGACGTTACCTGAATGTTTGAAAAAGGTTACTGAACAATGACTGGAAGAAATGCCTTTTTAGTTTTTTGCTTTATTGTTGGCCATGGGCAAATGAAAACCAAGATGCTTCAGCTGCATTTTTCATTTCTCCAAATTTGACTTGACATTGCTCTGACAAGACTTTCCTCATCCTTTCTATTCAAGCCCTAATTCTGACTCTGGACTTCTAAGTCTGCTGCAACTTCTTTGACTTTGTCAGCATATTAAAGAGATAATGAAGAAGCAAGGCTCTTAGATCTTAAGGCAGTATCTGATTAGATATTAGATTAGATATCCTGATTTTGGAATCTATCTGTATTTATGTAATCACTGCCTCAGGAAACCATAAGCAAGTCTTAGCCTCAGAGTTTCATATTAGCTGGCTTTGTTTTCCATGTTTCCTCGAATGTGTCAAAATTAAAACATTAATTTAGTTTTCATAATGAATATTTCCCAACCTTTTAATACTGGGCAAACTGGTGTCTTCTTCCTTATCAGAGGGCCAGGCAACTGGAGTGGCAGGCACATCATTGGCACACAGCCAGGCAGAAGTGGCTTCGGTAGCATAGAGCTAGAGGACAGAAATAAGACAATAAAATAAAAAACAATATTGAGGGGACTAAGGTTAAGTCTTTTTTTTAAATCGTTTAATAAAGGCAGAAGCATAAGAAGCCGGAAGGGCCATCAACTAGTGTTGAAAATCTAGGATGAAAGTATGATTTTCGATGAGAAGTCTG
The DNA here is from genome assembly GCA_916701645.2 of Sebastolobus alascanus. Taxonomy (NCBI): domain Eukaryota; kingdom Metazoa; phylum Chordata; class Actinopteri; order Perciformes; family Sebastidae; genus Sebastolobus; species Sebastolobus alascanus. Next base: position 22,818 of record CAKAOJ020000406.1, read on the forward strand.
TAGTGTTTTCGACAAACAAGCTTTCAGTACTCACCTTGAATCCTTCCTCTTTCAGCTGGTGGGCCGTAGCCAGGAAATTGGGTCGGAACGAATGCTGGACAAGAGAGAAGCAGAAAGAAAGGATGAAAAAAAATGCAGCATTAGAGATACAGAGAAAAGAGGTGTTTTCATGTTGATTTCTCTATTCATCCGAAATGGTTCACAGCAAATTGCAGGAGAAAAAGTCCATCACGTACAGTTCATCTTTGAAATTAAATTTAAGAGAGTTTTAAATTTCCTCTCATCTCTTGGTCCCCTTTTCAAATCAGTGATCAGTGATCCTGTGCAATGGCCAGACCCTTTTATTTTTTTTCCTCTTTTCCTTATGTTACAGTTGATAAATCAAAATATTGTAGCATGATATGTTATGATACAAAATGTGACAGTCATTGCGGTGCACACAATGGATTGCAGTACATATACCTAGTAAATCTTATCAACAGGTTCCCAAACAGAATATGAGAAATGTGGAGGTGCTATGGAGCAGCTTTTATAACGTTGGACTGTCCATTTTCTCTCTCACTCTGCTGGGATGGTTTTGCAATCTGTATTTTGGTCACAATCAGCCCCCCAAAAAAAGAAAAGTTCTCTGACAGTAGATGTGTTTACTGTGACAACAAACAGCGACTGTGTTAAAACTCAGGCTGAATAATTTCAAAGGTTACCAGAAACTCCAGTTCCACTTCCTTTAAAGGTTGCTTTATTCCCTCCCTGAACGGGGGCATTCACCATATTTGCTTTGGAAATCTGGGTTTGGTTCCAGCTATAGTTTTTAGAGAATGTTTAAATTTTTGTATTTGCTATTTATCTTAAGGATGCCATTGTTATTTAGGCATGTTTTATTCTTCAATTTAGTTTTGTGTGGGTGATAAATGTGCCTATCTATGGACATATTCTTTAGTGGTGCGGCCTGCCTACCCACAGCAACTTGCACCGACTGTAGATGTCTAGTTGTTGAGGTTTTGATATGTGTTGTAGACCAGTGTGTTTTGGACATGAGGAGTAATAATTAAGAAATCTTGTACGGTCATTGTTTGTTTTTAGTCAAACTTTTCCAAAGATATTATGTGCATCAAAATGCGAACCCTGTATTTTACCATACTGTGAGCTTAATGTATCGTCAAGTCCCAGTTATGGAATTGAAATGACCTGATACGACCTGAAATTAGTATCAGTAGAATCCCAGGCTCTCTCTGATTTTCAGTGCCATGTGCCAATGATACATTATTCCGTTTTCAAATTAGTTTTATTTTCTATGATTTCAGGATTTCATTTTATGCTCAGTTTTCCTTTTGTTATGAATAGATACATTTTCTGAGTAACTGATTATTTTCATAGTTTATATATATTTTTTCTTCTTTTCTTAATGTTTAACTTGTCTGTTGCTGCTGACATACGATTGTGGTAGTCAATTGACTGTGTATGTATTTATTTGCCTTAGAACATGTTGTAATGCATTTATGTTAGACATCAGCTTCAAATGACCCACTTAATGGACTCCACTAAAAGTGCTGAAAACTCCTTTGTGACTTTTTGCTGCTAATTTGCAACTGATTATGCTCAAACTGGGTGCCCTTCAGCTTAGTAAACAATATGTTTGCTAAAATTACTGCTGCCTCACCAAAACCATTGTGATACGGTTTGTTATTCTTTGTATATTCTGCCTCACTAAGTCTTATACGACATACAGGTTTCTAATTTGGTGTGCAATTTTGACACACAGCCTCTATATTGGTACAAAAAGGTATTCATTAAAAAGACAGAGGCAAACAGTGAGAATTGGAGAGAGTGTGACAGAGAGAGAAAAAGAGACGACTTTACAGAAATGCAGCAGTTTTATCACATTCACTTCCTGTGGTAGCACATTGCAACTACTTCCTTTTACTACTTTTTCGTTCTGTATGATGCATCAAGTGTTTGCTATGAGTGTAAATTATCTTCATTCAAATGACGCAAAGCAACCAATGTGTGTAGCACTAGAAACCTGCATTAACAGATTATTTTGGGCCAGCTGGGTGCTGGGGCGTAAGAGGGCAGCGGAAACCAGTTATCGGCCACCTTTCTCAAAACTATTGGGGGTAAATCACATCTGTGTTGCTTTGTTCAGGATTTGTCAGCCTAAAGTGTTGATGCTCGTCAGCCTTGTTACGGTGCACACAGTATGTAACCTCAGGCACTTGCCTTGAAGTGGACCTGTTCCCCAAGAGCACCAATTATACAGCTAGTATTGTGAGTGCTTTGTTAACGTTGCATTAGTCAAACTTGCAGTTTGGCAACCAAGGGTGGCAGCAAGACTTAATTAGCAAAACTCATGTAATGTGGTGTCATTAAAAAGTACAGTACTCAGGCTAACATTTTGTTCTTTTCTGCAGCTGTGGATTTGCAAAGGATTGAGAGATGTTTTTACAGCAAGTTTATCCAGCAATGGTTATTCAAGAGTTTTTGACAGAGCACTTGGTTGATGAGATAAAACAATTTTGTACAGTACTTAACTAGTTTTGTCATTTTTTGTGAGATGTTTCTCTTTTACCGTGGGATATTTTATAGTGATGATTATTGTTTGTTTGGATACTTATTGATTGAGTTTTATGTTTGGGCAGCTCCTTTTATTCATTTGGGTAAAACCAGCCGATTAGACTGTTGTCAGCTTTTCAATAGGAATTATCAGTCGCTTTAAGCCCCAAAGATATGGGTATATAGGGGCCTACTACATACATTTGTAGGTTTTATCATCTATTCACATGGTAGATAATAGAAAGAAGGTATAAAAAAAACACGAGAGCGACCTCTAACGACCGTAGTAATTATGACCGGAGCAGAAGCGCAAGTCAGGCGCTGCAGTATCGACAGTGTGAAACTCCATAAGGGGTGGAGGTCGCGGCCCCGGAGACCGGAGTTCACATCCCGTGTGAAACCAACAATGCGTAGTTGTCTTTGTGTTCGTAGCTATTTTAAGCCAAAACAAAATGTTTTTCCTAAACTTAACTTAGTTGTGTTGCCTAAACCTGAAGAAACCTTTTTGTTTGTGTTCAAAACTTAATGTTTCATTCCGTTTTACAACATGTTAGAACATGTTGCTTTTAAGTTTCACTTTTACATCGTAGTAGGCGTAGTAGGCCTCTACTGACCCACATCTATGATGCTTATAGCGACTGATAATGCCTATTTTCTGTCCTGATAACAGTCGAATCGGGTGCAGCAACAGCATCAGGTTTACTCATCTCCAGTTCTTATAGGTATTTCAATCTCTCGGGGTCATTCACACAGTGTCACTCGAGTGCTGTTGTCTTTAAGTCACATGAGAGTTGTTAGCATCGCATGAATGGAGGTGTGATTCGGTGTGAAAGAAACTGCGGAGTGCCAGGCTGGCATTGTAAGAAGCTGATAGCCTAAAAGATTTATGCCACCTGTTCAGACTACTGTTTGCATTTGGTGTCTTGTGGGTAGGAGGCACCAAAAGGAAACACAAGCAGGAGGCAAGTGGACTTCCAGATGGCTGTAGTCTTACCTGAATCCCAATCAGGATGCCTTTCTGCGGTAGCTTAAAGCCTGTGGAGAGCATAGCCTTCAGGAACGCTGAATAAATGTTTGGTCCAAAACAAGCTACCTGCGATAAAACACACAAATGAGAGTAACTGTTAACACTGAATCTCCAAATTAGATGTGAAGGGGGAAAAAAGACTGCACAACAGACAATTTGGATTGTATGACTCGGAGGAGCTTACTTCTCCAGTGGAAGCCATCTCACAGCGAAGCACAGGGTCTGCATCCCTCAGCCGGGGCCAGGAGAACATGGGTGCCTGGTGAAATTAGGGAAGAGGAGAGGGAATTGTTTCAACATGCTTTTGAAAAATAGGAAATCACCACATGTAATGCTAATGAACCTACATCACTTCTTTTGAAAAATCTCCTTTTTTAGCTGTAACCAGTAGTTACTACAAGTCACAATGTCAGTTGGATCAATTCACAAAAAATACTACTACTGTTTACCAACAGCAGTGGATATATTATAAACTTATAAATACTACAAAAGTGGCAATCAATAGAGAATCATTTCCCACATAAATGGCATCAGTCCACTGGAATCATTTCAAGGATTTCAGGACACCGCTGCCACCTAGAGGTGCTTGCATTCCCTTTAGAAGTAACAGGTGAACTGAGCCTTTGGTCGTTGCATAATATGCATATGGCAAATAATGTCTGTTTAATGATGAATAAAGGCTCAAACAAACTAACTAAGTGTTTCCCCCCAAAATACTGCTAATTATTTCATTTTGTCTCACGCAAACCACCATTTTCTGCTTCAACTACGAATTGTTAAGGGTACAAAGAGAGAGGGGTATGGTAACACAGCGAGAGTTAAAGAGATTAGCGCTACAACTGCAGGTGAAGACAGACTAAAAGGGAAAATTTGAAAAGAAAGGAGGCTTCTCAAACTGCAGGCCACCGCTCGCTTTAACAGCCTGTTTGACATGCCGTCTCCACAGTCCACACTGAGAAGAAGGTAGGAGGCCTGAGTGATAGAGCAACAGCAGGGTGAGCCAGAAGATGAGAGGGAGTGTGGAGGAGACAGAAAAGGAAAGAAGATAGAGAGGAGAGGAGAGGAAGCGAGAAAAAAAATAAAAGGAGAAAGAATAAATTGACTTAATCCTGCAGTAGGCAGAATGTTTTTGGCATCATTGGGCAAAAAATTCATAATAACCTTTAAGCATATTGTAATTCAAGTGTTAAGATAATGTTTTCAGAAACATCTTGTAGTGTACTGTTTAGCTGTAAAATGAGAAAGTTTGCTCCGGCTGGTGGGCGGTGCTTCCTCAACTGATCTCAACATGGCTGCCGGGTCACAAACTTTCTCATTTTATAGCTAAACAGTACACTACAAGATGATTCTGAAAGCATTTGAGAGAAATAGGCATAACAGTAACAGAATATTGATTCATATTTGATCAGCGCTGCCTAGTTTGACCGTTTGATCGGAGTTAACGAGTGATTGACAGCTGCTCAGAGACGGCAGGCTCCAGCTCGGCTCTGATTGGTTGATTTCCTCCAGTGACCATTTTATAAAAATATCTCTTTTTAATCACGTTTGCTCTAATTGTACCCACTGCAGCTTTAAGTGGAGAGGGTAAATGAGAAGACTTGAGAGAAGAAGAACTGATAGAATAAAAGGAGGGAACAAAAATAATTAATGTTCCGAAAGGAGAAATAAACTTAACAATTAAAGGAAGATGAAAAGAGGGAAAGGAAAAGATAAAATTATAAATTTTAAAAGAGGAGATGGGGAGTGAAGAATGATTGAAAGTTAAGTGTAGGAACAAGAGCAGAAGACAGTAGTTTCTCGTTATTGTGTTACAGACAAATTAAGAGTGGGGCGCCATGTGGGAAGTCATTCTTATTTCCCCATTTAAAAGCAGACAACCCCCATTACCTTGAAGAGAGAAAGAGAGAGGTGGTGTGGCGTTGTGTGGTTCATGCATACGCACACACACACACGTAGAGGCAAGGGCCACTAGGGGGGGATTCATCCTTGAAGCGGGCTATCTAATCAGCTGAATGTAATGTTAGCATACTAATGTAAGAAGGGACGAAGAGAAGTGAAAGCAGACAGGGAACCAGCATCGCTTATCGTGGCTTTGTTCAAAGAGTCAGAGAAAGACAGAGAAGTATGGATAGATAAAATAGCAGAATGTAACCAAGAAAGAAAATGAAATAGAGGGAGGGAAACACATACAGAGAGGGAATAACGGTGAGAGGGAACTTTTAATAGTGACGAGACGAAACTACGATCAAAAGGAGAATTTGTGAAATACAGGACTAGACATTTGCTTGTGGGTCTCTGTGTAAATCCAGAATAGTGGATTAGTACATAAATCCAATAAAAAGGGGTTCCCCATTTTAACCCAGCAACCAACGTTAGAACCAGCAAACACTTGAAACTATGCAGCCGGAAGTGGAAATATACAAGAGCCGTTAGAAAAATGGCATCACTAACACCAGTGGAGATTAAAATGGTCTGAAAATGAGAAACCGTACACAAGCCTTCATGAACAGAATTATGAAAACCTCGGGGGTCTCAGTTATAATGGTTTGTCGTCCAATTGCAATGGTGTGTCTCTGGGACAGAATGTATGCTACACACAATAACCAAGGCTCCGTAACCACAACATCCAACCAACACAAACGCAGAAACACGACTTCCCCATCTCTCTATCCCACACCGACCGCCCACTCCTGAGAGACGGCACAATTGTGAAGCTCCACAACATGAACAATATTATCTTGGGGTACCAGCTGAGCTCCAGTGGAGAAGGAAATGAATAAAGTAAGACATTTCCACATAACATTGTTGCTCACTATGGGCCTTGTTAGAGGTGGAAGTGGCACCTGTGCAAATGTCTTTATCTTCACAGCTGAATGGAAATTAACAGGTGCATTTGTACTAACAGATTTTTGAATGACAATTCCCTCATTTCTTACTGAGGGCGGATATTAGTACTCCGTAGGCTCCGATTTCTGAACACTCACTTGTAATCGGTATGCTAAGGAGAGCTAAATGGTTGGTATTGTAGGGCATTACCAGCGGTTTGGTAAGGTTACTAAGACGTTGGGTGATTACTGTAAAATTTCTACATGGCTAATGCTAGGTGGTTGCTAGTGTTTCTAGGGTGTAAATACCGATAGTATGTTTGGCTTGGTTACTAGTTCAGGCTGATCTCATACACTGTTCGTAGCTACACCTACAAAAAGCAAGGTATTACAATTCATACATAATCCATGTAATCGTGAGCCAGGACAGGTGATTTAGTATAAAGAGCAACAAAGTCCGCGTAGGGAAGTGTTCGGGGCGGATGGGTGGGTCTAAAAACACAGACTTTGACTGCCGTGTGAAACCAGAAATCAACGTTGTCTAATTTGTCACGTAATTTCTGTACTTAAGTAACGCCACTTCCAAAGTTATTTTAACCCAAACCGCGATCTTTTCCTAACCTTAACCAAGTGGTTTTGTTGCCTATACACCGCAGGGGCTTGTGCAGGCGTACTGATCGCTCGTGTTGCTTCGTAGGAAAACGCACGAAAAATAACAAAAAAAAATTCGGAAGATATCATACGAACCGTTGTATGAGGATATGCATTAACCGTTACATTAAGTCAATCAACACCTTAACTAGCAGATATTTCTATGTGAACATGCTTTTGTTCGGGTAACACTTACACTTACTTACATTGAAGCTTTTACAGAAATACAAGTCCAGTTTGATGCTTCTAGCATGCCTTTTTCTCAAGTAATTGGGCGTACAAGAACGTGTCTATCTCAGAAGTCACTAATGTCCTGCATGCCATGGTCAAGGGAACAAAATATGCAACAGTTAGAAGTTATTTTGCTTCAGCCAATAAGTGTACACTGGGGACTGACACCAAACCACCAAATCCATTTCCTCCTCCTCAAATCTTGTTTTCATGCTCCTCTTCCTCTCAGTATAATAAATACCACTGTGTTATTGTTCCTATGAGTTTGTGTATACGGTAGAGACGGAAATTACACAATGGGGACTTGTTAGTGAAAAGAAAACAACATGGCCTCAAATGAGGGACTGTCAGAGAGAGAAAAGAGACAACAAGAGCAACAGAGTTTGGATGAGAGGGAATGAGACAGATAAATGAAGATGGTCTCTCTGGATGGCAATGACTGTGTGATGTGATGATACAGTGAGGACGGCTGAGAGTGGTTGAAGGCTGAGAGATCATATTCTGATGCCACACACTTCAGGCTACTACGTCTGAATAATGGTTTCAGACATCACAGTGTGTTTATAGTGGGGGCTTGATGTTGTGGCAGCAATAATGTGTTGAACAGGAAGAAAGAAACTAGCACTACTTCTATAAACAATCGTCATGTATCACAATACATGACGATTGTTTCGTCAGGGGTTTCCAGCAAGGCCCGTTTTAGTCCGGGGGCATGAAGTCTGTATCATAGACTCCAAGTAAACTCTGGAAGTCTTTTAAGCCTGGCGCCTGGAGTATTCAGAGCTCTGATTAATATTCCTCACCACTGTGCAGACTAGAAATTGAAAACTTTAGGTGGTGGGGAAGAGTGGGGGATTATACCTGCGTGATTGGCTCCAAACTACAGCCATTGTTACAGCAGCTCTGTTGTAATTAGAGGGAGAAATTACTTTGGAAAAAATAGCTTCGGAACAGCTGGCGACACGTAAACTCTCTCATACCCAATCTAAGAAGTAAGCCTCCCAGCCGGTATGAGAAAGCACCTACTACTCCCCCTCATCGTGCCTAGGTGGAGGAATGGAGCAGTAATTGCTGTCTTTGTTACGTGATCGTTTGGAAGCTGTACTAGCAGAACCTACCACTATCTATTAAGATATCATACATGTAGGGCTCTTTACATAGGAACTAATTGTCCGACCATTACTAATACATCAGGCTGTAAGAAGTTCAGAGACATGGTTATTAGGGACTTGTTAGAAACATTTTAAAGTCACTTTTATAAAACAAGGAGTCATTACCGTTAAACTAACTATTGTGTTTGAGGCCATTAAATCTCTCAAACCTGTATGAATCGAGATTTCACGACTTAATAGCCCAATAAAACCCTTTAAAACAAATTGTATGTTATAGAAAAATCCTTTGTCATCAAAGGATGTTTTGTTCTTGTAAAGCCAGAAGCAATTAACCCATAAACGGTGCCCTGGCACGATTTAGTTTTATTTTTACGTTCAAGTCTTGTTCTCTTTTGTCAAGAAACAGGCAATAGGTTAGGCAGCACAGGGAAACGTTTGCAAGGGTTTTCCCATTCATTACCTCGGGCCTTACTTTTACACCATGTGTTGCTATGTGGCTATGTGTGGCTGGGACAACAGAGGTGTTTTCCCTATGGAGGCATTTGATCTTGTTCATCATCAAGGCCAGTAAATAGGCTTGAAGGCTAAAAAAGGCTTGTGCCTGAAGGCACAGTGATTTATTTTGTATCGTATAAATCACAAGTATTTTCACATATGTGATTTCACACTTGGGCTAATTTTTTTCTGGATGTGAGGCTGTTATTCCCATAGTTCAGAATCATTATGTATGGCGAAGTGCAAAATCTGCTGTCCAACTTGAGTGCTGTCTAGAAAAGCAGCAACAGGTCGACCTAAAAATGATGGCTAGCCAAATGCTCCATGTTACGGTGGCCCTGAGAGCTCAACGCACTGCAAGTAGACACAACACAAGCAAATGAAGAAACTTCCAACTTGACGACACCCAAAAACATCAATTTGACTGCACATGAAAGCATCACTTTGACGACACATGCACAGCATTTAGAAAAGCGCTGCACGAAGCTCACAAACACAATGGAAACTGTTTCCAGGGGACACTAAAAAGTGATGTACACGGCTCGGACACACTTGTTGCCATTTCTTTTGGCTTATGAAGTTATTGAAGTTGGCTATCTGTCCCTGCTTGCACTGGTACAAAACCATTTCTAAGGGCAGCCCATTGTATAGCATGCTTGTGTTTACACCACGAGTCAGAAAAGTCCTCACTCACTTATAATGCTATCATCTTCTTATTCATTGATTTATCCATACATCCATTCACTCTCTGTGCTCTATAAAAACTCAACATTAAAATAAAACAAATAAAGATTGAAGAAAGCCAGTCACATTAATTTTTCAGTTTTCCTTTCTCACCTTGATGCCAACGAAGTCTACAGGTATGGAAGGTTTCTCCAGCGAGGGCAGGCTGGCCTCATCCAACGGCTCTCCCACCATCACTCTGGTTGCCACATTGATAAAGTCCACACCGATTGTTTTCGATACAAAGGGGAAGGAGCGCGATGCCCGCAGATTACACTCTATCACCTAAAAAGGGTACACAACACAAACACTCATTTCAAAAAAGCAAAAAGACACCCATTTGTTGCAGACTAATCAATGTACACATTGGCTAAGGATAATACAAAAATAAACACACTCAGTGCAGATATGTAAATTGCCAATGCACAAACATACTGCACAATTGGCCAGAGTATAAATATAGAAACATTTCCTGTACGTGTGCTGTAGCTGGAGCATCAAAACTGAAGGCAACAACATTGATCATAAAATCCATCCAACTTTGCAAATAATTCTGAACACAAGGTGATTTCAATTTGTGAGTGAATTGCATTTGCTGCAGCCAGGTGTGAAAATGTCGATCTATCACTTAGTCATACCCCGAGAAATATTACTTACCATGACATCATTGCCTTTAACCAGAAATTGAGTGTTAAAGGGCCCTGAAATTTCAAATGCCTGGGCAATTTTCCGGGTGGCAATCTTAACCTGAGAGCAATGAAAAATGAACACACAGATACAATATTTATGAGGCCGTCTTAAACAGTTTCATCCCATAATATCTCCATATACACAAATAGAGAGCACCTTTTTGCATAATGTACATTGTGGTTTAAATGCACACAGCATGCGGTATGAGTGAAGCTGCTGGTTTCCCATTGAATATCAATTGGGTCATTAAAAAATGATAGTATAATTGAGTGTGAATGCGGAGGGTGACTTCACTGACCTTTTCTAGCGCCCCCTGGCTAATAGTCTGGGTTGGTAGCATTAGAGTGGCATCTCCTGAGTGTACCCCCGCATCTTCCACATGCTCGGTTATGGCATGGACCAGAACCTGGACACAGACACGCAGTGATTATGTCACACTTAAAGCATTTGCATGCAGATCATAGCTCTAATAAGCGGCAGAAATCCCTACTCAAGGCAACCCAACTTTTACAGCCTCGGTCTGTTCTCTGATGAGAATTTTTCAGACTTGGAGGCAGATGGCCTCCAGACTTGATGTGTTTATACTTACAGTAAGTCACAGTGTAAAATAAAATACAAAAATGCAGCGTCAACATATAGTGAGCCAGTTCAAAATCAGTGAGTGCTAAGAACTTAAGTAATTAATAAATTCAGCCAGGGTAGATTAAAAATCTGCTCCGGACAAAGGGGTAAATATTTGTTGACGCCGCACTACGTAAGAAACAATGTACGTGGATAGGCAGTGTCAAAAGAATAACTTCCAACATTTCACCCACAGACGAGGAGATTTGTATCACCAAGCAACTGTGTGTGTGTGTGTGTGTGTAAATGAGCTGCCGTGTCATTAGCTCATTTAAACTGCTGCTAACCACAGCATTCATTAGCACTCTTCAGATAGAGCCTGTAATTAATACGTATTATCTCTGACTTTTCCACTCTCCCACACACACACACTTACACACAGTCTGGCCAGGAATAATGAGGCCTGTTTGGTATTCAATGAATGGACAGCTTGTTAATGTGATACTGAAGATAAAGAAGGGGCTGTATTCAGGGAAAGTAGAGAGAGAAAATCTACCATACAACTGGATTGCCCACGTTCCAACTGACACCCTTGAAATGACTCCCACAGCCTAAACAATAGAAACACAGACTGGGCATTCAGGACAAGTACCTAGGTGGCTCTGTCACCTAATGCAACTTACAATGTTAACAATTATAGAGTTACATAAGTTTTCAAAACCAGCTCACTGTTAAGGGACTGTAATACTTTAACATACAGGAATCATCAGTCTGTGAGTCACGTTTTCCTGTATCCTACATGTCTATACATCTATTTCTTTTGCCGATTTCCCCACAGAAAAAGAAAATGTGTGCATAAAGACACACAGGCTAACAATTTAGCAAGCTAGCAAGTGGGTAACATAATGCAGTAAATGTAAAGGCATAATGACAGAGGAAAAGGTTTAGGCAGTTGGGAATATCAACATTTTCCTCAGACATATTATACAATTAGTAAGAATTACAATGTACTACTAAAATTACAATATATTCACTTATTATGTACTGAAAATTTAACTTCCATTTCTCACAACGTCAACAAATATTTTGTGACATTACAACGTTGTAATGTCACAAAATCATGCTTGAATATTCACGTGTTAAACTGAGATTTAAGATTTAAGAATTTTAACTTTACCCTACTCAACAGATGAAGTATATTATTCTATATTATACTTACGACATTACAAAAACTGTACTCCAGTGTTATATTTTTGAATTTTATAGGGTTGTCAAAGTTAACGCGATAATGATGCGTTAAAACGAATTTGCTTTAAACGCCTCTAATTTTTTGAGATTTTGAAAAGATAAAAAAATGTGCGATTCATTTGCAATGAATCACGATTAACTATGGACAATCATGCAATTATTCGCGATTAAATATCTTAATCGATTGACAGCCCTAGAATTTTGTAATAATACTGTGTAATACATTAAGTTGAACAATATGGTAGTATGTGTACAGTACATGTATAATATAGCAACACAGAGCAGAAGAATACTTTGAAAATAAAACCAAAGAAAATGACAAATCTGTGGTGCATGCCAATCAGATATGAAAACAGTTTGTTGAACAAGAATCATTTCAATATGCCCTAAACTGATCTAATCTAAAAAGAAAAAAATGTTTAGTATCACCACTTTGCTGCATTTTGGTTTTAATGTATTCCATTTTCCCAATCCGAACTGTCTGGGCTGTAATGTCTTTTCACCGAAGATGAATGAGATTACTTCCACTTTATTCATCTACTGGGCTCAATATCTGTCCTACCTCTCCATTTAAACTGAAAAATAATGGAGGACTGAATAATGCCGGGCTGCAGAGATGAATAACAATGATACTGTTATAAATGAAAATATGGTCAAACAGGGTGTCAATATGAATAAAAGCAGACTACAATAATGTTGTTTTCCAGGCTGTTACACTGTGCTACATTATGTTACATTATGCAGAAGATGTACACTCTCCTAACATGTTCTGAATAAAACCACACTCACATTTTACTAGTCTTCTGGTGCTTTGAGTAATTATTGCTGGCTGAAAATTATAATACGTCTGACGCATGTTGTATATTTAACCTGTACTGGCAAGGCTTCTTCACATACACTATATAGCAGCACAGTGGCATTAGGTAGAGTAAGACAAAAGCTCATATAAGTAGACAGAACATGTTAGTAATGTCTCACCTTTCCATCTTTTGCCACAGCATCCACCTCGACCTCCCTGGCACCGCTGATGAACTTGGTGATGACCACTGGATGGTCCTGGAGGAAAGACAGCAGGATGGTTATTCTATCAATTAATCAAAAGGGAAATAACCCGGCCTGAACACGGATATTGCCTTTCGTGTGTATTGCTGTCTGTAAGATTTTAGTTAGTGACAATCTTATTTTGGCTCTGTGCTCCAACACACTGAAATGAAGCAAAGAATCAAAGTAAACTTAATTTTAGAGCGTTACAGAAAAATATTTTCTGCTCGGCTAAAGCTTTTAGGTTTGAATAGTTTACTGTTCTTTACTAGTCCAAGTTTGATACCTGACCCAAATCCAACTCCGCCTGTGATTCACTTGCTCAAGACTAGACTGTAGGCAAAAAAAAAAAGAGGCAAAAAGTGAAGATGGTTGCAGTTACAGGCCTGGCAACCCATCTCCAGGGACGTCCCTGCTGATGTTTATGGGTCATAGACTTCAAACAACAAACTTTATTTACTGCAAAGGATTTGACACCAAATATTAATTATGATAACTTTTTCAACTTGTCACATTACATTTGATGCCCTGAAATTGGGACTTTTTATTAGAATGTCCTACAGTGCTCATCTAATGTGGACATTAGCACCCTTACTGTACATTAAAGCTGAAGGTCATCAATTTAACCTGATGGTCATTAATGTGCTGGAGTACAGAGCCAACAAAAACAAAAATAATGTATCACTATTTAAATACCTTAAAGACTGTGTGAATATGTTGTACAAGTTGAGTGTGACACAAGAATATTTCATTAATGGCAGGGTGGGCGATCTAGAGAAACTAGCAACACAGGGCTGGGTTTTTTCGGTTGTATCATTTTTAAAATCTAGTGTTCTCCTGCTAGTTTCTCAGCATTACCGACCCTAGCTTTAAGACCTGTGAATCCACTATTGACAGGCTTGCTTTGGTGCTGTGACGGTGTGATATGGGCATGTGTGTGTATGCCTCTAGGGTAAGGGTCAATTACGGGCCCTTGGAGTGGCCAGGTGCCCCAAAGCCACCTGGGGTTTCAGTGAAGTAGAGATGCACACACAATACTAGCCAACAGCCACGACAGCTGGTAGCATCAGTTAATTGAAAGCAGAGGGAGAATGCAACATGAAAAAAGAGAGTCTGATAGTGTGTGTGTGTGACAGAGAGAGTGATCACTTGTTCTAACAGCTAATGCAATACAATTCAAGACAAGTGAAAAATGAAAAGCCAAGGTGTGACTCATGGAGGCAATATGTCTCTCTCACACATTCAGGCATGAACACGCAGAGTTACCACTGTTCTCACCTGGGACACCTGTGTGGCCTCCTCCAAGAAGCGTTTCATCTCCTCTTCTCCGTGCGCAACGTTCATCGCAGAGCCACTGGTGAGATGCAAGCAGGAGAAAGAGAGGGAGAGAGAGAAAAGAAGAGTGAGGCAGAGGAAACAAAAGGCCACAGGAGAGGAAGAGAAGCAAGCAAACAGGAGAACATACAAGCTTCAAATGATCGTTCAAAACACTCATTATTTCTCCGTTGCATCACTATTACCATCGGGAACAAGGTCTGGAAACAGTCAAATTAAGGAGAGAGAGAGAGAAGAACAGCTATTTAGGTCGAAAAGCACTCCAGGCTCTTGAAAACGAGTTCAGAACTTAGTCATTAAAAAACAACAGATTTAGGCTAGTTTTGTTGTGGTTGTTGTTGTTGTTTTTGATTTTAGACTGCTAGCTGGGCTATCCTCCTGTTTGAAAGGGAGGGGTTGGGAGAAACAGGGCAGAGAAAGGCCACAGGCTTGGGTCAGATCTTTATTCTTTAGCTGTCTGTTGCTCAGAGGCAGACATATGTCCAACCCCAGAATGAAAACTGACCCTTCATTTGAGTACCAGCCATAGATGCACTCATATACGTATTTACATTCAGGCATGTCCTTGACTCGGATGCCACCTAGTTTCTACATGACTGTTCTTTGAATTTTCAAATTAATCATTTAGGAAAAATGTCTTTAATATAATTTTGCATAAGATGTTATTAAGTGTAAAATAAAGTTTTTATGTTGTTTCCTGAGAAAAATTAGTCAGCACTCTGTCGAAAGTCTTTTATAAGAATATGATTACTATGCATAAATATGTTATTTGCTCCATCAGTCTTAGGCTTCAGTTTGTTGTTTGTTTTCAGTTGTTTTGTTGTTTTTGTTGTAAAACTGTTGAAGTATCGGACTGTGAAAATACATAATTAGAAAGACTACACACCTAAGTGACGTCTCTCTCGCTGAAGCTACGATGCCTGAGTGTTTCATACTGGGATGTACTCAAACAAGAAACGGGTCTCGCTAATTTTTTCTCTTCCTGGCTGATCAAAAGACCAGGAGTCGCTGGATAAAACACATCAGGTCAGATAACGTTTCATTTGTATTAGCTGGTTAGGGTTGGTGACGTATATTGTGCGAGACCAGAGATGTAGTTCACTGAGCCATTTCACACAAAACTAAATGATACGACGACAAACCTACCACAAACTGTGACTTTCTTGACTTGCAAAATTATCTTTTAAATTGCCAAACATCATATGTGGGATTCATGCCACATTTGAAATGGTATCAACAAACTATTTGTCTCTCGCCGTTGACTACCGTACATATTTTTTTCGAAATAAACTCCTATGGGGAACACCGGAAGGGGAGAGACTTCACTGAGGTGAAACTGTCCTAATGCAAATCAAACACTGGATCTAAAATAAGACGGAGTAGGAATGAGAGTCATTTTTGGTTGATGTTCACATTGCTATCATTTTGGCATAGCAGGGAATAGCATCTGCCTTAACTCACGGCCAATGGTCAAAATATTATGAAATGAAAAGCTATGGAGTACACACTTTAGGGAGTCATTTTTTTAAACTGTCTCAACAAATATTATTTACAGGCCCAATATTTTTTTTATTCATCACCAAATCCTGATTTCATTTCAACTTCCAACACCTAAAAAAATCCCCAGGGTGAAGGAAAATTCAACAGTTACTACAAATCTAAAACAATGGGATCACAATAACTCTACTTGATGGATTTTTATAAAAGTGAGTGAGGCAGTTACCATGCTTGGGCTTATTACTTATAAGTCGGATTGGATTGCATTTCTCACCCACACAGACTTACTTTCACATGGAGAGGAATTCCTCAGAACGACTGTGCATTTGCATTTCGCTCAGCACTTGTAAACAGTGAAGAAATGAGACGCTTTCCAAATGTTTGAGCTATGGAAAGACATTTTGGAAACCCTTTCACTTATAAAGAAGTTGCTTAGATAAAATGGCAAAACTAGAAACTAGTTTGAAAACCGTCTGATTGCTTGTGCATATCATTGTACGGCTGTATCTAGCAGTGTCGGCACATCACGGCAAATATACTTGATATATTTTCATAACCAAGAGGAATGATGGATTTAAGTATGCAAATAAGATATAGGTTATAAGGTATGATGTGAATATATTTTAGGGCTGAATACTTCAAACTTGGTGAGTTTTTGGTGCGTGCTCATTTTACTGTTATAAAAATATGATGCATGAATCTGACAAGGAAGAGAGTGTTTGGTGTGGAAATGTGAGAGTTTGTGCATATGTACCGAGGCTGAGAAGAACATTCAAAAACCATTAACAACTATGTCAAAGTGAAAACGCTTTGGGGATGGGAAGAGATCAGAGGGAGTTCACCCTACGCTGATGCTGAGAGGAGAGGAGAGGAAGGGAGGGGAGGGGAGGGGAGGGGTGAGGAGGGGAGGCTAGGAGAGGAGAGGAGAGGAGAGGAGAGGAGAGGAGAGGAGAGGAGAGGAGAGGAGAGGAGAGGAGAGGAGAGGAGAGGAGAGGAGAGATTGGAATTGCAAATAATAATAAACTCTGCATTATGAATAAACTCTATATTATTAATGGTATGATTATGGCTACTTCAAAATCAAGTGGTGGATATGCCTTAAATTACTTTGATATTTGGTAGTTTTATGTGACCTAGTGCATGACACTCGGTGCTTAACAAGCACAGGCATAATCACTTTAAAACAGCATCACAGTTTGCACGTAAAGCCATTAAAAGTCTCCCTCATACACAAGTTTGTGCTCAGTGACACAGCCCTGCTGAATACAGCGTCTCATCACGACATCTGCTGGACAAAAGTGTCACTGCAATATTAAATGAGCTGTAATGTGAGTAGAGTTCATTAATCATCAGAACTAAAATAGTAGTTTACTCAGTTAGCAATAAGTCTGTGAATTAGTTATTAAGAAAATCAATTGTTTTTTCTTTCATGCCTCAGCCAACCAGGGCTGCACTGTTTTCCTCCCTGTATTTCCTAATATACATTTTACGTTATTGACTAGAAATTGAACACAATAATACCAATTCAGATTATCTGGCCTTGTAGTTTATACATCATTTTAGACAAAAAACCTAAAATGTGCTTGTTATTGATTAAGGTGTTACAGTCTGAGTCGGCCACTATGTTCACGATTAAGAGCCGGCTGATGCATGTATGATAATGCACCCGAACTCAGAGTATGTTGGCTGACGTGTGTTAAAACTTACCTGAGAACATAGGAGGGGCGCAGCAGACAGGGGTAGCCCACCTGGTTGGCGAAGGCAAAGGCATCTTCCTGTGAAGGGAGAGAAAAGCAGATGTTGTAAGCTTTACTTATCATTCTGATTGACTAAGATAGTGTATGTCATGTCATGATTGTGATTCCTCCAGGATAGTCTGTCACAATTTGGAGCCATTTAAAAACACATGTTAAAGTGATACTTCTGATGTTTTGAAGTGGGGTTGTATGAGGTACTTATCCATAGTAGGTGTATTACCCCTCTTCCTAACTGGATGCGATGCGAACGAGCAAACATCATATGGTTTCAGTTTTTCCGCTCGCCCTGGCTCTATTCATGCAAAGAGCCAGGTACCTCATAAGTACCTCATACAACCCCACTTCAAAAAAACCCAAACTATCCCTTTAAGTTTTGATGATGTGGCATTAAGCTCCTAGCATTACGTTTTACACAAAGATTTCACAGTAGTAAAATGTGGTTAGAATTGTGGGAAATGCAGGACAAATATTGAAAAAGTTTGAACTGTTGTAATAAATGGGGGAGGTTTGAAATGTAAACACATTTGATTGCTCCCAGACTTACAGTTTCTGAGGTACAAATCATTATTGGCAGACAAAGAAGAAAAAGCCTTCGAACAAACACAAAAGCAACAGAAAGCAGCTTATAGTTCAACATAAAATTCTTAAAAAAACAAAAAGCATTATTAAAATAACAGTAAAAAAGGAGGACTCCAATTTGATCCATGGCCTGGAAAGCTCCATCACTTATCACCAGTCTTTAACCTGAGCTTTGTTTTTCCATTTCAATCTTTATGTAACTGTGTATTTATCATTAAGGAATTCATATAATGTTGGAACGCTGTATGATTAGAGCCACTTGAGACAGAAAACAAAGAATCAATATCAAATCAAGTCTGCGTGTTTGTGCTTGTAACAAACCCTCTCATATAGCAAGCACCATTTTACCCATTCTCAATTAAACTACACACATTTTAAAGGCTTCAAGAATGAAAGGTGTACTCCCAAGTCTGCCAAGAACGGGGCAAATCAAAAGAGTGAAAAGGGAGAGGATAAGTGCTCCAACAGTCAGAAAGTGGGGCTTCAATTCATGTCCTTTTTGATTTTCTTTTCTTCCATTCAGTTCACATAAGGAATGAGAGAAGAAGGAGTCTAGCAGTGAGAGTCCTCCTCCTCATCATCATCATTATCATCATCGCTCTTTCTCTCTTCTCCACCTTGCAGGTCTAGCTTCTTTCTCGCTATCATTACCCACTGTTCACTCGCCAGGTGGGATACCATTAACAAACACAAAATAGCCTCCCAGAGACGCAAGAACCATCTCCCCACGGCTCCACTGGAGTTATTCCAGCCCAATAAAAACAAACTGTTTCTTCAAGCTCGGCAGGGAAATAGAATATGTAGGTAGACTCTGGAGAGGCACAGAATTTTATCTGTGTGTAGCGGATAATCGCTCCTCAGTGGTAACTGAATACATGAGCAACGGTAATTGAAGAGACATATTTCAGCGCTGACTGCAGACACATTTCAGTGCTCCGCGTGGTCCACAGAGGGGCCTGCCAGTGCTCCGTTCTGATGTAGCCGCCAGCTAGTTGAGAGGGCCAAACACAAGAAAAATGCTAAACAAGACAGTAAGTCGAGGGGCACAATGTCCTTATGAGGAGGAAAGTTCTACGAATAATGAGACAAGTTTGTCTGAAGGGGAAGGTGTGATGTTGTAGGGCTTGGCCGTGTGTTTGGCGTGGATGTGAGGGTGGCCAAAACAAAATACATATTTGTAAATATATGAATAAATATATTATAATAAATAGGGCTGCTCGATTATGGCAAAAGTTATAATCACGATTATTTTGGTCAATATCGAGATCACGATTATTTAACACATTTAACTCATTGACTTTGGAAACATCATACATAATACATACATTAACTTGTTAGTGATATCATGATACCTTCAGGAGACGGTTTGGTACGATTATATTATTGTTGGTTAATTTTTTAGTTTGACTGGAACTTTAAGGGCAGAAAATTCTGCATAGGCATAAAATGTGCCAAAAACTGATTTTCAAGGTTAGGACTCGGTGTTCCACCTTAGTTTTTACAATACAATATGATTTCTTATAGGGTTCTGTGTAAATGCAAATGTTAGACTTTCCTAAAGTAGATCCATATGTACACAAATATAAATTAGAAAATAATAATTACCTACGCGGGAATGTCTTTTAAAAGCAAACATCATTTGCTTGAACTAACATTCTCCGAACACTCTGAGCTTACCTCCTCTGCTAACTCATTTTCTGGTGGAAAACCTGAAACCTGTTAACTCGAGGAAGTCATCCTATTACCGTCTGTAGCCGGCAAAAACACATGAGTGTTGGAGTATTATCTCAGAGCAAGAGTAATACTATGACACTGCTTCTTGGTGCTCAAGTCCCACTCCACAACACTCATATACCTTGTACGGGAGCAATTTGAAAAGATTTTCTTAGAATATTGTCACAACGCATATCAGAAAATATAATGCCAAAATATATCATTAACGTCCCTACTATCCATTATTTATTTGTCTCTCACCAGGGAGCTGAGGGCCCTCCATGGGGCTTGGGCCACCCCGAGGTCATCTAATATACTGGAGAAGACGGAGCGTTCCTCAGCCCGGTCGATCTGCAGGGGGCTCGTCCCCAGAATCTTCACCCCACTGAGGTACAACGGGACAGCCAGGTTGTTGGGGATCTGGCCTCCGACTGACACGATGCTGCCAGAGCAACCCTGGAGGGGGAGAGAAAAACAAGAATGTGTGAGAGAAACAGAGGATATAACAGAAGGTAGAATAAAAGAATAAGAAGTGGAAGGAGGAGAAAAGGAAAGGAGACGGAGAGATGCTCTTTCAAGTCTTGGACCTCCTGCCACAGGCCTCAGCCAAGATTAACAGTCTGAAACCAGCTTCCAATTATTCTGCCCGCTGATCACATCGTGAAAATATTAGACAAAACAACAACAAAACAGTTGATCTCGGTCGTGCCATGAGTTTAGTTGTCACTAGGGACAGTGTGTGTGTGCGAAAAAGTGTGTGTGCTCCTTTTAATAACAGCATGCAGCCCCTTTTGCTGTCTAGCTGATCCGGGGGGGATGTTGTTTCCATGGCAATGCCAGGTTGTATCTCTTCATTATTCATGGGCCTGCTCTCCTGCTCCTGTCCAGGGTTTATCTCCATGCTCTAATGCCGTATTTATCACACACACACACACACACACACACACAGAAAGCAAGAGGGGACTGTAGCTGTGAGAGAGGGATTGATGGTAATGCTATCACCCTGAACAAACAAACACTTAATCACACTCTGATCCCATCGTGACTTTAACTAGAGTACAATTCGTCTGCCAGGGAAAGTCAGTGGACATTAGTACAAACGCAAACACACAACACACAACACAACATAAACACACAGATATCAACAAACATATACATAGGAAATATCAGGGAAATAGTTTTGCAGTTGGGCTCCATGCATACCAGAGTATACCAGAGTATGCATGGAGTAGCATTGGGCAATAAGGTGAGAATTATGAATCATTATTAGGGCTGTCAAAGTTAACACGATAATAATGCGTTAATGCAAAATAACGCAAATGGGTTCTATGGGTACCCACGAGTCTCCCCTTTACAGACATGCCCACTTTATGATAATCACATGCAGTTTAGGGCAAGTCATAGTCAAGTCAGCACACTGACACACTGACAGCTGTTGTTGCCTGTTGGGCTTCAGTTTGCCATGTTATGATATATTTGAGCATATTTTTTATGCTAAATGCAGTACCTGTGAGGGTTTCTGGACAATATTTGTCATTGTTTTGTGTAATTAATTGATTTCCAATAATAAATATATACATACAATTGGATAAAGCAAGCATATTTGCCCACTCCCATGTTGATAAGAGTATTGAATATTTAACAAATCTCCCTTTAAGGTACATTTTGAACAGATAAAAAATGTGCAATTAATTTGTGATTAATAGCGTTTAACTATGGATTTTTTAGAAAAGTATGTAGGAGGCTTTTGCACAGTTTTTGTAAATAAAATAAACTTTCAATGAACTTCCCTCTTACCTTCATAAAACGACCCAAAAGCCTCACGGTGATTTAAAATGACCACCTGAGAATATTTTTTACCCAAAAGCTGTTCAGCAAGCACAACCATGTGTACTGTGAGTGTTACAAAGAGGTCAGCAAACCTTGAAAACCTATAAAAAGCCCACCCACCTGTAACTACTGAAACTTAAGCTTTTAAATCTTAGGTGAGCCTTTAGAGCTGCATAATAAGTATCCTCATTCAGGGTTTTCTCAGTTTCTGTTCGACAGAGAGAGAGAGAGTCACAGTCACGCTGTTAATGTTTTATTTCTACTTTTTCTAATGAAGAATTGTTCTCGAGCAGTACAGTCACGTCAAAACAAGTCAGAAAGCATTAGTTAGAGAAATGATGTGTATGCTGTGTGCCACTCACACTATTTGCCAGTAATATTGGGCAGATATTGTTTTTTGTTTAAATTCCACTGGTGTTTCCTACCTCTGACCACGTTGACATGATTGATTTCATTTATTAGATATATTGTGTACAGACCAATGTGAGGCCCTTCTCTATTTTGCTTAACGCAATCATAGCTGGTGAACCAAAACTATTGGAGGCAGCTCTTTTCAGTTAACGAAGGCACAGAACTACAGTAAAGGACAGACCCAAATGAGAATTATAACTGTTCTTACTGAAGATCATCAAATGACGCCTAATGGTAACAAAGATAGTGACTTTCTGTCTCTGATGGTAACTCCACTTGAAGTGCTATCTCATTTGATTTGGCACAAGTGCAGCATGTAAAGGACTTTCCACTGGCTGGAGGGAAAGGGGAAGACTTAAATTGATCGCAATGCAATATTTCAACCACATTCCACTCAATACACATGATACACACATACTTATATGCAGTATAAGTAGTTATTAGCACTGACATAAACTTTGATAGATTGTCGACCTAATCAGAGTGCCCTGCCTCTCTCCCAATGCATGCTGGGACAGGCCCAGTTCTGTACAACTGATCCCAGCAAGGAACAACTTGACCAGTTCTCAATAGCCGAGCCCGAGACCTAGACAATTTTGAGTCCAACAATGCACGAGTCCAAGACAAGACTTCAAAAAAAGTGGAACTTGAGACCGAAACCAGACTCGAGTACTACAACCCTGTATATAGGTCATCTGTACATTTTGTTTGAATTTTGTCAAATAAGAAATGGCATGTTTGCATGCGTGTCCTAACCTCCTGTTGGGTGATGTCCAGGATGCGTTCCAGGGTCAACTCCTCAAAGTAAAGGCGGTCACACTCGTCAAAGTCGGTGCTGACCGTCTCGGGGTTGTGGTTGACCACCACCGTCTTCTTGCCCATCTGTCTCAAAGCTCTGATGCTGGACACCGCACACCAGTCGAACTCCACACTGCTCCCTGGTGGATCAAACAGTTGATACATTTGACTACGTTGGCCATAAACAGGAGTTCACAAAATCAGCATAACAAATAGACAACTGCATATTAATATAATGAGCAAAACTTTTATATGAACAACATAAAAATGACATGAAAGCTTATTGTTGAGCTCACCAATGTGGTAGGGCCCACAACCAAGAACCATAATTCCCTGGTCTTTAAAGTCCAGATCATTCTCCTGTTGGATTGGATAAATTGACAAAACCATTGTTGAGGATGCACTCTTGTGGACATCAATAGTTCTATAGCACAGCAAAAAACACCCATCTTAAAAATAATATTACTCGTATTCTAATATACTTTTCTTTTCATAACAAATTAAAATGTTGAAATTGTTGTTATACTGGCTACATACTATACATCATAATGGTACTGTTCTCAGTTAGCAGAGCACACATACCTGACCATGATAGGTACAATACAGGTAGTTGGTCATGGCTGGATACTCTGCCGCCAAGGTGTCAATCTGAGAAGAGGGATCAGATAAAATAGAGGTTAAAATGGGTCAGACGTCAGTACTGATAGATTGTTGTTCATATTTTTTCCTTTTGCATGTTTTGAGCCAAGAATCAGGAATTACACTCTGGACAAAACACATCAATACCGAACGATGTGTAAAGAGAGTCGATGCTTTAACCTTTATGCCCCCTACATATTTTCATACTCCCCTCACTTACATTTGTGAACAAAGGAAACTGTGTACGAGTGTGTGTGTGTATTGACCAGGCAAGAGTCAGTTATCTCATCTATGTGAAGAAGCAGCCCAGTGATGCTCACCTGTTTGACCCAAGGAGTGATGCCGTGAGTGAGCCTCAGCTCTCTGGCTGCTTTCTCATCGGATCCCAGTATCTGACCAACCTGCCGGTCAGAGAAGCCGTCTTGTTTAGCCTTCAGCAGCAGCTCCTTGGTTACTGTGCCACTGTAGGAAAAGACAATAAGTAATGGTGATTAAACAACGATTCTTAACTTGCAGATCCTATATTAACTGTTTGGTAACCATGGTAATAAAGATTAGGACTTGATTTAGGAAAAAGCCATTACAGATGGCAGACTTAAGATAGGAAAAATGTCCTAACTTGTAGTGTACAGTGTACTTATTTTCTTTTTGATGGCATCAACGCTCCGTTGGATGCTGGATATGGTAGAAACTGTGTCTGCTATCATAGCCCACTCTCTCTTTTATCTCCAGAGTTAGCGTTGTTGTAAATTTCCCAAAAGAACATCTATGGATTTCTCTACAGATGTTACCAGCACCTTTAACTCATCTGTCTTGAAATTAAGTGCCCGCCGTTGTTTTTGCTCTATTTTTTGTATGTTTCAATGAGAAAAACAATGGTTACGAAGTTGTTTATCTCGGCGAGATAAGAAAAATACCGTTGGTTACTAGGTAACAGACATAAAAGTTGATAAGGGATGTTGGATTGAGGATTTAGGATTTCCATACCTGAGATAAGATAGGATGAAGTGAGATAAGATAGGTTTCCTAAAGTTAGTTAGGATTTGCATCCTATCTTAGACTCTTTCTATCTTAACTTAATTAAAACTGTAATACGGCTCCAGGATCACTGCCAAAACATTACACCCCATTTGCATTGGAACAACAGTGCTCTTGTCATTTTGTGCCATAACCAAATCTCCTTTTATGCCAAAGAAAAGCTGTTTGATTCATTCTCGTATCGCACTATGTCACCTGCAGAGTAGAGGTTACCAGAGTCTGTCAATCATCTCTCAAGCTTAAAAGTTTAATGCACAATATGCCTGACATGAATGTGGTAGTGAGGAAAAGGAAGCAGAGGTAGTGGAAAATACGGACAGGTGAGTTTATTATTGAATGTTTTCTGTCTGTGGCCCCTCTCATATATCGGTGTTTTTTCAAATTCACTGAACTAAGAGGGTCACGACTTGCTCGCCTACCCAGCGAGGAACAGCCAACCTCAGAGTGATCAATAACACATCGACAAGCAGGGCACCGAGGTGCCAAAGCACCAGGTTGGCAAGTGCAGCCATTTAAAACCCACTTTGATCGATAAAACTTTAATGCCAGCTTTGAGGTTAAACAGAAAAATGGTGGCAGAAATAAAGTATCAAGAGGTGATTTTGAACTAAACCAATTTATAAAAAAAACATGAATTCACTTAAACTAAACCATTTTGGACCAGCTGCATTTCCATTTACTTTATTTATCTTCCTTAATTTACTGGATTCATCACGATACGATATTATTGATTCTTTGGACGACAATAAGATATTTGCTGATATCACACAACGATGAATCGATAGACGATATCATATGCCTATTAAACACAATCAGTAACATTTATATAAACTCACAAATAGCAACTAAAGTATGATTTGACAATTGTATTATTGAGCTCTGTAGGAAGGAGGTGCGCTTGGACGGAAATGTAGACACAGACGTGCCATGGGAATTTCAAAATAAAGGCGTATCTTGAACATGATGATATGTATCAAGGTTTTCTAGCCCACAAAACATCTAAAAGTCTGCTGGGTTTTGCTCAGAGTTAAGAAAGTGTGAAAAGCCAGCGACTTCACAGTGAGGACAGGACATGTGAGATGCTGGTGCAGCTACTGGACGCAGCAGATTTGGCCATAAAATAGTAACAGTAAATACGATATCTGCTTATTAAAACCACACTTGTTCTATTTCTGAACATGTTAAATAAACAAGTGACAGTGTTTGAAAACTCCACCGTCGCCCTTTGCTTTCTGTTTGTGTGCCAAGTTAAACTAAACACATGAATGCATGATGAAGTTGATATTGATCTCCTCATGTAACTCCCACTAAGAAAGCAACAAGCGTATTTCCTATAATGTCACAGTATTTTTTTTTACTTCTAGGTAGAAAACAAATGAAGGGATTTTTCATTTGTGGTAAACCACAACTTGCTCTCCCTCCTCCTTATCTGAATTATTTATGACCTTGTAGCGTAACAATATTGGAAATGTCGAGTGTGTTTTAACTCCCACTGCACATGGCCGGGCTGAGAAATAGCAAAGCCAAGAAACAACGAAAGGAGAGAGCAGCTGAGTTAGACTCACAGGAAGGAAAGACATTTGATCTGAAAGCTCGGCTGTCTTGTGCACAATTATCCTCTCTGAAAGAGCAGTTTAAATCGAGAGGGAAATCCTTTGCATGCCATGAACTTCTGTACATCTGCCCTCGCGCACAAATAAAACATGAAAAACACATTAAGACGGTGTGTGGTGTGTTTGTGTATTCAAAGAGTGAAGAAAAGGGACTGCCAGATATTCTCACATGTCATCATACGCAGGCATAACAAAAATCCGATTTGTGTGTTGTATGTCTATAGGAGTTCGATCATACTGTATTTTAAAGGAAAATGTCAATGCAGAATATGGAATATGATGATACAGGTATAATAATGGTGAATAGGAGTTGGGAAAAAATGCAATAATTGAGATTCTTATCTTCTAAGATTTTTTAAAAACGTTTTTTTACTACGTCATTTTTCTGTACAATTTATTTTTTAAATTGGCAGCTCGCCTAAGCCTACCATTTTTTTTTGTATAACTTCAATTTGATATTCTTGATTAGCACCCTTATGTACTGAATTGAGACTCGATTTTGAATCGAATCGTGAGATACTGGAAGATTCGCACCCCTATTGGTGTAGTTAGTATCTAATTTGACAACCAATATACGGTTTCAGTTATTTTTCCAGTAAAAACACCAAATATCATCTGGTTCCAGCAATGAGAGGATTTGCAGCTTTTCTTTGTCACATATCGTTGTAAATTGAACATCTTTCTTTAAGGAACCTGATGGGCATTGTGTTCACATTTTATTTTGACATTTCATTCACTTAACATGTGCTTAATGGAATGAATAATTGTTAGATTAATCAATTCTGTTAAAGTATTCTTTAACACTAACACACACAGACATTGTATTGCCATAATAATACTGGTAATACTACACAGCCAACTTCATACCTAAATGCTTTGTTCTAAACCTGACCTTTTCTGCTAACAAAATCAAGTTTTTTTTCACATTTTTCTAGTCCCATTATAAATATCAATATTTATAATTAAATTGTTTAATCATTAGTGACATAAATGACAGGACAAATTATTGCTTGTCATTAGTATAGCACTCATACCTTTACCAACCCATTAACTCTATCAAGCAATTACTTCACAACTCAGTGAAAAAAAAGTCAATTAAATTAAGATATTCGTTGTCAGTGTGAACATCTTATTCCAAAGAACTGCTCACTATTGACTTCTATCTTAACTTGGGCTGCAACTAACAATTATTTCATTGTCGATTAATCTGTCGATTATTTTCTCGATTAATCGATTAGTTGTTTGGTCTATAAAAAACGTCAAAAAATGTTGATTCCCAAAGCCTAAGATGACGTCCTCAAATGTCTTGTTTTGTCCACAACTCAAAGATCTTCAGTTTACTGTCATAAAGGAGTAAAGAAACCCGAAAATATTCACATTTAAGAAGCTGGGGAAAAAAAATTACTCAAAACAATTAGCCGATTATCAAAATAGTTGCAGATTCATTTAATAGTTAACAACTAATCGATTAATCTTTGCAGCTTTAATCCAAACTCTACAAAGAAAGTACACGTGTACAGTGCATGTGCCTCTTGCACAAATTAAGAAAAATAAAATGTCCTCACTTTGAAGGATTCGTCTCATCTCTATCAATAAGTATCCTTCAGTCCTAACAGTCCAACACTCTTATGCACACAAACAATGAGTCTGCTGACCAGTAGAGCCTGAAGCCCACCTGTACTCCGCTCTACGCTCCATCAGTCTGGCAGCAGCCTATTGTTGTGTGCCCATCCCGGTGTCCCCTGCTTCAGAGGCAGTGGAGACTACAACAGCCTTCCATGTGTCAGCGTGCTGCGCTGGGCGCCCACCAGACAGTCCAGCCATTAATTATTAAACAGCGGAGTCAGAAGGAAGCAGCAGGTAACCTGTGGCAGAGCCATGAAAATTCACAGCGACTGTCCAGGTAAGAGCCCGAGGGCAGAGAGAGAGAGAGAGGCAGGTGAGAGGAGGCGAACCACCAGAGAGGAAGAGAGACGTGAAGAGACTGGGGTCCATCTCATTTTGAGGACCGACATTTTCCTATTGAAGAATATTCAATCTTTTCTAGAAAGAACTAGAAATGGTGGTGAGCATAACTTGCCAGTAATACGAATATTCATTAAGCGGATTGTTTAACTGTAATAGTTAGTCAGGATCCTGCTTTGTCATATCATACAGTACTGATTTGTGTTTTGTCTTTTTATGTTACAACTCTGGGACACAGATTTTCTTCTGAAAGCCGGAGTAATAAAATGATTACACTGAATTTATTAATTTAATACAAAAAATGAGAATAGAATTTCCCTGCAGGTTTTACAGAGTTGTGGTCAGACAATATTCAATTAATCGTCTGTAGCGAAGGGCCAATACCAACCTGCAAACCAACAAAATCTAGGGCAGAAATAATGAGACGGATAACCAGGAGATGAACGTATATGGCAAAGAGGTGAGACTGACAGTGACTGAGCCAGCTTGGGAGCTAGAAATTATAATATATTCCATAAAATGATAATAATCTGTGAGTCTGCCTGTGGTGCAACAGACTGCATCTTTATGGATGGATGTACTGTAGTGTTGAGGAGATAGTTCCACTTGACTGGATATTTTCAACCATCAAAGAGGAGGAGAGAGTCAGACAGATACAATATAGTAAGTGTAACTTCTACTCTTGTTCTTGAGGATGTCACAGCACTATGTACACACTGCATACACTCACTTGCGATTTTTAATTGACCTCTTAAAAATCGAACGGGCTGCAGTCGGGCCCGGCAGCTTTTCGATCTTTCGGAGGTTTTAGCGGGCTGAGTTTAAAAGCTAGAGGGGAGATACTGGTATCATATGAAAATATAAAATCTAAGGAATTTAACCAACCATGTCATACTAGCTTGTTACAAAAATAAGTAAATAACGCTCCAAACTTACGCTAATGTTTGGGGAGGAAAAACTGGCATGGTGATTTTCAAAGGGGTCCGTTGACCTCTGACCTCAAGATATGTGAATGAAAATGGGTTCTATGGGTACCCACGAGTCGACCCTTTACAGACATGCCCACTTTATGATAATCACATGCAGTTTTGGGCAAGTCATAGTCAAGTCAGCACACTGACACACTGACAGCTGTTGTTGCCTGTTGGGCTTGAGTTTGCCATGTTATGATTTGAGCATATTATTTTATGCTAGATGCAGTACATGTGAGGGTTTCTGGACAATATTTGCCATTGTTTTGTGTTGTTAATCAATTTCCAATAATAAATATATACATACATTTGCATAAAGCAAGCATATTTGCCCACTCCCATGTTGATAAGAGTATTAAATATTTAACAAATCTCCCTTTAAGGTACATTTTGAACAGATAAAAAATTTGATTAATTTGCAATTAAATTAATTAATTAAGCGATTAATCATAGACAATCATGCGATTAACCGCGATTAAATATTTTAATCGATTGAGAGCCCTAATTACTACCATTAAACCACAGGCTAAAAATAAATCCTATCACTTGAATCCTTAAAGGTACAGTGTGTAGGCTTTGGTGTCATCTAGTGGTGTGGTTTCAGATTGCAGGACTACCCCTCCGCTCACTCCTCCCTGTCCAAGACTGCCGTAACGTGAGCCGCAGAGTGCAAAACCGTGGCGTGCTGTTTGCCTCGCTCAGAGGCCGTCCTTACCATAATAATGGAAGTGCAACGGATGTCAGACGGCGGCTGGTGGTACCACGGTTTTGCATTCTGCAGCTCAAGTTTCACAAGCGTGTCGCAGAACTACGGTGGCCTTAAGGGTAACCCTCTCTAGAGCCAGTGTTTGGTTTGTCTGTTTGTCTGGGCTACTGTAGAAACATGGCGGAGCAACATGGCGGACTCGATGAAGAGGACCCACTCCCTATGTAGATAGGGCTCATTCTAAGCTAACGAAAACACAACGATTCTTAGTTTCAGGTGGCTATACAGTAATGAAAACATAGTTATGAATATTATATTATATTTCTACCAATAGATCCCCCTAAATCCTATAAACTGGACCTTTAATTCAACAACACATGCACACACTAGCACGTTACAGAAATAAAAAAGTAACAAAAAGCTTACCTGTTGTAGTTTCCCAGGTGCTTCTCCATCTGTGTTATCTTGTAGAGTTTGTGGAGAAACCATTTGTCTATGGCCGTCAGCTGATGGATCTGATCAACACTCATACCGCTGTGGAGGGCCTGAAAGGTAGAGACATGAAACAGACTCAGCATTACATTTATCATTCATCATCAATTTCATCATCCATGCACTTTATGGGATCATTCAGAGAGCAGAGACATCCAATAGGTTTCACGAAGTTTCAACAGATTCTTTAATAAATTGCACATGATTAAAGTCATGTTACAAATCATTCAGTGAACCGTCATTGGATAGGACATAGGTCATTCAGAACGTTCTCTATAAATAATATGTTTTTATCCATTACTTTTTCAAGGACTCCTTCACGTTAAATCTATTGCAGAAACAATATATTACTTTGCCAATATTGACCTTTTATGAAAAATCTGATATCAAGCCAGCCTGTGTCATTAACCTGTAATATGACAGAGGTTCTGCCCTGACAACAGCTTGTAAATATGTTTTATCATTTTTATATTATATGGCTGAGCAGAGGAATCATTCCAGCTTAGTGTGGGAGGATTTCACTCAGCAGTCTGTAAAACTTGCAGTGATACCTCGCCCTGTAAATAAGGAGCTTCTAATCAAGCTGCGACTTTCAGAGTTTTAGTGTCTCATGTGATTTCAGAAGCAAATCCAGATGCAAACAGATACAAATGCTGGGAAAAATACAATATGTAACAAATGTTAAAGGGACTGTTTGTAAGTTTTTACACATATAAACGTTTTTTAATCGTTTTTATTAACAATGTGTCAAGAGGTTGTAACCTAACCTAAAAAAAAGGAGACCTTCCGCAACTTTCTGGGTTTCTGGGACTGCTTTTAATGTGAAGAATGCAGGTCGCCTCACTGTTTTGACCGATGCTCGCTTGCGTCTATGTAGTGCGAGCACGAGCAACAGGACGCTGACTATCGTTGACTTAACGGCCACAGGTATCAGTGTTGACAAGCAATTTCTGATTCTCACATAGAGCCCCTTTAAAGAAACATGCTAATATTTTGGTGTTTCTGAGTGTTGACGATGCTGCAAAACCTGAGAACAAAAATACCAGCAACATATCAGAAAATTACTTCTAATTTATTTTCCTCCAGTATCTTCTATCTTTGCTACTTATCATAGCTTATGGCTGAATAACTGTTTAGGAGGATGGGTGTCTCTTATGGCCTTGGCTGTCTTCAGTTTTATGCTTTCCCCACCATAACAATAAGACATGTAGGTTTCAAAATCAAACTGGTGGGAAACAGAGAGGTGAGCTGAGAGTAACAGTGACTGTGCTGACCACCTTAAGGTATTATAGCTGGTGTTTGATTGCTTGGAGATAAGATGTGGATCATTAATCCCTAATGCTGTCGCCATCTTCAATGATCTGTCTCCATATTCAAGGGGACAAATATATCTCGACTGTCGGGACACCAAGCTCGCACAGTTGGAGGTTTTGACACTGAGACGACCTCATTCCGCTCCTCTTTCAGCTGATGATAAAAGCATGTCGAAGTGCTGGACCTGCAGATGTTTTTGACCTTGCGATAGTTCATGCGATGTCTCTGTGTTTGAATGATGGAGCTTGACCCTGTGTCTAGATGCGCTTATGAGAGTGCTGTTTCACCTTCATCTGATTTTATGAGGAAAAAGAAAGGCGAACAGCACTCTATTAGGCAAGCACAAAAACAGATTTAGCAAAAACATCTTTCAGATTACATGTTTGAAAAGCCCACTCTGTCAGTTAGATAATCAAACACTATTTATACTGTATGTGTTTTACAAGTATTATAAGTCCTGTGCAAATATTTAACTAAATAAAACTAGATTCACCGCTGCGCAATTGTATGCCTCCGCCAACCAGGCAAGTTCATCACTTCATCATTTTATCCTATTATCACGATAGTTAGCTACCAATTCGATATGTATTGCGATTTTTAAGTAGTGCGATTTGATATTATGATTTATTGCAATTTTTGTTAACTTTTTAAACACTAGACCATGGGAAAAAGTTGAATCATACACTTCTAGGGACTTTCTTTGGAAAATATCTAAATTAATACAGTAAAAATGTTTGATTGAAAATCAATCAATCATGCTGAAAATCAAATATATTGATTCTGGCATTAAAAGAATCGATTTCAAAAACATGTTTTGTGAGGTCACAGTGACCTTGATCTTTGACCACCAAAATCGAATCAGTCTTTGAGTCGAAGTGGACGTGTGTGCCAAATTTGAAGAAATTCCCTCAAGATGTTCCAAAGATATCACGTTCACGAGAATGGACCAGACGGATAGACAACCCGAAAACGTAATGCCTCCGGCCACGGCTGTCGCAAGCGTGGAGGCACAAAAAGACAAGCATTTCCTCACAATTAGGCATTCACAACTAGGCATGCAGGTACGCCAGGGACTCATTTTGCACTGCATTTCATGCTTTTTTCACGATCTTTTTTTCTGTAACACTTCAAAATGTGAATTTAATGAGAAAACTGTAGTCAGCATCATTCATTATTAACGTTATGAAAGATTAGTGTACCTTGGCGAGAGAGAAGATGCGGGTGATGGACGGCACAGCCAGCTCCTGTTGCAGGTCCTGGGTGTCGGCCCAGGCCTTCTTGAGTGGCAGCCGGGGCACGAAGCCATCCACTGATGGATGACACATCCTCAGGGCCTTCTGCACACTCTCCTCAAAGGTCCGGCCAACTGCCATCACCTGAATCCAGAAGAGGGAAATACATGACAGAATAACACAGACGTGTGATGATTGGGAATAAGGAAGCGGATGAGCGAGTAAGACAACTGAGTGAATGGGTGAGTGTTTATCTGTGGATCTTCCCCCACCTCTCCGACGCTCTTCATGGCACTGCCTATTTCATGGGACATGCCCTGAAATCGGTCCAGGTCCCAGCGGGGGATCTTGGTGACGATGTAGTCTAGACTGGGTTCAAAGCAAGCTGTGGTCTTCTGCGATACAGCGTTCTTGATCTCCGGTAGGGGGATACCCAACGCCAGCTTAGCGGCAACAAAAGCCAAGGGATACCTGGGAGACCAAAATCAACTAGTGGTTGAAGTTTCTGCACCAAATAAGCATTATTAGCATGATCACACAATAATGATGTTGATTAAAACTGTGATGTTGTATTGACTCCTATACTTTGATTGTATATGTGTATATATGTTGTATATGTATGTATTCTCTCACCCAGTGGCTTTGGATGCCAGAGCGGAGCTCCTGGAGAGCCGGGCGTTAACCTCAATGATGCAGTACTCCAGAGATGACGGGTGTAGGGCGTACTGGATGTTGCATTCGCCTATAATGCCAAGGTGACGAACCACTTTGATGGCCGTCTCACGGAGCATGTGGTACTCCTCGTTGGACAATGTCTGGCTCGGTGCCACCACTATGGAGTCACCTGAAGTGGAAGACGAGGAAGGATTTAAAGGTCTTAAACAGTAACAGACTCTGAAGTTGGTTAATGAGCTTAAACATCACATAAAGCAACAAAAGCCTGTTACTCACATGGATTTGGATTTAAAACAGGCAGCAGCAAATATCCCATGTAAAGCATTACCCTATACATCTCCACTTTTCACTGTAAATGTTTGTTTGTGCAGTTTCTTTTTCTTCAGAACATTTAAGAATATACTGTTTATTTGGGCTGTGTATTGGCAAGAATCTGGCGATACGATACGTATCATGATACAGGGGTAACAATTCAATATATTGCGATACTGTAAGCTAGGCGAAAGTTTGCGATAATTTAAAATCTATTTCTAGGAAAACGGTCATAGTATAAAGAACACACCACTATATGTATAAAATCTGAGTAAAAAAAGTGATACCCAATTTATGCAATTCTAAGACTGTTTAGGGACCCCAGTATACAGAAATATTAAAACACATCATTTTAGAATAGGCAAAAATAACACATATGTACTGCATGCAAAAAACTGCATGACTTTTTGCCCAACAACACTGTAGCTTTAAACACTCGAGCCCGCTACAACTTCCGAAAGCCAGAATAGGGGCCGGGCCCGCAGTCGGGCCGTCAGATTTTTAAGAGGTTAATAAAAAATCAATAGTGTTTTGGAGAATCGATACAGTATCAATATTTCCTTACACGCCCACAAAGGAGAAGATTGCTTTTTAGATGAAAAACACACTTGTCTGTTTATGATTTGGAATTTGCAAAGACCACTCAAACCACCTTTATTCTTAAGTACACTTCGAGTGTCTCTACATGTTCTGGAGGTTGGCTATGAGAACTGAACTAAACCCAGAGACTAAAGTATTCCACCCAAGTATTTACCCTTAATGCTTTTCTTGCTCTACAGAAACAAGACAGAAATACCACAAGGACAACAGCGGGCTAAAACATCTACGTCATCTTGCTAGGTAGGTATACATTAAATTTGGTCAACAAGAACAACCTGCTCACACTGAAAAGAGCAAAAAGAAAACATGCTCACCCTGAAGCAACCTCCCCAGAGAGAGAAAACGTATGTGTTTATTAGATAAAACAGAATACAAACAGCAAACAAACTGAATCAAACACAGCAGAACAGAGATGCAGTAAACAATAGCACGAAACAGAGCACGACAGTCTGAAGACGAACACATCAGTATGTATGTAGTGCATGTTTTAGTACCTGTGTGAATGCCCAGTGGGTCGAAGTTCTCCATGTTGCAGACGGTGACGCAGTTATCGGCCACGTCTCTCACCACCTCATATTCCACCTCCTTCCAGCCCATCAAAGACTTCTCCACCAGGATCTGACTGCTCATAGCCAGAGCCTACAGTATACAATATACACACACAGTATTATCAGTTCAGATGCTGTTTGTCAGCATTAGCCTTTACACATCTGGTAGACACAATAACATGAAAATAAGTCAATACAATGGCTCTGCGATGTAAATCCTACGATTGGAATGTTTACAATCAGTGGTGGTAATTTTGAGCACTTACTTATTACCAATGCTTAATGCTTAATCATTATAGAACTGCAATTTATACTATATGGGATGTACAATAAACATTTTTTAACACTCCCCCACATTGACTGATCTTGAGCCATTATCTTAATGTACTCAAAAACATTTTAAATTGACGCACTGTTATTGGTTTTACACATAAATTAACATTAAAAACAGATTGGGTGATATATATTTAGGCAATGACTACTCATTATGCAGTAGAAATAATTAAGAATTAGATGTTATGTATACTAATTAGCTATTTTTTCTAATGGTTTAACATTATAAATACATTGCCCGACTGATAATTATTGTGCTTAATTTCCTTTTCCAGTGGAGGATGCCATATGTAACATATTTATAACTCCGCCATGAATTTTAATGTAAACCCAACTGTCGTCAAAGGAAGGAAACATTTTTGCATATGAGCACAGTCATACAGATGGTTGTTCACATGCAAACAACCAAGAGACAAATAACTTACTTACTTACAATATAATGCAATTTAATACACCCGCACCATGAATTACAGCCTCAATAATTAGCATAAAGTTGAACGAAGATCTCTTACAGTCTCATAAAAAACTAAAACTCTAAACCTCAGTTACATCCAGTATGCTGTAGTATTTTATTCCAGGATCACTGTATTGGATAGCATCAAAGTGTTATTGTGTTATCTTTGTTATTGTGCCTCTTCCCATATAGATTTTGTACTAACTATTCTTCTTACTGGCTATGCTTCTTTTTGGGGCGGCAGTAGCTAAGCCTGTAGGGACTTGGCTTGGGAACCGGAGGGTTGCTGGTCAAGTCCCCGCAAGGGGTTAGGGTTAGGGGGTTGCCTCTTGGGCACTGCCGAGGTGCCCCTGAGCAAGGCACCAAACCCCCAACTGCTCGGGGCGTTTGTCCATGGGCAGCCCCCTCGCTCTGACATCTCTCCATTAATGCATGTGTATAGATCCTGTTTGTGAATGTGTGTATGTATTTCGGGCCTTTGTGTGTAATGTGTAATAATGAGTGAAAAAAATTAATTTCCCCTTTCCTTCTGTCTTCTTCTTCCAGTGTTTGATCTTTGTAAAATGAACAACTTCCAAAGCACAGTCTCAACACAAAAGCTACTATCTAGATAAACTACAATAAATGTGCTTTATGTTTTTTTTTTTTATATATTAATATACTTGATTGCAGATTCCCTACATATAATTGTACCTACAGTGTAGAAAAAGGTGTGCAAATGGTCTGAATTCATAAAGGTAAGTAACAACACATTTTTTAATTTGATACGACTTAGAATACTTTGAATAAAATGTGGTAACCTATTACAAGGACCTGTACTAACAGTGTGCACAATTACACATGCAATGGATAGAAATAAATATAAATATGCCTCTTTTTGATAATGCTGAGGACAAACAGTAGGGTTAAAGGAATAAGTGTGTACCTTGGCTTTTCACTTTGTATCTTTGTCAAAGGTCAGACAAAGACCTTGTGAACTATATTTGCTCTGTGCTTCATATAAAATCAGTCAAACAGCTGCTGAGCATAACTGGCACAGAAACATTTGCTATTGAAACTTCCAAATGAAACAAAAAAATAAATAATTTTAAATGCAAAAGGAGGAAAGCAGCAGGACTTACAGCATGGCATAAAAACTATTCATCAATCAAACAGTCTGGCACAAACTGTTCATTTTGCAGCCTGTGATCACAGATTATAACCAATTCAGCTGTCAGACTATAATAGTAGTGTATATAATAGAGCTGGATACCGGACGAGCACAAAAGAATGTTGCTAAGCAACAGCAAACTATTCCCTTCTTGGCAGAGCACCAAAGAAACACATCTAAACAATTTCAAAGCTTTTATCTTTGTGCAGGTTAATGCTGTAAACACGGGTAAAGGTATAAACTAAAAAAGATTTGTCAGTGACAGTCTGGGTAAAATGCTTCAATTGCTGATTTGATCAGCATGATCAATCATATGTAAAGAAAAGAAATTACAAAGACTAAGAATTATAATTGCACTACACTGCACCATTTATTCTGACCTGGTGGGCAGTTTCCTCCAACTTCTCTTTGTTGGCACACAGACCAGATCCCAGACCACCAAGGGCATAGGCCGACCGTAACATCACTGGGTAGCCAATCTGCTCTGCTGCTTTCAAGGCATCAGATACCTGAAAGATGAACACAAATATTACACTGTATTTCCCCTGCTCAACACTTAACCTTTAGGCATCACTAGAGACATTTTTGGCTTTTAAAGTATTTGATCATTTGGGCTGTGATAATGCATATGGCATAAAATTTGGCAAGGGTGTGAGTTGTTTTTTTTTTAGTTTTGGAAGTTCAACCTCAGCTCCTATTATGAGTCTATAATAAACCGTGTAGCCAAAATACAGACACTCAGGCCCCTAAGGACAAAAATGCCCCCCATTGAAACCCATTAAATACACTATTTTTGATCCCACGGCCATTACAGCATAAAATCATGGATTCTATTATATCAGGCTTTCAATCTAGAGCCCTGGCTTCAAAACTATAGTTTTTAATATTTTCCACCTATTTGAGCCATTTGCTTATGTTTGTCCTATGGGGAAAATAAACTATGTTCCTGGTTTCCACTGGGGTCATTGCTGCCGTATTATGGAGCACTACAGAGTTTGATGTAATAAATGCATCAAAATCAATGTTGTTGCTAATCATTGACATATCCCAAACTGTGAAAAATAAAAATTCTCATAGAAAAAACAACAACAGTGGCATTATGTAAACAAGACTGTTTTTATTCTATTTTATTATTATTTAATGAGTGTTATCTTACATTTTATAATATGCATTCTATGTTTTATATTTAAACTTTTATTTCTTTTTCTCTGGTTTTATTTTCCACCTTAATGTTTTTAAAATTGTTTTTATGTTCATTTTTATTCAGTGCATGTTAGTTCATTGCATCATTTCATTGCATTTCATCCATTTAGCATTACTGAAAGTCGGCATGTGTACTTGTTGGGAACAATCTCTTACATTCTCTGCTGAGAAATATCTGACCTTGTCCTCAGATTTTTAGCACCGGTTTCACTCCCTAGGCTCGCCTTATCTGGGTGAATCAAAGGTGACCTGTTCTTATTCCCGGTGCCTCTTTCTTAACTATGCTTACATCATATACCCGCTCGAGCTTCATGTAACCGGCAGATCCACAAGAGTCAAACCAGCAGATTACAGATTAAAAGGATACGAACCTCAGAAACAATCGTGACTGATTGTTTTCACAACAATACTTATCAGTCCATTCTTTATTAAAGTTGCGGTTTTCCACGTCAACTTTCCGCTTCAGGCTCTTTGAGAGCTAAGGTAAGGCGAGGTAATGTCACTTTCAAACAATTCATTAGACCTTTCTTCCTGCAAGCGTTTCCACCAATCAGGACACTGCATAATAGCGTCAAAACCGGTTAAAGTTGATAAATATTTGGGAGTTTGTTTTTCATCTGACACTGCACAGCAATATTAATAATGCATCAAAATCAATGTTGTTGCTAATCATTGCGATACCAGAAGAATGTGAAAAAAATTGCCAAGAATTTAGTATATAGAAAATAATTCAATTTCTGTGTTTGTTTTTTTCATAACAACAGCTGCATTATGTAAACAAACTGGCATTTAAAAGGTAACATTTCTGAAATTAATGAATGAATATTTGGTAGTTATGATCAGGACTGAAGTTGGTTAAAAGATTTAACTCAGTAAAAGTGGAAAATAATATTAATATTTATTACACAGCTTTGTTGAATACTCGATTCTGATTGGTCAATCACGGTGTTCTGCGGTCTGTTATTTCTTTATAGCAGACCGCTGCTATGTATAACAGACCGTTGCTATGGATGCAGCTCTGATCTCGGGGTCTGATGGATTATTTTTGTGTAAAATTATCTTATGTGTAATAAGCGGGATAATGTACAGCTAGCGGGTCATTGTTGAAAGATAAACCCTGACATGGACATTTTGTCCTCTAAGGACATCGAAGTAACTTTTTTAAAAGGGATGCACAAGGGTTTAAAACACGCAAAAATATAGACTACATCTACACTATATATGCAGAATGTATACAACATTTGTCTTGCAAAATTTACAGAAAGAAGATGATCTTTTTTTCTTTTTATTGGATCCTTACCGTCTTCACAGCAAAACTGGGTGCAATCTTCTCATTAATCTCCATCAGTTTGTCAGCAAACAGCTGTCTGTCCTCTGTGGCCATGATGGACTCCACTGGGGTTCCTAGGACCTTCACCCCGTACTGCTCCAGGACACCACTCTGGAACAACTCAACTCCTGAACACAAGACACCAATCCACACAGATGCACGGTTAAACATACAGGTAATCTAAAAAACACTCAGCATTGCATCTCACTGAGCATTGCATATGCCATTTAGTGAATAGAGACCTACAGTAACATGAGTTTCTCGTATCTTTGGTGTTTGTTATTTCCTGGCAGTGCCTTGCACAGAACTCTACCTAACATTGCCGCAAACAGTTGCACACGTCTCACCGCAGTTGAGTGCAGTCTGTCCACCCATGGAGAGCAGGATGCCGTCCGGACGCTCGGTCTTGATGACTTCAGTTACAAATTGTGGCGTGACCGGCAGGAAGTAGACGGAGTCGGCCTGCTTGGTGCCCACTTCATTGGTCTGAACTGAGGCTATGTTCGGGTTCATGAGCACCGTCTTCAGGTTTTCCTCCTACAGCATCATGTCCACAAGGTTAATTACATTTTGTCCTCATTGTCACGTTTATAACATCCATATCTTTCATTTTAAATGTGTTCAGCCGGGCATTTATTTCTGTTAGTTAAAATACAACTTTTGACAATAGACCTTTTTCACAGCAG
Organism: Sebastolobus alascanus; assembly: GCA_916701645.2. Taxonomy (NCBI): domain Eukaryota; kingdom Metazoa; phylum Chordata; class Actinopteri; order Perciformes; family Sebastidae; genus Sebastolobus; species Sebastolobus alascanus. The sequence goes on from CAKAOJ020000406.1 coordinate 63,156, forward strand.
ACATTTTGACTCCAGTCCATTAATTAGTTATGTCTTATTAAACACAAAAATACTTTCTTAAAACGTTTTAACGCTGTTTAAGCAGAGGGAATTTAGAAGAATCAAACTGAATAAAAAAACAAAAAACAAAAACCATTCAATCAGCTCAGTTCTTGGCTTGGCAGACACATTAAAACAAACCCATCCGTCAGTGTCAGTTAGCGCCAAGCCCCTTCGTTTTCACATACAGAAAACTTTTAAAATAAATTTGTTTCATTTTTAAAATCAGTAATTTTCTAAAACAGCAGGGTACAGTCATTTTTAGCAAAAGAGGGGATGATAGTATGATACATTTTTTGGGAACCTTTCAGCCACAGATTAACACTTGTTATCTCTTACCTTCAAGGCCTTGACGGCCTGAGATCCAGAGTAGTCAAACTCTCCAGCCTGACCGATAGACAAACCTCCAGAACCCAGTACGAGCACCTTTGACACCTGCATTTACACAAATAGACGGGAACACACGCAATAGTGAACAGCCTATATACAGTAACTAACAGCAACTGCACATTTGCAATGAAACATAAAGACATTAATTGTCTTTCATTGTAACCCTGATGTCAAACACCTTGACACAAAACAGCATTTCAAAATCATTATAGTGATGTTATGCAGTAACTTGTAAAATATTACACCCTTGTACACCCTTTTTTTGTAAAGTGACCTATTTGATAAATTCTCTGATAACCTTTTACACACCTAAAATCACAAGCTGTTCATAAAGGTACACGTAAACCTGCTGAGCCTGTATGACAGACAGTACTATACCTGGGCTCTGGGAAGAGTGGGTGGTTTCTTCGGCATGACTGAAACTATATTGGCATCTTTTCCTTTCTTGATCAGGGACATGAAGACATCGAAGAGGAACTACAGACACAAAGAAAAATACAAATATGACCACAGTTTGAATATTATATTAATAGCATTAGGAGGAGCCTGCGTTTCAGTTTTTGTTAGCCTCTTACTGGTATTGAATGTTTTCCACTACATTATGTAGCCAGAACACCCTGGTGGTTGACATAAAGACCACGCTCTTTACAAGGTTTTGGGTCTGGAACACATTCTAGAGCAAAAAAACGTGATTTGTTGCTTCTGACTCGCTTTAAGGAAACTTTCAGATCAGTTTCAGTAGATGTAAATGTAGATGTAATGCACTTTACTTCCTCATTCAACCAATGATAAAACAGTAAATGCTGTGTTTCAGACTACAAAGACTGACAATGTATCCAGAGTTGTGCATACAGCAGGCTCAACAATAAGAATTGCCCACTTGCCCGGGGCAAGTAAAATGCCACGTCAGCTTAGTAAATCTAGCAGGGCAAGTGGTAAAAAAGAATTAAACGCATTGTTTTTGCTGGAGCTGATGATGGAAGTAGCAAAGGAGTGAGCCATCTCGCTTCCTTCTCATCTCTGTTGAGAGTTGCACATGCACAGCACCGATCAGGCACTGACGAGAAAATGGCGTCGGGTAAAGACAAAGTTTAAGAGCTGAAGCGCAAGCGAGCATTTCAATTATCCTGGAAACAGGAGTTTTAGTTGGGTGGCGTTGGAGGATGTTGGCGAAACTCCAGATGAGTTTACTTAAATAAATATTAAACATGACAATTAATTTTGTTCTTGGTTGTTATTTGATAACTGTTAATAAACAAAACAATTTGTATAGTGACAAGTAATAATTGATTTCGGGCAAGTAGATTTATGACCCACTTTCCAGACCGGGCAAGTGAATCAAAACATTCACGTTGAACCCTGTACAGTATATTTGAGAGCAGTTAAATGATCTAGTACCTACAGTTTATAAACTGTTGTGTAACCAGTTGTGGTAATTGGCAATTGCAACTGACTGTTTGTTGACAGACAGGCAAACTGTCACTCTTTTTGAGTTACGTAGAAGGTTAAAGTAAAAGAAGTGAAGTTTTAAAATATATTGCACTTCCCTGACAGTCAAGGACAATATTTGCCATGGGCACAGTGCAAGATTTTTGTGATGCCTCTAAAAGACAGACCCAGGAGGAAGGCAAGAATTCTCCAGCAGAGCTGTCAACTGCATGTTTTGGTAGAGAGGACAGGTCTTATTACTCTGCCTTAATATGACAGAGGTTACAACATACTTTGACCAGGAGTTGAACTACAGTCCTTGCCTGTCATGTGGGAGACAAGAACTGTAGCACAGAATCATCAACGCTTTATTGTAGGGAACAGGACGGACACCTGTGGCTCTGGTGCCGTCAAACATCACGCACCACAGATGAGAATACTTTTCACTGGCAGTGACGTAGTAACTGCTTATATATTCTGTCATCTTTTTACCACTATGTCTGGTTTACATACAATATACATATAAACACATGCCACCTCATTGCTGCTTTGGACATTTACACAAGTCCTGTTTCAATGGAGGACTTCCACTGTACGGATACCTTCACTTAACTTTAGTATAGCATTCAGGTACTTTATGCAGCACTATCAAAGTCTTTAATTACCTCGGTGTCGGTGGGACCGCCTTTAGCCTCCGGGTGGAACTGAGCCGTGAAAACAGGCTTAGTGTTGTGCATGATGCCCTGGAAAATATGCAGAGTTGATGTAAGAAAAGTAAAATCAAGCCAACAGTAATCTGCATTTCATTTGTTAGGATTTCAGAAACAGGTGAGTCTATTTTTGTAAAATGTTATTTTGTGAACCAAGGTCTGTAGACTTTGTAGTCTACCGTAGGCATATCTTATTTGCTTGACTACATTTAGTCTGTAAGAGAAACTGGTGCTTTTTATCCAAAACCCCCATAGAACAGAAAAAGACTTTCACACAGAGTGGAATCAACCTCATTGGTGCCATCATTGGCGTTGATGAAAAGCGGGCTCCATCCTGGGGGCAGGGACTCGCTGTCTATGCCGTAGCCGTGGTTCTGCGCCGTGATGAAGGCCTGGCCCGTCATCAAATTCAGCACCGGCTGGTTCTGGCCTCTGGGGAACCACAGAAAACACATATTTTATTTTTTTATTTGTTTTGGATGCATGCAGGTGACAGGATACACAGTCCTACAAATGGTGTCACACTGATCAACTGGTGGTGGTAACACAAAGATGTGCTGCAATTCTCCAACAAAGGCAGGGAGAAAGAAAACTGCAAGCTAGTAAACATGGTTGTAAACAATGCTGGATTAAAATATGTCGGCTTTGCAAATGTTTTATGAGGAAGGCAATGTACTTGACACGTTTGTTAGACCTAAAGGATACACACAATGCGTTTTGATGAGTAACACTGAATGTAAACAAGAAAAGTCCACAGGGCACATTTAAATCTCTATGAGGATTCTTTAAGAGTGAGCACATTGTGCCTTAATTAAGCTATTAAAGAGTTCACCTGTTGCCCATAGGTAGCTTATAGGACTGAGCTCCTGCAGCCAGAGCAGTGATCTGGTTGCCCATACAGATCCCAAACACCGGCTGGGGATGATCCTTCTCCAGCACCTTCACAGGACAAAACACATACAAAGAATATTTATTAAGGCACACTGTAGATCAGGATATAAATATAATCTAAGTCATGAAAATAAAAATTGTGAAATATTGTCGATAGTTGTGTACTTCTTTTACAATAGTGCAACTTCAAGAGTAAACAAGGTCCTTTAACGATATGACTCTCTAAACTTTACTTGCTGTTAATGAAAATAATAAAGAAAATAATATGTAAAAGAAAAAAAAGATTTAATCTTAAGTGTAAAATCTTTGCTCATATATGTAATATTCTAGCTGGATCTCTGTAGCAAAGAAGACTACAACATGCAGCACTGTAAATAACTACTACTCTTTATGGTTAAATCTCAAATGTTTCACAAATAATCAAAATATCTAAACAGCACCATGTCCTACCTTGCGGACATTGTGGATGAGTGTCTTGGCCAGAGACGGATCTCCTGGTCCGTTGGAGATGAATAGGCCGTCGTACTCTAGACTCTGCAAGTCCTGATCCCACGGTACGAGGTGGACCTCTGCACCCCTCTGCACATAGAGAGAATTAGGACATACAGAGACACTCTGTAATCTTAAGGTATTGCTCAATAGTCATTTTAATGCAAAGTCACCTAAAATAACTTGATAGATTTATACTAATTTGACACCAATTCAGAATTCATCCCTCTAGTTGTAAACAGCTGTTACATGTGGTGTTATTGTTAATGACAACAAATAAACCCATATCTTAATGAATGCTCTCACTGTTACAGAAGTGGCCCATGCTGTCTAGTCATAATCTCTCTACATTCACTAAATCTGACAAATGTTTGCTGAAGTCTAAAGACTCCAAAGTTCTCCAACAATGATAATATTGGTATCTATATTTATGATACAATTAGAGCAAGAAAATAGCTAATTTTGTCCAACAAACTATCTTCAGCCTCCTTAAAATAGCAACATCACCATGACTTTTTATGGACCAGGAAGTGAAAAAATTAATATTACCAGTTATTTGACAAATGTGAACGGTCAGACGGCCAGACGCTCATCAACAGACCAATAAAAGGCAAATAAAGGAAGGAAAATATATTTTCTAAACAGACAAAACTGACTACTGTAATAAAAGCATGCAGGCTGCTTTTCATGACTCACTATTATAACCAATTACAGGCTAATATTAACACTATGAATAACAACAAACCATCAAATGGAGCTTAAACATAAAAGAAGCTGTCTCTTACAGCTGGATGACACACACAAACTACAGGATGTTTTTTTTTTATTTTTATTTTTGTAGGTTGTTAGACCTAACATTACCATCTCATATGTTCTAGGTCAGGTTACAGAAAACATGTGAACGTGTGTTGACTTCCGTTCTATACTTGTGCAGAGGTCATTCAGGGCTACTGTATATCATACAAACACAATTTCTAAGTGTGTAAACTAATGAGGATGCACACTCAACAACTAGGATGGCATTTTTTAGCCCGTCTTATTTTTCCTCACCTTAACCAGCAGGCGAATGATGTTATGTTTAATACCACAGTCCACAGCCACCACTTTTATTGGGTTTCCTTTTCCAAAAACCTTGGTTTCCTGCAGGGTGGAAGGACACAGAAAAGAGAGGTCATCACCATTTGTAGACAGAAAAAAAAATGTATGTGAGTTGGTCTATTGTACCAGACCTATCTGGTATAATTGGGAAATTAAATATAATAGTCAGCAGCAGTTACCTTGGTGGAGACCTCTTCCATCAGGTTTTTCTGGTTGGGGTCAGATATCTCAACAGGCTGCCCATCAAATTCAATCTTCCCCAAAGCTGTGCCCTGAGGAGAAATCACAAGCAAACTGACAGTGAGTAATCAACCAATCTATTCGTAAAAGATGTAGCATTCAGACCTTACAGTACCTTATCTCTGATTATCTTGGTCAGCATTCTGGTGTCTATTCCAAACAGTGCAGGAATCTTTTAAAGAGGAGGAAAGTAAAATCTGTAAATTCACCAGCAGCAGAGTCAAACTCTCCTCTCTGAGATTACATCAGATATTTGGTCATTTGAATCCAAACCTTCTCTTCTTGTAGCCATTGTCCCAAAGACTTCACAGAGTTCCAGTGGCTGTACTCGTGACTGTAGTCCTGGACAAGAAGACCAGATACCTAGAAACACCAAAGCACATCACCAACCTTAAAAAAAGGTCAAACTAAAAAGCCACCAAGTAGCTCAGTCCATTAACTGCATAGGTTCAGCACTAAGCTGTGTGTTGTGCTACTGTAGCTCTTGCCCCTAACATGTGTATCAAAGAGCTGCCACAAAATCCTAAAATGTGTGAGGGCATCAGGGCATGCCAGAATATTCTGAGCATGGGAGAATAAACACAGAGAAACCTGTTCTTACATCATAAAATGTCAATACTACTCAAATATGTGTATTGCACTAAAAACCTCTGCTGTTCATGTCGTCTTTGACTTAAAAAAAATATGGTAATACTGCACTGTTGTTGCTGTTGCTCTGTCGCCCCCTCTTAGTCAATTAGTCGACTACAGTAATCCACCCCCAAACCACCGCTGAGTTTCCTACCTGGATGCGGTCTGACTCCACATGTTTTCTCAGGCCCAGCTCGTCCAGCTCCCCACTGTTGGGTACCCCGTAGTTTCCCACAATAGGGTAGGTCAGGGTCAGGATCTGACCTCTGTAGCTGGGGTCAGTCAGGGCCTCAGGGTACCTAAAGCAGGGAATCAGCAGGATATCATGATGTGGTGATGACGAAGCACATTGTCATGTCATCGACTCATGGTCATCTACGAAGAGAGAAAATGCAGTGTAATTTTGTCTTGTAAAACTAACTGAATACTACACTTAAGATGCAAGGTAGTCAAGCTCAAAGCACGGTTGATATTTTAGGTATTCATATTAAGTGCACACTTTTGTCTTAAATCTAATGTAGTTCCACATATCAGCATGTCTCCTTCCTTCTTACCCCACCAGGCCAGTATTGAAGACGAGTTCCCCGGCTACAGAGGCATCATGCCCAAAGGAAAATCCTTTCATCCTGGTGCCATCCTCCAAGACCAGGTGGGCCGTCTGGGCCTGGGAGTTAAAAGAGAGCAGGCAGATGACAAGATAAATCTCCTACAAGAATAATGCATTCCCTTTATATGAAGCAAGTTTGGAAAAGACCAAAGGCAAAAGTTTGAAATAGATGTGTTGAAGACTTTTGAGTTTAGGAGTGATGGTAGCCAGTGAGACTCTGGGACTTCATGCTGAAACTGCAGGACAATGTGAATTGTGCTGTGAATGCTGAGACAGACAAATCTGTTCTTCTATTCTGTGTGTATGTGTGCTGTGTGATTTCTAGCCAGTGGCCATCACAAGAACCGGGACAAATTAGTAAACTTTTCCTCTTTTAATAAAGACTCATATCCTCAAATACATCACAGATATATAAAACATGCTGACATATTGATATACAGTTCTGTGAAAGTGAGGTGAAGAGAAAGTCAGATGTGTTTTGTGAGTTAATATGCAGTTAGTTTTACTTGTCTGGCCCCATACCAAACTGCATGAAAAATCAGGCAATTTACTGCAGTCTTTCTTAATAGCACAAGCAAATAGGTCAGACAAGTAACTTAATATGTGTTATTGAATCATATGTAAGCCCCTGTCAATTCGGCGTAATGACAATCCACCAGAGGGAAATTTATTTCAATACAATTACAACTTTTCATCTGCTTCACGCTGCTACCTGCAGCCCTCCATGCTGTTTCTAATGCCTAGTTTTAAGAGCGTTTTAACGGAAATGTTTGTTTCGCGCATTGTCCACTCAAAACAACAGTTTTCACTCTTACATCGTTTTCTTACCTTGACACTAAAAAGTTTAGTAGGTTGAAGTCTCAGCCACGCCGACGTGTTTCCTGCTCTTCTGCCAACTTGTCTCAAAGTTTTAACAACGCTGTTAGCAAACAGGATTTTTGTCATGTTAGCTTCAATTAAGCAGCAACGACGTGAATGAGAAGTTTCCCGAAATAAAATAAAATAAAATATTTACACCGTCTAACAAACTGTACAACTAGGCTACGTGTGAGTTTTGTTTGGGAGACAGTTTGGGTGAGTTTGGGGCTTGCTGCTGCTCCTCGTGTCGTTACAGAGGATTCAACTGAGGGGTTTGAAAAGCTGGTCGGGATTGGACGTCATGACGTTGTTTTCCTCCACGCACGGAGCGCACAGCGTTTTGATTGGTCTACAGGAAAAACGCCGACTCTGTGTTAAACGAGGGGTTGAACGGGATTCACACCTGTTTAAAATCTCGAAACACACATGATAGTAGTAGATGAGAATAATGAAGTGTTCTGCAGGCCAAACAAGCTGAACTCTTTCTGGTGTTCCAAAACATTAACCCCTCAAATTGTTATATAGGTTATCCGTAGTTATAGTAGGCCTACTAGTTTATTTGTATTAGTTAAACATTTATTTTAGCTGCTTTTTTCGTATTTAATTTGAGCACGATTATAAAATGTTGACTTGAAACTTCAAATAATTTTATTTTTGTCTCTTGTTATTTATTATTTTTCCTTTTGTCTCTGTGTTTTCTTTTTTCTCTTTTTATGAGGTTATATTTAGGGCTGTCAATCGATTAAAATATTTAATCGCAAATTAATTGCACATTTTTTAGCAGTTCGAAATGTACCTTAAAGGGAGATTTGTCAAGTATTTAATACTCTTATATGGGAGTGGGCAAATATGCTGCTTTACGCAAATGTATGTATATATTTATTATTGGAAATCAATTAACAACACAGAACAATGATAGATATTGTCCAGAAACCCTCACAGGTACTGCATTTAGCTTAAAAAATATGCTCAAATAGTAACATGGCAAACTCAGTGTGTCAGTGCGCTGGCTTGACTATGACTTGCCCCAAAACTGCATGTGATTTTCATAAAGTGGCCATATCTGTAAAGGGGAGACTCGTGGGTACCCATAGAACCCATTTTTTATTCACATATCTTGAGGTCAGAGGTCAAGAGACCCCTTATATTGTATTTATTGTAGTTATATTGTCAAGTCATCATATTGTTGTGTTTTTATGTGTATTTTGCCTGTATCAAATTTTTTTTAAAAAGGGGGAAAAAGCTTTGCCTTTTTTTTGAAGAAAATGTTCACATTCTGCTTCATTTTTAAACTGCTGTCTTTCTGTTTCTATGCTGTGGAAAAAGTGCTACATACTACTTATTTTAAAATGTCCACGTGTGAGGAAATATTGATTACAGCCTACATTTTAGGGCACTGAAAATGAACTAAAAGAAAGTGCATGCCGAATAAGAATGAGTGCACCTGCTTGCAACAAACTTGTGTGTAGTGCTTTCAGTGCAACAAACTCTTTTTCTCTGAAGCCAGTTGCCTGCAAAAGAAAAAAGGCACACTGACCACGGACAGGCTGCATGGCGGTGGGATTAGAGTGGTGCGTGTATTTGCTGATCACTGCAAGACCGGTTCTCTGTGGAGAAGGCTGCCTGACTGCCGCTCTGCTGGGTTCAGCAGTCTGAACAAAGTGGGTGTGAGTAATAGGACTTGTGTGGATCAGGAAATACCCCCACACTCCAGAAATTACACATGTGCTCTTTGTGGAACTTATGTCACTGAATTCACATACATTTAAGCTCATTACCTACCCATTCATTTCTGATTTTGTTTTGGTTTGGTTTGGTTTGGTTAGCTTTGTGTAGGTCCTCTGCATTTGTTTAAACCCCCTTTTTAACTTCCCTTTTGTCTAAATTCAGTCTGTGTCCTCCTGTTCAGTAGATCTGTGGAGCACTGGTGACATCCAGTGGTAACGTGTGCTAACAAGGTTCAGAGGGATTTGTAGTGAATTAACAGCCTTGTAGTGGCACGCTTGCTACATAGGTGACAGTGAAGCTCCATATATATGAGTTATAGTTACAACCGAGAGGCCTCTCGTATCATTTAACTGCCCGCATGTGCAGCAGAAGCTATAACAGTTTTACAGTTCACACGACACCTACACTGATGTCCACATTTGTATGTTTATGTCACGTAGGAAGTGGTGCATGAAAGTAAAGGATATGTCTGCATTTACACTATTTATTCTCCGCTAAGTACCATTACTCTTATCACTGATGAGTGTTTATGCTCCGACAAACTATTTGTAGTATTTTTTGTTGAACAAAAGACTGAACAGAAGGTCACCAGGCTAAATAAAACAGATAGTTATGTGAAACCAAACTGTAATGGATCATTATTTGTCTGTGTAGAAGTACATTTACTCAAGAACTGTACTTAAGTACAATTTTGAGGTACTTGTTATTTAAGTATTTCCATTTTCTGCTACTTTATACTTCTACTCCACTACATCTCAGATGGAAATATTGTACTTTTTACTCCACTACATTAATTCAGCTAATACTTTATACATAAAAAAAAACATATGCTACTGTATGCTTTTGTGATTTGATGCAGTAATGTACTACTAACACACCCAGCAGTATATCAAGTATCTAAATTACCCCCAAATTGAAGAACGGCAACATTAAAATGTATATGTTATTGATAAAAACAGAATAATATAATATTCCATAACAATATAACACTTTAAAAGGAGCAGTTCCTCATAATGAGTCCTTTTACTTTTGATACTTTCAGTACATATTGCTGATAATACATCTGTACTTCTACGTAAGTAACATACTGAATTCAGGACTTTTACTTGTAATTGAGTATTTTTAGACTGTGCTATTTGTACTTTTACTTTAGTAAAAGATCTGAGAGCTTCTTCCACCATTGACGTTAGTCTATAAAATGGGATACAGGTTACAGATACAGGTTAGGTTTATAGTGCTGCCCATGACATGCATTTTTTTGGACTTTTTTTGGGATCTTGTGTGACCACATATACTTGATAATATTCAACATTTGATGCCACGTTATACCTTTACAGGAAAAAAAACGTAAGAAATACAAATCCAGTCATTTGCCCATTGATATTATTCCCACTCTTGGGGTAAAAAGGGGTTTGCGAGAGAACCACAAATGTTGAGTGAAGGGGGAATATGTTAGCACATATATTAAAACAAGAGTTATTCCCTGCAGTAGAATAAAGTATAAACAAAGATGAAACAATTGTTTCTCACAATCCCATACATAATTCAAACACTTCTTTTTGTAAAAGATGGAAAAACAGCAGTTGTAGTGAGGAGTGAACACACATACACTATCTGCAAAATAGAGTTTATCTCCGTACATTTTGACCTTTAAAACTGTGTAATATGATTATTAATACCCAAAGCTTATCATATGAAGCCGTTATCATCAGGCTTCCTACTTACACTATTATAAACTCTGCACACAAGCTTATTTTAATGAATTATTTTCCATTTCAAAATTTCTATTTTCAAACAGTTGTGTCCTCAAAAGGCAGCCCGGGCTACTTACTGTCAATAGTGGGACATTGCTAGGTGATGATTGGGAGAACATGAGACGCCTGTGCAATGAACTGTATGGCCCTTTATTATGGAGCGTGCTGTGATTAACTGCCCTCTGAATTCCTCCACTGATTGGCCGGGGTGAGGACTAATGAGCTCCGGTGTCTGTCTCCGGCAGAGGGACCCCCACATTGTCTGCGGTTTCAAGAATGAGCTTCAGATGGTGACCGAGCTTAAGAGAGGACGTGAATAGACAGACAGGCTCCCTCGCCTTCCTCTGTGCCAGGTTTCCAAGCATAGTGTCGGCCCTGAGGTGACAGAAATAATGGAACGGTTGTTTCAAGGATCTATGATGGTGTTTGTTCAGTACAGGATTAGAGTAACGTACCAGTTTGAAGAAATTGGCACTTTATATATCATTTGAGTGAATAGCCCCTAATTTAATCTAATAAAAGGGACTTGTAAACAGAAAAGCTTCAAGCCTCGATTTCAAAGAGTTGGAGAAGACTTCAAGCTCTCTGGCACAGATGCAAAAGACTGAACGCTGCTTCCACACGCCTAGATTTTAACTCAGGGGTCATATGATTTGAGAGGTGAGGATGGTAGTGATGGCGAGGTGAAGCACTGAAGCTCTCCAGCAAATTGGTTCGCAAAAGGGTTCATTTCACGAAACTTCATGTGCACACAAAACCACCTGTTGGTCAAATAGTGTAAAACAGGCAGATATGTGGCAGTGGTTTAACCGGGCAGAGGGCAGTGAATGTGCTTGAGTATCTAAAGGAAAATGATAGATGGGAGACACTTTTTGTTGTTATTCAGGAATAATAAGTTCTCAACTGTATTTTGGCTTCGGGCATCTTCAACGACGTAGCTGGTCTAACACTATACAAGCCTCAATACGCACTTCACAGTAGCAGTAACGTAGCAGCAGACGAGAAATGCATTTTGGCCCTTAACCGTTTGGTGCTTGCTGTCGGCGTTAGATACAGACGCTTAAGACCAGAAGTAAGCCCAGTTCTAGGTGACAAACAACCTATACAAATAGATATGTAAAATGATTTTCAAATGCTTTTAAATGTCCCCTTTTGTTATTCCATTCTATTATCCTTTCAATTAATCAAGTTAATCGTCAAAAGGGTCTATAATTATCAAAAAGTGGTTCGTGGGTAACCATAGAACCCATTTTCATTCCAATATCTTGAGGTCAGAGGTCAACGGACCCCTTTGAAAATGGCCATGCCAGTTTTTCCTCACCAAAATTTAGCGTAAGTTTGGAGCGCTATTTGACCTCCTTCGCGACAAGCTAGCATGGCATGGGTGGTATTCCTTAGGTTTTCTAATTTCATATGATACCAGTACCTTTACTCGAGCTATACACTTTCAAATAGATATGTCAAATTATTTTCAAATGCTTTTAAATGCAACATTTTGCTATTCCATTCAATTATCATTTGAATTAAACAAATGAACCACTAAAAGGGTCTATAATTATCACAAAGTGGTTCACTCAAGCCCCATTCAACTGTAACGGGGCTAACGTGTCCTATTATCACCATCTTTAGTATTGTACTCTGCTCCCATCCTGATACCGCGTTACAGTATATGTGCTGTTAAGCTAGAAGAAGACTCCCACACAGACAGCGTCACCATTCTTGTTTTGGGTGATGGCAACTCCAGAGTTGTAAAAGGAGGACCAAGTCATCAGCTGGAGAAAGAGAAGGAGGAGACCGTCCCTTAAGGCCGCTATCGGATTCCCTTTCTCTGTAGTGAGGTAGTGTCCCCAGTAAAAAAGGGCAGCGATCGTAGCTTTGTTTAGCCTGCCCCCGTCTAATCCCTGTGTGGCTTATGAGAGAGAGCGAAAGAGGGAAAGAGAGCATGCATCAGCCCCTTTAAGGAGCCATGCCCCCCGCTCTTAGAAATCCCAAGAAACTTCACACCCCTCTGTAGGGACTATAAATAGGCTCCATCTGTGCCCCCGGGCTCAGTTACAGCCTCATACCTTTTGGCATGGTTGGAGGGCAGGGAAGGAAGCTCTCAGGGTTTGAAAAGGAGGGGAGGAGGGGTGGACAGAACCAGAGTCCAAAGCCTACTCTCTAGTCATCACACATGGCTGACTGGGTGACCTCTGCTGCATTTTTTGCGGCAAAGGAAGTCCATCTCCCTGTCATTTCCTTCCCTACAGCAACCCTCCCGACGCTCCATCTCCCCGCGGGAGGCGAAACGCCAACGACCTGGGAGCACGCGGCATCTCAGGAATCTTAACACCACACAGCACTCATCGCATGATTTTTTTTCCTGAAGCTCAGGTTCTTCACATTTCATTAATCATACTTAACGTTGGGGGATCTCCAAGGTTGGGACAGGCCCTGTGTCTTAAAATCAGCTGTCATGGTTGATGGTTTAGTCCTGGTCACATACTGTAAATGACATTTCTTTATGACAATTTTGTGAACTGAGGGTGAATTGGAGAGATCACTAAAAATGCATTGCAGCAAGCAGGCACTAGTGCTTCAGATCTCACCGTCATTCCTGAGAGGAGACAGTTATAGCGCCTGTCCTGAAGCAAACCCCCGCCGCCCGCCTAAGGACAAAGCTAGAGGGTGAGGAGGTGACACAGACAGACAGACCTCTCACATCTATCTATTCTTCAATCTAAACTGACACAATCCAAGAAAGCTTCTTTCACCGAGCTGATGAAAATCAACCACGTTCTCTGCTCCGTTCGATGAACATATTTTTCATCCCCGCGTTCGAGACCTTGTAGCTCGCAGCATCCCTCTCTTGGCTGCTCATGCAAATTAGGCGAAATGATTTAAATAAAATGAAGAAGCCGGCTAATAATAGTGTTTTGTTTAAATGCACCCTATTTGTTCTGTTCCATTTTGTGCTTCCCATTACTGTTTGCTGATGCTTAAACATCCCAATTTCCTCATAGTGATCACCGATGTGTCATCTCAGCTTATTTCCATCGGGCACAATATAATTTGTGTTTTGATAGTGTTTGAAACACAGTCTTGTGGGGAGATAGAAGCTGATAATCTTTTAGGCAGCGTGGACTTTTTGCACCCACACTTTTGTTGGCTCAACTAAAAAATATGACTGGTTGAAATAGAAAATGTCTGAAGACGCACACATGTTGGCCCCCAGTTAGACCAGCCTGCCAAAAAAGGAACACAGGTCAAGTAAACATCAATAGCAGTGACAGCTGTCATTCATGGTCTGGGCCCTAACTAGTATATTTATAGATCAGTATTGTCTGAGCTTGGAAGAAGACAGACACTTCAGCAAGTTCTCATTCCCAGGGCGTTAAATACCAACGCTTAGTCACGGCCGTCTGCGTTAGATACCGACGCAGAAGGCACCCTTTAGCATCATCAGTATGAGATGCACCAGGCTTTCCTTTAACGACGATGTAAACCCATCCGCGTTGAACAGTCAAGGAAAGAGTGCCGGCAATGTAGTGACGTAGATTTAAGAGTGAAAAGAGAAACACCGGGCGGGTGAGAGGGGAGGTGGATGGGTCCAACAAACACAAGGCTTTCATCCAGGAGACCGCTGTTCGTGTCCCGTGCGTCACGTTACAATCAGCTGTTGGTGTCCCGTGTTCACAACGTTCGGTGTAATTTTCACTATACAAACATCGTAGTTTTAAACCCAGCCATGTCTTTTTTTCCTAAAACTAATTATCGTGGTTTTATTGCCTGAACCTAAGCAAATGTTTACTGCTACCGAAAAGAGTGACGCCGAGGGGTCTGACAAAGCGTCAGTATATGACGAGTTGGGATGAGAACACGTTGGACACTTGCAGAACTTATGCACTGTACTAAGTGTTTAGTACGGACTCTAATTCATTATTGTACTTTAATTCTTATTTTGCCTTTATTTTACTGAGCTTTAGTTTAATATCACTAATCCATTAAAACTGGTTATTTGGCTCTGGACACTGAATTTAAATTCACGCAGGTTAAAGCCATGTCCTCTTCCCATACGTATTTTATTTTGTTGGTATTCTAGATGTCACTATACACATGGAGGAACTACTCCCAGTTCAATCCGATCTCACTTAACACGAAGATTTCTCGTGTCATGAGGACGCATTTTAGGCTCTTTGCGTGTCATTTGCATGCAACAAAACTACGACAACGTCTGCAGTTGGGTTTAGGCAACAAAACCACTTAGTTAGGTTGAGAAAAAACATCATGGTTGGCTTTAAAATAAGTACGCAAACTAAGTAAAATACGTTTGGAAACAACTTAACATAAGTGCAGAAAACATTTCACAAAAGGTCACTAAAAAACACATCGCTAACGTAACTAACCAGACCACTGCATGGTGAAATGGAGTGGAATGTAGAATGGAAATGATGCTAAAACCAAAACAAATGTGGTGTTATTACCTGTGCCTCTGTCTTGGATGTATTTTGTTTAGTTAGTTAGGCCAGAGATGTAGGATTTAATATAATGCCACCAACTGTGTTAAAGTGGCAACACACTGATCAAAAACCTCCCGTTTTCATTATAATAACATCTCTGCCTCTGAGAAGTGTTTGCATAAATAAAACTCCTCTTTTTGAGGAAGGCATTTCTGACGAGAACTTTATTGGGGAGGGGTTATCAAAGGGGTTATCAAAAACGTGTAAATCAACGTCGCTGTTGATTTACACGTTTTTGATAACCCCTCCCCAATTTGTTCTCCTGTCTAGCATGCAGAAAAAGGCTTTACTAATTGAAAACAAAAGACAGAAAACACAGCCTCTGAACCATGGATCTTTAAATTGAATTTCCTCTTTCCGCATTCTCCCATCATGGAGGGCCAGCCCGTTGTCATTCCCAGGACGTCAAATACAGCTGCTTTGTCACACCTCTCGACGTGGAATACCGACGCAGAAGGCACCTGTATGAGACGCACCGGACTTTCAAGTAACTACAATCTGAACCCATCCGTGTCAATATTAAACGCTCAAAGAAAGTGCTCTGGGACTGTAGTGACGTAGTTTTAAGAGCGAAAAAACACACATCAGGGGCGTGTGTGAGGGCTGGTGGATGGGTGCAACAAACACAGGTCTTTTATCCACGAAGTGTGAAACCAACAATGTGTTGTTTGTCTTTCTGTTCACAATGTTAAGTTTCACTTTCACTTTACAAACGTAGTAGGCAAATTTTAAGCCAAACCATGTGTTTTTTTTTCTTCCTAAACCTACCTAAGTGGTTTTGTTGCCTAAACCTAAGCAGTGTTTTAGTTTGAATTCACAGCGTTAACCACGTGTTGGCTGCGACCGTAGTAGAGGGTCATAGTTTGACACGCTGGGGTCCCCAGTGCATTAGAAAGTGATGCAAAGGGGTCCTGACAAAGCGTCAGTGTGATGAGTTGGGATAAGAATGGGTTGCGATGGCAATGGTGGTCACCCAGGGTGGTTTTTGAAATAGATCTTCACATGGCATGTGTCACTGTTATGGCCTTATAGCCCCTTCCCCACTTTAAAAGTCCTGACCTCACATCTCCAATATGGCTTTCCCAAAGGAGCTGGACACTGATGATGAATAAGTAAAGGGTTACATGCTTATTTAGAAGGAGAAGATGCTTATCTTCACTAATGTGATTCTTTGAATGACTCAGTAACAGTACACTAAAACATATTTAGAAACCTGTTTGTTCAGGTCGCTGGAGCGAACGTTACCTAAAATGCCCCTAAACGTCTGAAATGGATTATATGACTTCACAAGCAACTCTCACTTAAGGTATAATTCACACCAAGAAATAAACCGGATCTCTTATTTGTTTGTTTTCACTCACTGACCTGCTATCACATCCTAATAAAGCCCAACTCCTCCATGCTGCTGAATCCATTAAGACTCTATAGTGGAGCTCAGATTGGACTGCAGCACAGGTGCAGGGACTGGGGCAGAGTTTCTATAGGGGGCGGGAGTGAAGGGAAGTCAGACTTCGGAGAAGGTGCAGTGGGGTGCCAGGGGTGAGCCCTGATGACAGCTGAGGGACTGAGGCTTTCTCTGGCTTGCCCTCATGGAGATGGGGTCAGTGAAAGCAGGGGGGGGGGGGTTGCTGTAGGGCGGAGGAATTTCTGCAGTTCCTTCGTCACCAGGCCCTGTCATGGAGGTGGGGGCAGGGCTGCACCGCTGGCACTGGGAGACAGATATAGACAAGAATTAAAGAGACAGAATTTGCACTCTTAGCCTTGTCTGGGTTACTGGCATCAGCAGCTGAAAGCTCCACTACGTCTCCATCGCCCTGGCCTTTTACGTCACATCCGTCCTGGGAGTGGAGGTGGCCGCTCACCCCACCGGCAGACCACCAAATTGAACACAGGTGCTGCTCTATACCCAACGCACACTGACAGCGACTGAAATAAACAATGGATTATTATTAGAGCTCACTTCCACCACCTGTCCACCTAAAGCCTGCTCCTTTGACAGTTTCTCAAATACAAATTTGAACTAGTTTGGTCGGTTGTTTCTTGGCATGTTTTTCTTTCCACAAACTTCCACTTGCATTTATTCCTTCTTACATTTTCCACACTGTCTGGCACTAATACATTTATATTCTAAATGTGTTTGTTTCATCATTTCACTGAAGCCAGACATAAGATGCTCATACTGAGTAAAATATGTTCTTACAGTATGGCTACCCCATCACATCAAAAGCATTTATTCTAGATATGTTGTGCATCATTGTATACACATTTTATTCAGATTTACCCCCAATGTTGGATAATATATATAATATTTCTGGAAACTCTGGGATCTGTGCTATATTTCAAATAAAGTTCAGTGCAACGCTTGGCTACACAGCCATTGGTGAAGATGGAGATGGAGCCATTGATGAGTCTAGCAGAGTTGCAGTCAGATATGAGTTACACTAACATCAGTAAAATTATGGTGAATAAAAAAGTGATCACGATAGGGAAAAAAACCCCACAAAAATCATATTTTGGCATTTTGACGTAACCTTTTGAAACTGCTCATGATGCAAGCTATCAAAATGAGACATGACTCCTGCAGATGTGGCTTAAAGGATAAAGGTAGAAAAAGTCAAATTTGGTGAGTGAACAGAGGTTAGGTGAAGTTGCCCTAAAGTACAATACATGTCAGATATACTCTGATACTAGGATACACAGCAAAACTATGACCAGGAACTCTTTTCTCTTTTCTGGTAAATCCTCCTCCTTATTTCCAGTAGTCTATCTTAGTTATGACCATTCACTGAAACATGAATTACTACCTGGCAGAGGATGATGTTTTTAGGCTGATGTTTACCAGGGAGAGTTTACCACATTTGATCTCTTCACTTTAAAGCTCTCCCCCTCTTTCAGCGCTCAATTTAGGCTTTAATGAGTCGTTAACTTTGAGAAGCTAGACACCGATTAGTGTTATTTATCACATGAGATAATAAAGGTTAAAATGGGCCCAACATTATTCGTCTTTCTAATTTTTTTTAAAGCGCCAAACCATCCTCAAATAGCCAAGAATGTTTCCCAGATGGGTCCAGGTCGTGCGTAATGGCGCGTAACGCTGTGCGTAAAAGTGGAACTGTTCACTTGTGGTCTACAGGAAATCGCCTGTCCCCACGTAACCTTTCACGCCCTTTCCAGTGTTTTCGTTTTTCATTATAGATATACGGCGTAAATAAACTCTCTCTGAACCGCAGCCATATATTCCATGTTTAGAGAGGACCCATCCACACACACACACACCCCTTCCACCCGCCATCCAATCCTTACGCGGGGGCAGCGTTGACGGGGGTCAAGAGGAAAATAGCCTCATATATATACGCCCAAGCGGTGACTTCTTGCTCCGAGTCCCCTCCAGTCTGTGCTACACTACTTGTGCTGTCACCCTAACCGGGAATTGTCTGAGCTTCAGGAACAAAGTACTTCTACTAACAGTTGAAATGGCACCCAAGAAGGACGCTAAGGCTCCCGCCGCCGCCGCCCCCGCCAAGAAGGCCGAACCTGCACCAGCACCGGCACCTGAGGCAGCCCCTGCTCCAGCAGCAGCTCCCGCTGTCGACCTGTCCGCCGTCAAGGTACATGACCGTGAAAGCATGACTGGGCTACTGCAATAGGGAGGGATGGAGATAGGATTATGGCTGCTCAGTACTTGACTTTTCCATTCACACTAAGAGATGACAAAAGTAGACCGATTTTAGTGGTTCCCAGAGGGATTTTGGAGAAAACAAGCAATGTTTTGTCATTTATATTTCACACATTTGCAGGAGGGACAATGTGAGAATAACAGAACACTAATTTGATCAGAGGTGTCAATGTATTTACAGTGCAAATGCAGCCTAATTGTACATCATATCGTAGAAAAAAGACTGGGGTGTTGTTGGTTGTGTTCCAAATCTAAATTAAATTGTATTTTTTTGGTTTAATGCACATCCTTTATCACCTTGACATGGCCAGGTACCAAATATCACAACCAGAGTTGACACATTTCTAGGAGAAGACGCACAGTTAAGAGTGAGTTAGTGAGAGCAGCAGCAGGTTTGAATGACTAGAGTAGAGTTGACTGAGGAGAATGACTGAGGACCATGGGTAGCTCACCATGGTTTAGACCACGCCCCCCGCCTCTCTGGATTGGATTAACAGGAAGGTGACTAATGTGTAATAGCTATGCAGGGTGACACCAAATGTGGACATGTTAATGTAGCTAAAGATGGACCTCCACAGATCGGGTGCCTCTACGTGAAGCTAATTTTGGCAAAGAGACAAAGTTTAATCCCAGTCCAGACCTGATTAATTAGTCCAGATAAAGTGTAAATGCCTTTTTGAATACAAGTGGTCGTTGTTGTTGATTCAATGGCATGTCAAAACTCTTGCATTTGTATGTGTTGTACTAATATGGCTGCTGTGTTTTGGCCTCTAGATCGAATTCAGCGGAGACCAGATTGATGGTAAGTACACCTCATTTTACCTTTGCTACCATCTGACACTCCACACAGCCCATAAAACTCATCCCTCTCTTAAATATCTCTTGGCCAATCCGAAAAGCCATAAATATAATAAATCACTATGTAAGAGATTAATATATTTGAAAGTAAAACAATGTAGCTGAAGATTATGGTTACCTAATTTTTGTGTTTTGACATTCTTGACATTCCTTGGTTGAAAAACTTGAATGATACATCACAAAGAAAGCATAAAAATCATAGTTTCTTGGCTGAATGCCTTGCTAGTTATATAAAAAATGTACACATCATGTGATTGTCAGCTGTTGTTAATGCAACATTTTTCAAGTAATAGTGCACAGATAAAGTAGTGTATTGTGCATCCGGTGCAAAACATCTGGAAACATCATTCCAAAAAAAAAAAATCCCACAAGCTGATTGTGCAAAAAACACAGTAAATCAGCTGGTTTCAAGTCAAAAAATCGTGCAGACCATACCACATATTAACCAGCTGGACACCACTGATGCAAAGGGTTTCATGTCATGACTGTCACAAATCAATTTAGCCAATCCCAGAGTCCTGATTTTCTATTGGCCGCTTGTTGGTGAGAAATCAAACCATAGTTTAGAGGAATGGTTAAATGCTAAACCTGTGTGCTGTTGGTCCCATCTGACCCTGGGCAGGCCACCACCTGACCAGACCTGTCGACTGGCCGGCTGCTTGTTACGCTGCAGTCAGCATTCCCTACTTTACTCAGCTCACACGCAGAGCCGTGCCTTTAAAAGGAGGGGGCTCATATTCTCAGCTATGTTTATCAATTCCAAGGTGGTCTTTTAAAAGAGCTGAGAGAGAGAGAGAGAGAGCGAGGAGACAGCTGCGATAGAAATAGTATGAGTGGTGACAGAGCTCAGGAGTCAGGCCATAATACCACAACCTATAGAGATGTCTTGCCCTTATTATATGGCGCCCTTGTTGTATGTTTCCTTTGTCAGTTTGTAGAGGAGCTGCCTCCACCTGCTGGCAGGCGTGCAACAGCCACAGCTATGCTTGGTGTCTCCAATTGTGGGGAAAACGCATTTAACACATACTATATATATTTAATATAAAACAAAATTAATCCAAAATACGTTTTGTAGCTGGAGCTGCATAGATTATTATACCTTATACACATTCTCATCCCAACTCGTCACATACTGACTGTTGTGAAATAAACAAAAACACTTGCTTAGGTTCAGGCAACAAAAACACATAGTTAGGTTGAGGAAAAAACAACACGGTTGGGGCTCAAAATTACTACGTTTGTGAAGTGAAAATATGACTTGACGTTGTGAACACGGGACACGAATGATCAGCTGATTGTAAAGTGAAAGTGAAACGTAACACACGGGACACGAACAGCGGTCTCCTGGATGAAAGCCGTTTATGTCTACATACGGAGCGGGTCCTCTTCACAGAGCCGTCCGCCATGTTTCTACAGTAGCCCAGAACGGAGGAACCAAACACTGGCTCTAGAGAGGGCCATTCACGTTTTCACGTTGGGCACCGTAGTTCTCCTACACGCAACAAACTGAAACTTCTCCTGTGGGCCAACCTCACCGCTAGATGAATTCTCTTCTCTGCTCAAATCTCTGCACCTTTAAATCTCGATTTGATATGACTTTGCAGGAAAATAAAAAATAAATAAAATATTTTAAAATACGTAAATAACAAAAAAATACAAATAAGTGTAAGCCACGTTTATGCAATTAAATGTAAAATGCTGCTGAATAATTGAAAGTCCCTCAAACAATATTATAATAATATGATATTGTACAAAATGATGACAAACAGAACTCAGTTAATGAATATATTGGATTCATTGAGGTGATGATATCCTCTCCTCCCTCCACTCTGCAGACTACAGGGAGGCCTTTGGTCTGTTCGACAGGGTGGGTGACAACAAGGTGGCGTACAACCAGATCGCTGACATCATGCGCGCTCTGGGACAGAACCCCACCAACAAGGAGGTGGCCAAACTGCTGGGAATGCCCTCCGCTGACGGTAAGAGACACATTCAGCTTTTCTTCTACTAGTGAATTAGATTTTTAATATTTTAATAAGATTTTTGTCCTTATGGTAGGGTTTTATAGATTAAAAGTTTTGAAGATGTTTTGTCATATTTATTTAAAGTTGATAATTTCATGCAAAATAATTCCCAAAAACTGCAAATAATTTAATTCTTCTTGCGACTGAAAGGCTCCTTCAGACTACTGGACATACAAGATACTACTTGTAGTCCTTCTAATGATAATGATAAAATTAATAATTGATGTTTTTTTGCATGGACATCAGTGTGAGCTGCGTGCTAGTCATTACCAAGCAGCACTTTCAAATAAACATAGTTATAACCGAGTAGCTCATAGGGCAGATTTGTCTAAGAGGTGATATTTAGAGTGTGTATGGTAACCAGTAATGCATGGCTCAATTTTCATTAATGGTGTTGTGACAGTTTTTTTGGTGCAACTTTAAAGTGGGTACAGTATGTATTAAGAGGAAGAAAATATCAGTACCTGCTTTTAAGGCTGGAACCAGTCATGTTCAGTCAAATCAGCTCTTTCCTCTGAAATCTGTCTTTATAGAGAAATCACATGGAGCACTTCTGTCACAAGAATGTCAAGCAAATACAGAATAAACAGAATATTTAGAGTAAATACTCACAGGCCGAAAATCCTGCTTGTGCTGCTCCTGTGGCCAGTGGTTGAAATTGTCGACTTGCTGAATGCACTGTAGTAATATTAGTAACAATTATACATTGTATTTGCAAAGTGCTTTTCCAGACCCAAAGCGCCAGGACAGATTTACACCAGAGGTAGAAGAAGTAAACCACCATGATATGTACTAATGCAACATCACAGTTGGGTGTGGTCATGTGCAAAAGTTCACACATCCTACTGGGGTGGTTAGTGGGGTCAGACAATTTGAATCTTTCAACCTTTAGAGGTCAGTGCAACAAAGCTTTTCTTTCATTCAAGGATTGGTCGAGTGTTGCTCCTCATACTGTATATTTAGTAGGTTGTTAATTACACATATTGCTGCTTGCTAATATCATAAAAAAAACCCAGAGAATCGTACTTTTGATGCCTCTGATCTGGTCTGTGCAGACAGGGGATGATGTGAGTGTAAATCTCTGTAACCTTTAAACCGAAATAGCACCATGATGCTCAATCATTACTGACAGAAGCAGCACTGAAACTCACTCTGCACTGTGGCACAGTCAATAAGACGAAATGAAAAATAAAGAAATAAACTAAATCTGACACAACACCCGTAGAGACGTAGCACCCGTAGTACAAAGGTGGAGATATATTATTGATGCTAAAAATGTGTTGACAGGGATTTTGTTGTTTCTGTTGTCTCAAACCTGCGTGGCTCGTTCACCTCTGGATGTAACTGACCGTCATTTCTGCCTCCTCTCATGCAGACATGACCAGCAAGAGAGTAGATTTCGAGGGCTTCCTGCCCATGCTCCAGAGCATCATCAACAGCCCAAACAAGGCACAATTTGAGGACTACGTTGAGGGTCTGCGTGTCTTCGACAAGGAGGGCAACGGCACAGTGATGGGCGCTGAGCTGCGTATTGTTCTGTCAACACTGGGTGAGTGAGGCCACTGGCGTGTCTCTCTGTGTGTGTGTGTGTGTGTGTGTGTGTGTGTGTGTGTGTGTGTGTGTATGTATGTGTGTCACTACGTGTGTGTTATTAATGCTGGTTGTCCTCTGCCGCCCCCTACAGGAGAGAAGATGACTGAGCCTGAGATCGATCTTCTCATGACAGGACAGGAGGACGAGAACGGCTGTGTCAACTATGAGGGTGAGCCACAAATTACAATATTATGACTAATAATAGATGCTAATATAACAATCTTTTATTTTTTATACCGTTAATTAACATTGAAAAACATGCTTATGTCATTTTAAGGTGGCATTGCTACGATGACGCATTAGGGCCATTGTGGGTAAAAAAAAGAAAAAATTACGTAGCTGTAATAAAAAAAAAAAAAAACTAAGAATTTCCGAGATTGAAGTCATAAATTTACAAAAAAAAAACTTGGATATTTTCTGAGATTAAAGTCGTGAATTGGAAAATAGTGGCGTACAAAACTGTGGTAATGAAAGATAGTGGGGCATTTTTGTTTAAGAACCACATTGCTTCATTTTGCAAGGTTGGGTCACCCTCATCACACCACAGACGCCACCGTTAACGTGAGCCACAGAGTACAAAATATATTATTGTTATAAAAACGTCAGCGTGTAACTATGGTAACGCAGTGTGTTCAGAGTAATGTCTTCTCAGCGGTTGGTTTTTGGTGTTAACTTAAAACAAAAGAAACAACTTCGTGTATTCAAAGATTTAGGTTGTTCATCTCTACATTCCTGTTACTTCTAAAAACGTGTGTATGTATCTTTCGAGACCTTCGCCTCGCTCAGTTTTCCGAGATTTTTTCTTGTAAATTTATGACTTTAATCTTGGAAATTCTTTCTCTGATTAATTCACACACACACCCCTGACGGGTCCGTAATTATTATTTTGTACCTATAAAGGCCCTAATACGCTGTCGTACACTGCACCATTTGCAACAAAATTTGAAAAAATAACCCTGATGATGTCACCATAAGGAAAGACGCTGTTGAGCTGTATTACGGGAAGGATATCTCGACCTCTGCTGCTTCGATTTTGACCATTATTTTCTTTTAATCTGTCCCCTATGAGTCCCCCATCTTTATGGAAGTGCATTACTAAATCGCTCGAGTGCCCCTTTAAATGCATACTTAACCCAGAAAGTGAGGTGTCAATTTCCACTTTCCGCAGATATTCCAATAAAGCAAATATACAGTACATTGTATGGTGCATAAACCAGACCAAACACATTTCATTGTGCTGTAGTCAATATCTAAACTGTTATATGTCATTTATAGCTGTGCATTTCAAGTCTAATAAATCCTTTAACTGATATAATTGGATATTCCTTCTCCTCACTCACTCATGTTCCCTCTCTTCTGTCCTCTCTGTGTGCTGCCCTGGTCTCCATCTGCAGCCTTTGTCAAGCACATCATGTCTGTGTAAGGACCCTGCCACTGCGGTGGTGAGCATCGTGTATGTGCAGACCCCATGGTGTCGCGACATCCACTCGCTGTTTCCTGTACCACCTGAGGACGCAGGGGGGAACAAAGGACTATGAGATGTCATTTCCTGAACCCTTCTTTTGTTTTGTTCCACACTTTTTTTTTGTCCAAATGGTGCTTTTTTTCCCCTCTCCTCCTCCTCCTCCTGCCATTCGGGAAGCCGTCCTGATTTCCCACGAGATGTTTCTTTCCTCATCTTCACCCACCTCCCCCCGTCTCATTGGTGATTTCTATCATCACTGGTTTTCAAAGTGGAGCAGTGATGGAGGGGAAGGTGGGATAATGACGACCACCCCCTCCCATCACTTTACGGTCTGGCTGGCTCTCTATCTGCCAGTGAACGGACTGCTCTGGCCCAGGACTGGCCATCAAAACGAATCCACTCCTCACCCAACCCATCCCTAGGTCTTAACTTATTGTATCCTCTGCCACAATAAACTTTTCACAAACTCCCATTTTATTTCCAAATTTCTGACTCAGATGCATGTTAAAGGAATAGTATTACGTTTCTGGAAATACGCTTAGAGTTAGATGAAAAGATTGATACCACTCTCATGCTTTTCTGACTATTCTGACCCACAATCCTCCAGATTTATGAGCAAGAGGGACAAAGTTCAAGGCACAATGTTATGACGAAGTAGTACGTCCCAAATGTATGCATACTGTATGTACTTTGTAAGGGCAGCTGTAGTATGTACTAAAACTAAAAAGACAAAGTATGTGTTTTGGAACATGCCCTGTGGCTTCTTCCAAAATCGCATACTATGCACTACATACTCAATATGTGTACTATCTTTCAGCATACTTTTGTGTGATTAAACAGTAGTATGCATCTTTTCGGAAGCGCTGAGCAGTAATGTACGTCGTCACTTCCTGAGAGCCTCCTTGCCTGTTGACGGAGACGTGTAATCATGGTAACCCGTGCCAACCTCATGTGACCAAAACGACGGTTTGTGAGAGTCAAAGTCTGAACTCCTAGGAAAGTGAAATCTTTTATACTTAGTTAAATTGAAGCCTTATTGATATTACAGAGCTGTCCGTCAACGTCTGTTTTGAACGTTTTCATCACTTTCTGCATTGGATTGTGGGGTATTTATGCCGGCGTAGTATCCAGCGTTGCATACTTTAATATTTCACCGGAAATAGTATGCATTTCGCGTATTATTAGTTTCATGCTAAGGTTTTGGACATACTAAAACATCTCACATACTGTTTTGGCGTACTAAAAAGCATGTTAGTGTGGAATTTCGGACGCAACCTATGTCTTGTAATCTAAATAGAAAACAGCACTCCAGTGTCACTTTTTGTCCTTTTTATTGTCATTAATTATTGTAATTGGTGTCATATCAACAAGAGAAAAACTGCGTACATCTACTTGACCTTTTAAATACATTTACAGTTGCTGTAGGGTGGAGCGGGAGGTGGGAAGGGGGCACACGGAGATGGGGTATGCAGAAAAAACACAGAAGCAAACAAACAGTCGCAGGTGAGGGCAGTAATTAGGCGGGAGGCGGGATATACCACAAATGGTGTCTGAAAAAGAAACTAGATCACCCCAAACACTTTTTTCCTAACAGATGTAACAGGATCCGAGTTCCCTCGGCCGTTTTTTATTTTTCTTCATGAATAGTCTTTTTAATGGATTTTTCAAAATATTTTTTTTTTTCCACTTTCGTCTCCCACATATTGCAACGAAACATCCAGATACGGTAGCATACGTCGTAAAACGGCATGGGATCTGCACCAAACGCACACACACAGACAGGTTTCAGAGTAGCTGCTTGTTCTGCTAAATCTCAGGTCGCATTCGTAGCGTCGTCCTCTGTGGTTCAGACTGTCCTGATGAGTGCAACATCAGCCTGTGTTAGCGGAGGAACATCTGCACTGTGAGCTCAACATCTGCAGCTGTAAAGACGAGATACTTTTAGCTGCAGGTTTGTGGAATGAGCTCCGGTGTTTAATATCGTTCCGATGTATAAACAGGCGTCTATATTGAACTACTGAGCGGGTACGAGTGTATGATGCTCTTCCACAGGACTGAGATGCATTCCTTAGCAACACCAAATCAGCTGTCTGACATTGTCACCAAGCATTACACTGTAAACAACTAATAACTACAAAACATGAACTGGTTTAATCTTTATCCAATAATTGAGGAAATAACTTACTAAAATCCCTTTTTTTTTAAGATTACAAAATAGCCTCTTTTCATATTAGAATCAATACATGCTCGTCATAACATGACCTAGTTCTTGCAGTAATGCAATTTTACAGGTATATTTTATAGCCATATTGTCACTTCCTTTTAAAATGTTTTTAGGACATGTAGATGGCAAAGAACTTGTATTTTTATACATGTTTCTATATATATTTGTTAAATATATTATATATTGGATGACAAGAATGACTTGCAGTAAGGATGCTTGGTTTGTTAGGGGGGGTTTGGCGTCCATGCACGTTTACTGAGCAAGAACAACACGTGCTGCATGGTGTGCTGGCCACATTACTTCTTATTTAATGTAGAAAAAAAGGCTGTAGCTTCTTCAAAAACACTGATCCAGGACCAGTTAAGCCAATACCCGGTCCCCCCACTTTGTATATACCACTTAATCTAGGACCAGTGCTCGGACTGAACTATTCTATGCAACATCATTCAAAAAGAGAGAGAGAGGCCAAGAAAATGAATCAGAAATATAGCACATATTTGGGAAATAAAGAAGACCAAAGTACAGTAGCTCCTAATTCGAGTCTCTACTTAGAGTTGAGTGATGGATCTGGAAGTGGAGATGCTTAGAGGCTGTGGTTTAACTGAGGTCGGCCTCAGGGTGGCAGGAGAGGGCAGAAAAGTTTGAAGGGATCGGGGTGAGAGGATGTCCGGGGTGCAGATCAGGAATCCAGAGGTCCAGTGTTCACAAACCCTGCTTGGCCAGAGCCGCGGTGACGTCCTCAGCCAGGGTCGCTAACTGAGGCGACTCCTGCACGTTGAGGCTGCCGGAGGACGATAGTTGGCTGTCCCGGTGGCGCTGGGGAGACTCCAAGCCGGACAGGCCCGGCGACTGGACGACGATCTCTGCTCCGTGGTCCACTCGTGCCTTGGCGTGGTCGCGAAACAACAGCCTGTGGGTCTCAATCTAACGGAGGCGGGTGAGGTGGTGTGGGTGAGGTGGTGTGACGCGAGATGTGGATGAGGAAGAAGAAATACATAATTTTCATGTCATGTACAGTGAAAATTATGAGAGGTTCAAGGCCCTATAATCAAAGGTCAAAATTTTTAACTTTGAAAAGTCATAACTCCTACAGCGTATTGTAAGTCTGATTTACACGAAACCTCTCTACAACCTTTACAAACTTGCATCAAGAACCACTTAAGTCCGCCTGACTACATTTTCTGCCATTTTGAATTTTTTTTAAAAACACATTTCCTCCTAAACCCTAGGTCTGACTGCTACAAAATCTTCTGTGGATCATTACTGTACCAAGCGTATCAAAACTTATTGCTGATTTCACATTGCGTTTTGAAGATACTGACCGATGAACTTTAAAAGGGCGGGGCTTAGCACGTCAATAGACCTAAATCCACAACCAATCATCACGAAACTTGTAGGATATGTCCACATAAGTACGTGAAACATACCCTGAAAGTTTCATTCAAATGAACACTAGTGGGCATTTCACAAATTAATGAGCGTCTGTCCGCTCATCATAAAATCTGTTAGTTATTTTTAATACAGGTGTCGGAAAGTTTCAAAGGTCAAGACCCCTCGATGCTTTCAACTTCTAACGGTCTGTGTTGGCTTGAACCCCGGACTTGCAGCTAAATTTTACATGTATCTTGGTGAGTCAGCTTTAGAACAACTGCAAATAGAAAAGATTAACTTTAGAGAACTGCACCAGTCTGTTTCTAGATTTTAATAATAGGCTGTAGCTCTTAATCCTGTGCTGACTTCAGAGCCTAACTGAATACTTGATGAACTTGGATGTTTGGATTAATCTCTACATTACTTATTGATAGTGGCGTATACTATACCTTTGCTGCTACCTTCACAAATAAAGGAAAATATTTTTTTGGAAGATTGGCTTGTTGGAAACACATTCCAGACTATGCACATATCTTTTAAGATTACAATAACATTTATGCACATATGGATAATTTTTCTGTCTACATTCTCTTCACTTGACAGGTAAATTGACAAATTAAGGCAACTGAAGAGTCTGTGCACCATGACTCGTGTAAGAAATTACACTCAAAAAAGAAGGAAAGACTGTTTCATACATCAGTTGAGACAATCTCTCAAAAACGTGTTGTTCCTTTAAATCATGGATTGGGAGCGTGGAGCTGACACTCACCGTGACACGGTTTCCACCAGGAGTGTGCTGAGAATTATCCAGGGAACCCACCTTGGCTTGGGCTTTGTCTTTGAAGTCCAACTTCACGGTCTCTATACGTACGTTACCGCCCCCTGGGGAGAAGTAAAGGAAGTGTTTAAAAACTGTGCAGAGAAGTGACATGAGGTATCAACTCAGGTTCACGTGGAGGTAGGTTATAAAATGGACAGACAGCAGATGGAGCTGCAGGACCTGAAGCAGTCACCACAACACCATGCGGGAGGGGAGATGGGGGCTTCCACACCTCACAGCACAACATCCAGGACTCTGGAAAGCTGTCTGTCATTCAGTTTCCCTGTCTGGTAGTGATGCTAAATCTTTTCAGTATTAAAAATAGATCTGCAGTGAAGGGCTAGGTGAGTTGGTGAGTCATAAACTAAACAGTGAAAACACTGTCCTAAGACCTGCATCATCCAATGAACGTCTGAGGATCGAAACATCATTAATAAAGTGAGCACAAGTCGTTGACAATGTGCGTGATTTTTTTGGTTCTTTCACAAACAGTGATTTGAAAGAAAAAATCCCCCCCAAAAAATCTAAATTGGATGTACAGTATAACCCTCTCCAGGTTTGACCCAATCCAGTCTATCAACAGCTCATCAGCATCCTGCTCCACACTCAAACACTCAGGTTAGAAACACACAGAACATGAGGAGGCCGCCAGGAATCACATCTCCTCCCACATTCGACCGCCTGTGGACGGACACATCGAGCTGTCAATCCAAATAGAGTTTACTGCTTCATCTTCATCTGACTGGAGTGTTATTTCAGGAGTTAAATATAAACTGCAAATTACACTCTTTATTTAAATTGGAATAGATTACACTTTATTGCCATTTAAACAAACAGCCACAGTGTATTAAAGTTTATGGCTTGCTTTCACACTGTATACAGGTAAACAAGTCTTACAACTAACCCGTGGGACTCATTGGCCCCATTTACATCTGTATCTGGGTAATGACGTCCAATCCATCCACAAATTCTTAATTTTTTTTCTTTTAATAATTGGCTGAGATCCTTTCTCACATTCGGATCACATAGCACTCTGTATGCTTTACCTTGCTTTAAAAGAGACCCATTTTTGTATTTGTTATGGGGGGACAGGGGGTCTTTAGGGGGAGAGAGCAGGTCAACAGTATATGCCACATAGAAAGCTGGGAACCTGAAGATTAATTTGAGATGCAGCTCAGCACTGTGTGTCAAGTTGTTCTAGACATTAATCTGTACTAAACATTGTGTTTTGGTTAAGCGCCTATTCAAATGTTCAAAGTTTAGAGTGCATAAGAGCTTGGAACATTATGATGGAAGTATATGTTGGTCATTCCTATGCTCTATTATGTCTCATAAGTTGTTGCAGCAATTTTTGGGTTGATACCATTTGTTGCACAGATTTGGTGCTAAATTTTTTACCACTCGAAAATTGATAGAAATTTGCATAAAGTGGGCATGTCTGTAAGGGGAGAGACTCGTGGGTACTCAGAGAACCCATTTTCATTCACATATCTTGAGGTCAGAGGTCAAGGGACCCCTGTAAATATGGCCATGCCAGTTTTTTCCCTCGCCAAAATTTAGCCTAACTTTGGAAGCCTCCTCCTTCCAGACAAGCCAGCATGACATGGTTGGTACCAATGGATGCCCACTCTAGTTTTAAAACCGAGCCTGCTATAGCCTCTTAAAGACAGCGGGTGTGACAGGGTTAACATTAAGATTAAGTTAACAACAGGGATTTCAAGTGCACCTAAGCAGTGCTTAAGAGTGCTGGACATCCCCCATATAAATTCATATTGCAAATTTAGAGATTACACCGGCAACCTTCTTGTCACAAGCGTTCTTCTCTAATTTTAGTTTGACTGCTGTCACCCCCAGTGGTCCCCCTCAGTTCCCCTGAAGGAGTACAGGCTGGCTGTTACCTGGCCGATGATGGATGTTGTCTAGAGAGCCACACTTGGAGGTCACGTGGCTCAAGTCAATCTTCTTGTTCTGTATCATCACCTGGAAGAAGCAGAGTCGTGAAAAGACAAGGTCAGAGCTTACAGTTCACAATGAGGTTATAAAGTCCCACTGACCTCGTATAATGCTTACACAGAAGATCCCAGTAGAGAGAAGGATGGAGCATATCTGATCTGCCCTAAACTGCAGCTGCTATTTGAAGAAAATGATTGGGTATCAGCTGAGAATTAAAAGCTGAAGTTCCAACACAGCGATGTCTAATTGCATGTAATTATTAGAAAACACAAAGCACAAGAGCGGAATACCAGTGACTGTTAAATAAGAGTCCTTGCGTTCTGCTGTGCAGAAGAACTGCTGGTGTGTGTTAAAGCAACCGAACCAAGACTGAACACAAGCTATGTGATGTAACTGTGTCTTGAGCAAAAAATGTTTTCTGAAAACCTGTCAAATATACACCATAACAACGAGGAAGACAGGAAAGTAGGAATGCACAGTTGAAGGTGGCCACAGGCGGAGAGGGGATATAGATATGTAGTTATGTGACACACCCTGGGGATCTGAAGAGAAAACCACAGAGAGATGTGAGGAGTGAACCGATGAGACAGAAAAACGGAGCGGAGCCATAAAGCTTTAGACACAGCGCAATGAACGGGAAGAGATACTCCACGTCCTGAGACACGCCTGTGGTCAGAAATCACTTTGTCACGTCACCGATTTAGTTGATATTGTAACCAATGATTTTCACTTTTGTCTGCTTTGTTACACAGCCTGAGAGGAAAGAAAACGAACAGGGAAAGTGAGGCGACGATGGACAGCACAGGTCATGAGCCCCGTTACACACCACAACCACAAAGTACACTATGCACCATAGCCTCTTCATCTACCAGGAGTCCCTTAAACATGCACAACACTAGCAAAGATATGCAGCATGAGTTTAAAGACAGGGATGAGATGTGGTTTGTGTCGGCGTGGGTGAACATGTGAACTTCAGACTGCAGTTTGGCTCGTCTCTCCAGCGAACGTATCTTTATGATTAACTGTACTGTTGGAATCTTTTTCATTCCTATGTTCACATTATTTACAGAGAACACACTACATTTGATTTTTCTTTTGCATGATTTATTTAAAAATCCTATCCTAATATTAGTTTTAGTTCGATTGGTTGGCAGAATTAGTTTCTATGCCTTTGGATTGTTCACTTTCTGTAAAATAAAAGTGAAGCACACAAGCAAAACATGAATAAAAGGTGTTTTTAAGTGTGCCTCCACTAATCATAGTAAATATAATATCACAGGTAGAACGCTGCTACAGTCCTAAATGTTACCAAATACTGGAGGAGGAGACATGCAGCCTTTATTATCTAAAGTCCTCGCAGGACACAAACCACTGCTGGGGAAAGCCATCACGATCAACAGCCGGTTAGACTGTTATCAGGTCATTAAATGAGCGTTATCAAAAGTTATAAGCCTCATAGATGTGGGTCAGAAGGGCCCTGCTACACCCACTAGTAGGTTTTGTCATCACGTGGGCGATTACTGAAAGAAGGCATAAAAGAAGACGACGACAGTGACCTCTAGTGGCCATAGTGATTATGATAGGGGCAAAAGAGCAAGTCAGGCGCTGTAGTATAAATGGTGTGAAACTCCATATAGGGTGTAGGTTGGGGTTGATAGTTGGCACACAAAACACAGTACTTTCACCCATCGGTTTGCATACTGTGCGAAACCAACAACGTGTAGTTGTCTTTGTGTTCACAACCTTAAGTTTCACTTTCACTTTTCAAATGTAGTTATTTTAAGCCAAAACATGACCTTTTCCCCTAAACTTAACTAAGTGGTTTTGTTGCTTAAACTGTTTTTTTTGTGTTCAAAACATAAAGTTTTATTAAATTTTACTTGTTAGAACATGTTGCCTTTAAGTTTCGCTTTGACTTATACAACGTAGTAGGTGTAGCAGGCCCCTACTGACCCACATCAATGAGGCTTAAAACAACTGATAATTCAAATTTAATGAGCTGATAACACTCGAATTGGGTGCAGCATGAGTAAGTGACTTAAGAAACGGTAAAGTTAGGTGGAAAAGGAAAATTAAACACTAAAAAAACACGACACAACAGTAATTACACTGACATGAACACTGAGACAATGCACTTGCGTCACAAGACTCACGTTTCCACCTCGTGCCGGGTAGCCCCGCCTGTCCAAGGACCCACACCTAGACTGAACATGGCTATAGTCCAGCTTAACACTGGGGATGAGAACCTGCAGGGGCGGAGGTTAGGAATGAGGTGGGAGAAGGCTTGGGCTTTCTGTTTAAATATTCTTTCCTAGACAGCTGAGTTTGTTTGACTGTGATGTAGGCAGTAGTGTTTGACCTGTTGCTCTGGACAAACAGCATTCAGTGATACAATGACTCTAAGCTAACAGGCAAGATAGAGTCATCTATCCTTCGTGTCAGCCTGGCTTATGTCATCTAAAGAGGATCCTCTTTACCGACCTCGAGAAATCAACATTACATCCTTTAAAACACTGGATTCCCTGCAACAAATGGTGCTTGAGCCAAAACTAGTTAGCATGCCTTTCAGCCACAGGGAGATTTGTAGGTAATAAATGGCGTGGGTGCAGAGTATCATCAAGTTTTGAGATATTACTACAATTAATTTGTTTTTACACATGCTTTGAGTCCATAAGGGAACGCAAAACCTTCAGGAAATCTTGACGTCACATTGTGCGTCACAAGAAGAGACAACTCCACGCGAAAATACTTGAATAAGATGCCAGAATTTCCTTCATGGTTTTGCCACTTCCTGCGTGGAGACTCAAGTAGATGCAAAATCGAAAGCAGTGAAAACTTGAGGCCATTAGTTTAGGGCGCGAGGATGATTAAATATGCGTGTGCTGCGATGGTAAATAGCTCTCTGTAACTACAAGGAGAGAAAGCAGGAGTGAGGTGCAGACACAGCAGAGTCGGTACAGTATATAACACTAACGATAAATACATTTTACCCAGCAGCACAGTAAAAGCAATGGGAACAACACTGGGTAGGAGAAAGACTTACATACATACATATTCAACGCATTTTGAGGAGAAAGCACTAAAAAGTTTTAAAGGAGAGGAGAGACCATGAGGAGATAAACTTGAGCTGACCAAAGCAATACTTTGAAATACTATAACACCCAGTATACTAAAACCAAAAAGCATAGAATGAGAGTACAGATATTCCTCTTCAATATGTAGGTATATATGACATAGTGTCCCAGACAGATATATGACAAACAAGAAGAGGAAGCTCCAAATCTCACATAATTACATAATGAGACGATGAATTAGATATAAGGTTCAATGGTGAGAATCAAACGGCAGTGGAAAAATAGGGAGCGTGGATAAAAGACAAACTAAGGTACTATGGTACTATACTAGACCATCAGGCTAGCCATGTACCCAGCACAACAAAAGGCAACTTGTTGCATGTCACTATAAGTGGACTTGGAATAAAAATATAAAGTAGGAACAAATGACTGTCTCCACACTTCTTCTCCATCTAAGGATCAAAAGGGGGGAAACACTTGGTCACGACAGAGGGGTACATACATTGCCTCCACGGGGAGAGTGCTTCATATTATCCTTGGAGCTGCATTTTGTCTGTACGTGACTGAAGTCCAGCTTCTTGTTTAAAATATGACTCTATGGAGAAATACAGAGATAGTGTGGGCCTCGTACATGGTGGATGGGAATGAATGCTTATCACAAAACCGTTGGGAAGACAGACTATAGAGGATACTGATGTACAATGTATATTTATTATTTATAAAAAATGTTTCATGGAGATAAATGACTTGCCCTCTAGTGTGGCTGATTTGATTTTTGATAGAAAGTTCAAAAGAAGTCTTAAAAAAGTCTTGATTTTGTCCTGTTTACAACAATCTCCTGTTAAACCCTTGCAGTATATAATTTGAGAGTTCTTCCAAACTAAAATTTTCTCACCATCTTCAGTGTCCCATGAGCCAGTGGATCAAACAATCTGTCAATCACACTGATTATTATTGAATCAAATTATGCATTCATAAACTCAAAGTTTGTAGAATGTAGAATAGCAAAATCACACACTTTTACATATCTTAATATATTTTACTTATAGGTTTGCCTATCATATTCCATTTGAAAATTTGTTTCCTCTCTCAACATTTACTATTAAATGAGCGCTTTATTTAAAGACGGACCTCTTGAATTTAAAAATGTAGGCACCTAAAAACTGAATTAAGTCCAACAAGAGCAGGAGCTGTGTTGGCTCGATCCTACACACGACTCCTTCGTACAACAGCTTTCCAAACAGCTCCTGCTGCTGTTCTGTGGGTTCATTAAATATTCAATATTCAAATATCAATTAATCGTGCAAAAGAAAGAGTTAACAGAATTATTAATTGGTAAATTAAATGGTTTAATGAAATGTTTTCTTTCCCACTTTGACTTTATCAAAGCCTCATTAAAATGCAAATGTAATCAATCAAGACTAGTCTCTCAAATGTATTAACTGTATTAATTGATTAGAATTAAACACTGTAAAAGTTTTCAATCATTTCAGCGGCACACTCTTAAGGAGGCTCTATAAAACACATTGTGCTATAATAATTAACGATGCTGAGGTGTACCAGCAGGTCTTGGGTCCAGGTCACACTGTGTGCCGCTGACAGGCACAGAGTAACGGAGATGAGGCGCAGCACTGACTTCCAGATCCAACGGGTCTTGTGTTTGGCCTCTGGTGGCATGTTTTGGTCCTTGTGCTTCTACGAGGACAATCATTGGACAGGTCAGTGGCCGGGCAGAGGCCTGCTAGGGGCTTGGGGAACTACTTGGACCATGGAGCAGCTAGGAACTAATAAAGGTCAGGAGAGGAACATATTGCTGTCATGTGAAAGCTGTTTTATGGGTAACTAAAATACTGCATAGTCTACTGTGGCTGGAGAGGATTCTACCATCGCTAAGCTAATGAAGGCCAATCAAAACCGACCAGTATACTAAAAATCTAATGGAAACTGAGTTTAAAATATGACTGTATTTCTTGGTTCTGACATTGTGGAAATATGAGCTTACTGCAGAAGAGTAGTTCAGGAATATTTCAGTCACAGACAAGTGGGTTGAGAAGAGGACCACAGTGGAACCAGCTTTATTATTCCAAATGTTCTAACTGTGTGTGCCGGAACTTAAAGACGATCTTTGAGGTGGCTTTTGTATTCCCATTTCACGATTTCACTTTCAACTGTTTTGCTGTCAAGGAAGAGGAAGAGCAAAGCACACCAGGGAACGGGATTACCACCCTGCCATCCTTACAAATCTCATCCAGCGGTAACAGTGTAGAAACCTCTGAATGAATTATTCATCTCTGTTAACCTCAGCAGCTAGTTTAGAAGAAAAAAAATAAAAGCTGCATATTGTGGTTCATAACATAAAAAGTCTGCATGAACCTTATTGCAGCATCACTTTAAAGTTTATATTGGCTTGGTAACTCTTTGGGACTTTGGAGCAAAAATGGTCAAATTTTATAATTTGTAAACGTGGTCCCACATTAATGTCCCACATTAATGACGTGTTGAGAGGGATCCTCTGTCTATATTTCCGGCTATTATATTGGTATAAAGCACAGTGGTCCAATAGTGACAGTGAGGGATCGCTTCAACAATAAATGTGTATAATAACATAATAAATTAATGTAGAATTAACCAAAATAATGTATACTTACTATATTGTATTCAAATGCCAGAACTCTTTAATGTATTTCTATTAGGGCTGTCAATCCATCAAAATATTTAATCGTGATTAATTGCAAATTAATCACACATTTTTTATCTGTTCAAAATGAACCTTAAAAAATGTGTCAAGTATTTAATACTGAAATATGCTGTATGTATATATATATATATAAATGTATGTATATATTTATCATTGGAAATCAATTAACAACACAAAACAATGACAAATATTGTCCAGAAACCCTCACAGGTACTGCATCTAGCATAAAAAAATCTGCTTAAATCATAACATGGCAAACTGCAGCTCAACAGGCAACAACAGCTGTCAGTGTGTCAGTGTGCTGACTTGACTCTGACTTGCCCCAAACTGCATGTGATTATCATAAAGTGGGCATGTCTGTAAAGGGGAGACTTGTGGGTACCCATAGAACCCATTTTCATTCACATATCTTGAGGTCAGAGGTCAAGGGACCCCTTTGAAAATGGACATGCCAGCTTTTCCTCGCCATAATTTTGCACAAGTTTGCGTTATTTAGCCTCCTTCTTCACTCTAGCTTTAAAACTGAGCCAGCTACAACCTAAACATCGCAAGTTGCGTTAATTTCTTCAAGAAATTAGTGCCATTAAGACAAATTGGCATTAATGTGCTATTATCGCGTTCACTTTGACAGCCCTAATTTCTATGATTGTCTTGTAAATCACATTCAGTAGTTATTCATCCCTCTCTGAGGGGCTTTTGTTAAATCCACCTATGAGACACAAACAGAAGCCTTTAGCTTTGTCTAGACACTTCTTTCTGAATCTCACAAAAAATACAGTTGCCATTAAACACCTTGGGTCGTCTCATCAAAAGACCATAAAGTCGTTGCCTTAAGAGGCAAATTAAATTTAACTTTGTGTCAGACAGCTTGTGGCCAAGGAGAAGCTGCTCAGACAGTCACCCCCGTGTTATAGACGAAAGCTGCCATCACCGTTTTGTGTCTGACTGGAGACACCTACTGCCACCCAGGGGTGACCCACACACGTGCACACACATGCACTGTGGGGCTGTGGGTACACACAATGAAGGTTGTCTAGACAGGATTTCTGTGCAAATTCTCAGTTGAGGTTATGACATAAGAAATAATCTAATACATTGCCGTGTGCATCTAAAATGAGGAGGTAACCTTCTTACAGGGCACACTGTGTTACGGATAACAGACGTGAAAAAGTGTGACAGCTAAACACAAGCACACACAAAAACAAATTCTCCCTTAAGCATTGGCCGACCACTTCCACAACCGCAAGACTACACCTAAAACACCTTCCAATGTGGCACTTGGAGGTAAACACTGGACTATCTATTCTCATAAATGCTCACATCACATCAGCTGACAAATTTTGGCTCCATGACACTCCCAAAAAAATAAAAGATGAGGCTAAAAATTCCTAGTGGTGAGCTGTCATCCTCTCTGCACAGCCTGCCACACTTGCATGTTAGGAACAACACTGCCAGTCTTGATATAGCATAGTAACTGATTATGACCCAGCATGCATGCTTGCACACAAACAGCACATGCAAACATGCACGGAAAAACTCCACTCAGGCCGTTTCTCCTGCAGATGACAGGCAGGCATTTGGAGCATGATCCCTCCCTATTTTGTGGCTGGCTGCACAGAGCAGCGCAGAGACCTGGCAAGTCATAAAGATGTCAGCCAAGCGCTTGAACTCCTAATCAGGCCATCAGTGGAGGCTTGTAAGAGCTGATGGCTACAGACACACTGCTGTTTTCATCACTATTCTTCCTGTTGCAGCGCTGACTTGGTGTTTCAGACTGGAACACGGTATTTGTCAAACTGTAGTGGAGGGTATACCCTCCCAAACACCCTGCTAATGCAGACTCTGTGCAGCACTGCATAGAAAACATTTGAAATGCAGATTTCTGTTAGCTGAAGTGCTGTCCTCAGTTCCCAGAGCTGGGGGGAAAAACTGAAGGGACAAATACAGCTCACTGAGATGTCAAATGCAGTTCACTTTTCTGTTTATTGAAATTTGGGGACTCAGAATTGGGCAAGACATAACATATCTGACATAATAGGGCCTGATTTTTACTAGAGATCTTGTCAACATTAAAATTATGGTGATATCATTCTAAGAAATGTCCACCTCAGCTTTTATCCTCAGTATTATTGATCCATGGATGGCAGCACAGCCAGAGAACTGAGGCACATTGGTACATTTGGGTATTTTATCTGAATGATGTTAAAGCTGCTTTAAGCTATGTTTGACCATTGGAGGGCAGACAAGAGTCTATATGAACCTCACAGCAACATAACCTTGATATACTATAACTCCCCGTGGTTAATGTGTTCTCAAACAGTTCCTTACTTTTGTATACATCCATGAGACACAGAGTAACATGGACAGCCCTTTTTAGGGCGCTTTCACAAGCCATAGTCCGTGTGGCTAGTCCGAATCAGAGAGAAATTGATACTTTTGGTTCGTTTTCTATTAAATCTGGTTCAGTTTAACAGTGCAAGAATTAAAGTGGACAATATAAATAAATACATTTGCTGAGGGGTGTGTTAAGGGAGCGAATTTATCTTTTTCGTCTTCAGAGCTACCACTTCTATGCAGGGAATCACTGACTTTGATATAGGCCTGTTGCTGTCAAAGTCTTTTCACTCTGACTCGACATTGATCTAGGCTACTGTGCCCACGAATCCCTTCTCCTCCAGTTCATCTCCAATGACTTTATAAACGTCACTATTTTGTGGACTTAATTTAACAGATTCAGTATGTTCTCTTCGGCCCGAATTTCAAGCAAACATCGGACTTCTGCAGAAGTCCAGGTCAGTCCTCTCCCACTCATGTTAACCTGTCGTTTACCGGTATCCATCTCAACAAATGCCCGCACTGGCAGCCTGCATCTGTTTCGCTTGGAAAAGACCACCTCTCGGTCTTGGATCTGTTGTTTTGGTCCGCATCAGAGTACGATTACTGTGTTCACAGCTGCCCAAATGAACCGCACCAGAGTTTGATTAAAACGGATTAAATGTTGGCTTGTGAAAGCGCCCTTAGTCTTCTTTCTAGCCTTTTGACAAATCTGAGTCTTTGGTTCACAAATTACTGCTACACACTTGACTTTCTTCACATGTACCCTGGCTCTCTGCCATTTTACAAATGGCAGGAGTAACATAATCATGTGTGCGAGCTCACTCGCTAGGAGCAGCTGCCTAGAGTTTTATACAGGGTCACTACTGGGAGTCAACCATGCTGACTGGTGAATCAAAACAATGATCTGAAAGCGGCTAAAAACAGCAAACGACTGCAGAGCTGGTTGTTGGTTATCAATTGCATTATTCAAATCAATATTAATATCAAAAGTATTGCTTTAAATAAGACACATCATTCTTTTTCTTAACTCATCGTCCTTTTACATTGGTGAGTCAGCATGATTGAAGGACTAACGGTGGAAAGAGGTAGCTAAGAGACTAAAAAAAAGACAATGAGTGTGGAGAGGTAGGAGATAGGGGCCATGGGAAATAAACATATCAAGGCAGAAGAACAAGCCAGAAGATGTTAAACACATTTTAGAATACAATTCGTACCAGGACATTTACCGCGGGCCTCGGTGCATATAAATGGTATATATTCTATTGTTTTTTTTCTTTATGCATAGACGTGGCAACATTGTAGTCTGTCTCCATTTTATGCTATTGCTTCAAGATTTGAAGGACAAGATCCAGAGTATAGCCTTGTAGGAGATAATCACAAAGTTTCTTTGTATGCAGATGATGTCTACATTTATATGGACAGAACGGGGGACTGATGTAGTTGTTTATTTCTGTATATTATGTGTACTAACAAACAAAGTAGGAAAAATAGAAAAATATGAAACAAGTAGAAATAGGAATGCAACATTGCAGAGGTGAAAGAAATAAGCAAGCAGGTAGATATAAGTGAGGGAAGAGCGTCACCTGTCCTCCTTTGGGCTGGTACTTGATATTCTCTATGGAGCCGATCTTGGACCTGATGTTCTTGAAGTCCGGCACTGGCTGGTTGATGATGCGGAGCTGCTTGGGTGTGGTTGCAGGTGACTTGGGTGGGGTGTTGACCACTGCCACCTTCCTCTCCTGGGAAATCAAGCTGAGGGAGCGTGGGGTTCCAGGGGTCCTTGAGGATGACGAGTAGCTTGGAGGGGTTCCCGGGGTGATGGCTGTGGAGCCGGGGGTGCGGGGGGTGGAGTGGCCACTGCGAGCCGAACGGGAGCGAACTGATTCTGTAATTGGTGGGGAGGAATACAAGGATGAAGGTTATTGCTGAAGGTGAAGGGGTGCTGTCTTATGAATCATATAATACATATGTACAGAATACATATATACAGAAGTATGAAGAACCCCATCTACCTGTCATGCTAGGGGCTCGTCCTGTCCTGTGCTCTGCCCTCATCTCTGTGCGAAACGCTACAGGAGGCAAAAGAGGAAATATTTCACATTAAGTTAAGGGGGATGATGGGGGGGAAGAAACAAAGAAAGAAGAAAAGGAGAATCAGAGGTTCTTGGATGTCCAATTTGAAATTCATTCACCTGAATCTAGATATGTGCAATCTAAAAGGCAAGTTGTAAATTTAACATTAAAAACACTCTGACATAGAGTTAAATAGAGATGGTGAAAGAGGACTGGAAAGAGATGGAGAATACCTACTGAATGATAACATACTTTCTAGTAGAGTAGTAGATACCCACATACAGTACACTACAGTACATAATATATAAAACACCAGGAATGTGTTTTAGCTTCTCAGAAAGACAGATGACAGAAACCGAACAGA
This sequence comes from Sebastolobus alascanus, assembly GCA_916701645.2. Lineage (NCBI taxonomy): Eukaryota > Metazoa > Chordata > Actinopteri > Perciformes > Sebastidae > Sebastolobus > Sebastolobus alascanus. The sequence continues at coordinate 105,047 of CAKAOJ020000406.1, forward strand.
AGAAGCAAAACAGAAGCTAGCTGAACAGATGCTAGCTAGGAAATTAGGCAGGACTAGAGCGCTCTATACTCAAGTTCAAGAAATCAATATTGGCTTTCATATTAATCAATTTGTTGTGGCTCATATGGAGGCTGATGAGATTGATGTTTTTTTTCTAATACCACTTAAATACCGATACTTTTACTGTGAAGCAAGTTGAGCAGAGGAGCTGCAGCTTACATGTGGGTCTGCGAGGAGCCGTGGACCCGGAGCTGGTGATGGAGGTGGAGCTCTCCTCCTGGTCATGGAACGCACGGCGACTCAGAATGGAGGCATGCCGCGGCACAGAGGACCTCTTTTCAGGGCTCCAAGACCCACCGTCCTGTTGGGAAACAAACACCAGAGACAAGAAGAAGTAGGTCCTTAGGCCAGGGAGGCTGTGGCTTATTTTTAATAAAAGGTGAAACAACGGGTTTAGGTGGGCAACATTGTTAAATAAAAGCAATTTTTTCAACAAATTATATATGTTTTTGTGTTCTTTCCGGAGCTCCTGCAGCTACGGTGCTGCTCTACCTACCTTGGCTGCGAGTCTCTGTAATACTGGGAAGCATTGAGGCTCTGCTGAGGACGGGCGAGGTCTATCTAATGAGGCAGCCACTCTGGACATGGAGGTGGGGATCTTTGTTAGTGGCAAACGATGGGCATGGCACTGAGATGGTACAACGATGAGGCCCGGTGGGTGAGTAGCACGGCACCAAAATACAGGACACAGGGTGACAAAAGAGTGAAAATAACAGTGCTTTAACATGCATTATCAGTGCACACAAGATCTCACGTGTCCTTTGTGGGATGAGGAATGAGATATTAGCATCAGATCTTGTGTGTTTAACATTGAATGATCACAACAGCCATTCATGCACATTCATTGTGAACAGTTCAGAAATTTTAAATTTGTGACATCAAAATGCCAAACAACAAACAAAGAATTTGAAGAATATTGTGAAATAATGTTCACCAGGCTCATGCATATTTAATGTTACACTCCATGGTAACAGTACGTGTTGGAAGACTGTAAATAGAATGAGTAAATCAAAAGTGAAATATAATGTGGGCTCAGAGTGACAGAACCCACTTACAGTATGCTGTAATGACATGACATTTAAGAAATGCAGAAACTGTGTTATTTTAGACACAATAACTGTCATTACCATGGCGGAGGAGTAAAATGGAGTCACGAACCACAGCCGCTGGAGAAATGTCACAGGGTGATTCGACACCCACTCAGTAAAAAAAAAAAAAAAAAAAAAGCTCTAAATGGATCTGCCTTGTGCAAAAACCCATTAAACAAGGCAACAATGGCAAACATTTTACAAAAAGCAAATGCAACCGACATAAATATTTTTTCACAAAATACAAAAGGAACACTAACAGTGGTGTTAATACAGAAATGCAATGCACTGTTACTCATGCAGGGATTAGGGCTCAGAGAGACAGAGGGGAGACAGCACTCGCTTAAACAGTATGTAATGTGTTTATCTGAATAGTTGATTAGGTTGCTCTGGAAGTCACTAGAGAAAATATGTAACAGCTTTTTTAATAAGTCTCAATTCTAATGATAATAATTCTGCCTAATTAATGTGGTGTTAATTGTTTCAGAGTGTGCACTAAAGACGCACGAGGCAACTGTATTAGTTTCATATTAGCAGCAAGAGGTAAAGATTTGAAATCTCTTTTGACTTTATTATGCATTAATTGCATACCGTACTACAATATGAGTAAACTGTGCACAGCATGCTCATGTTTACCAACTTTTATGTTCTACAACTCCTTATACCAAAGGACAGCAAAAAGATGTGTGATAATGGATCTAATGTTGGAGAGTCCAGTTTTCAGTTGCTGCTGTTTAGGAGAAAGTTTTGGTTTCTATCTTCAGTGTCAGTTTGTCCTGATTGATGTTTATTTAAACTTTATTAGGGTTCTTCATACACATACTAGGGCTGTCAATCGATTAAAATATTTAATGATGTTTAATCACATGATTGTACAAAGTTAATCGTTATTAATCTCAAACTAATCACACATTTTTTGTCTGTTCAAAATTTACCTTAAAGGGAGATTTGTCAAGTATTTAATACTCTTATCAACATTGGGGTGGTCAAATATGCTGCTTTATGCAAATGTATGTATATATTTATTATTGGAAATCAATTAACAACACAAAACAATGACAAATATTGTCCAGAAACCCTCACAGGTACTGCATTTAGGATAAAAAATCTGCTCAAACCATAACATGGCAAACTCAAGCCCAACAGGCAACAACAGCTGTCAGTGTGTCAATGTGCTGACTTGACTATGTTTCATATGATACCAGTGTCTTCACCCTAGCTTTAAAACTGAGCCCGCTACAACCCAAAAATCGCAAGTTGCATTGATGCGTTAAAGAAATTAGTGGCGTTATTATTGCGTTAACTTTGACAGCCCTAATACATACAGGACATACAGTCCATGAAATTTGACCTCTGCATTTAACCCATCCTTAGGAGCAGTGGGCTGCTATAAAGCGCCCGAGGGTTCAGCGTCTCACTCCAGGACACTTCGATATGCGGACAGTAGGAATCGGGGATTGAACTGCCAACCTTGCGGTTAAAGGACGACCTGCTGCCCACTGAGCTACAGCTGCCCTCCTGCAAACCTACTTGGTGAGTCAGGCTGCAAGTAAAGCGTCGATATGGTATTTCTCTGAGTGGTTTCGGAGCCAGAGGTCATGCCATTGTTGGGCTGATGGAGTGTACTCACCGATGCTCTGTCACGAGACTGTCTGGCAACACTGAGAGGTTGACGACTGTCTGGTAGCCCCTCTGAGAGACAGACAGAAACAGAATAACAGGAATATTAAAACACACAGACAGAATACGTGTTTTGACCTTCATACACTGAAGGGGAAGAACCATTTTAATGTCCTACTTTGAAGGATTATCATCATATTTGTATTCTTGTGAGTACAGACGTACGAAAATACAACTCTATATTCCCAAACCTGGCATGGTGAGCTTTATGACAAATCGAATGTTACATGGGAGCGGGTTGCTGCCCCCTTGAGAGCTCTGTTCTGCAAAGATTTGGCAAGATATCACACGGAATGGGGGATTTTGTATTATGTAAGGCAACCCTGGAAAATAATCTAATTGGGGCAATGCAGCAGTATACTGAGCTTTCATCATCAGTGACACAGAATTCAGCCCGTCAGGGGAAAATGAAGTGCAAACTGCCTCTGGTACATCTGAGTCTTTATAGTATCAGGTCTATAGAACAAAACCACGGATTACTAGTTGCCTGGCAACCATAGGATGAAAGAAGCTCGAGTGGGTATGTTACATTTTATAGGTTTTTCACACCAAAAAACTTGACCTTTATTATAACATAACCTTTAAATGATATGGAATAAATATATAATATATTAGTATATGAATGTGAGAAAGCATCAGACCACCAACACCTCACCAAGAACATAAAAACAGATGGCTGGAACTGGTAACAGCAAGGAAGGATACATTTAAAGAGTATCTTAACACCAGCTGAAAATCTTGCTTTTGCTGACCTTGCAGTAGTGATGTAGAAATTTACTTGGAAAGTGTTCAGTGAATCCTGAAATCACAAACTTTCAACTACGGGACGTCAGTGAAAACTTTCAGCTTGGTGTTAAGTTCCTCTTAAAAGAACAAAGAGAGAATGTGCACAAAAATAAATGAAGGCAAATGAAACATGTATGGCAGTCAATTTTTTATTGTGATCAAAAACAAAGACACCACGGTTACCAACAAAACAAAATGGATGCCAAAACAAAAGTGAAGCTGACAGTGGAAGAAAGATGTGGTGGCTCTCCAGCAGAAAGCACTGGTTGTGCGACAGACCAAGGCAATGTGTCACCTGTGGGTCTCCTTCTAGGACAGGAGTGGTGCTGGGTGGGGCGGGTCTGGCGGACGCCTGGTTTGATCACGCTCCTCTTGGATGGGGATTTACTCTGAACCTCCATTTTTTTGGTAAGCTCGGCCTTCCTTATCACAGCTACCAGAGGAAACAGGGCCATTGACAAAAGCAGAGACACAACAAAAAGCAGAGACAGACGCTGAACCATATTAAACTATGAAATGCTGCAGGATAAAAATCCCCCAGAAGCTCTTTTTAGTTGTCCTATTTGTTGAACTGTGTTAAAAACAGCTGACTCAAATCACTGTGTCAGTGAGTTATTAGGAGACTGCACATTTTTTGACACTAACAGTTGTATAGTAAACAATAAATCACAAGATGCTTTGCTTGCAGTGAAGAGAAAGCCCCAGTTAGGCACATGATGATTAGGGGTGGAACGATTCTCCAGAACCACAGTTTGGATCATACCTCGCTTTTTGGGGGGTTGGGGGTGGCGGATGAATAAGAAATACTGGGGGAGAAATGTTCTCGGTTTTATTAAAGCTAGGGTTGGTTATCTTGAGAAAGTAGCAAGAGTACGCTAGATTTTTAAAATGATCCAAGGGCAGAATGAAATGACTGGACGGGCTTATTACAGTCGATCGACAGACACTGTTTTTCTTGTCAGAGCATTTGATTTATTGATTGTTGTCGGGATGTAATTGAGAATTTCAATAAACAAAAATATGTTTTTGAAGAAACTTTAAATCAAATACAAGATTACTTCAAGAACACTGAGGTAGATTAACTTTATAAATTAACTTCACACACATTAACTTAACAAGGAGGACAAGTCTATAGAGAAGATAAAATGTCTCCAGTGAGGCAGCAGCAGTTCAGGTTTTGGTGCTGTGAACAGACATATGTTAGCGAACACTGACACCTCCTGGATAAGATGCTGCTCAACTATCCAGTCAGTCACATTCGGAAATGCGGTCGGCTCGGCACTTCATATCGGGGCTCCAGCACACTGAGCAAATGCTCGGATCAGTTGTTTTCAACAACTGAAAAATGCATATCCGCATATCCAGTGCCATGAAAACCCCGACTGAATTGTTAATTGCTCGAGCGCGATCCGAGTTAAGCTGGGTTTATGCTCGCCGTAGTGTCCCTGGCACGAGGGTGCGCGAGCCAAAAATGACATTATCACGTATTGAGCGTTATGCGCGAAGGCTCCGCAAGCTGTCGCAATGCTTGGTCGTGCACCTCTGAATTTTTGTAACTATGCGCCCGCTGCACGCGTGGGGGCTTTTCAGACATGACTGCCCCAATAAGATAAAAGCAAATAACTTAAATTCAGAAATAAAATAATTAAATAAAAAGACGGCCAATTTGTTTTTAAATGCTTTAAAAGCAGGAGATCTTACAATAATATAAACATAGATGCGAGTAAATATTTTGCCAGCCGAATCAAATTGTTTACAGGATACTAAACCGTTCGTTTCATTATAATACATTTAATACTTGACGCCTTTCTTTACAGTGATTGTATAAAGGCGAGATTGTATGTCCATGAATGTGAGATACGAGTTTACAGTGAATTACAATTCCTCCCCAGCATCGAGGAGTTTGGTCACTCCTTGACTTCTTGCTTCTTCACAGAATAGTCTGTTTGTTTGCCCTCTGGCATTTTGGAGTTAACTGCAAAGAACAACCTGTTGAGCATCAACTGTCTTTCTGTATGCTCGTAGTGTGTGCCCCATCTGTGGAGGCCCGCTCCATCTGTGGAGGCCCGCGCCACAGTGTTTCGCGCAAGCATAAACCTGGCTTTAGCTTGTAGCTTCATTCTCAGGAAACTGGGAAGAGTTGAGGGCTGTTGTCGGGGTTTCTTTCGCGCACCGCTGAGATCAATGTCGGGATGATGTCTTCGGATGTGCGGGTTCATATTTGAAGTGTTGCCTGAGGCACTTGGCTGAGAAAGTTTTGTAAAACACTTAAGACAAATTGTGTGTGTTTTGTCGACGACACGATTGCCATGTGTTTCACTCCACTGGATAACCAAAATGTTCCCACACTGCTGACTTGGATGTCGGGTCGGGGGGGGATGCGACACAGAAGACGTAACCGCGACACAAAACTTTCAGACGTTTGTGTCACGGTTTCGGTCTCTGTTTGAGAACCGTTACACCCCTAATGATGATGTCAAGCCACTGTTTAAATGGCTTTACTCAATGAACAGGACAAAGAAGAAAAGTGTATAACAATATTCATTCTATGGGCAGCAAGTATGGTGATAATCTATGACTACAATACTTATAAATAACTACTACTGCAACTATGATTATAGTTTAAGAAATCATGAGAACCTTTTTTCTTCGGGATTTCCTCTCGGGGGATGTAGACAGGTTCTTTGCGGACGGGTTTGCGTTCCGGTGTGGAGATTCGGCCTTTGGCCCGCCCTCCCTTGGCCTTTGGTTTGACCGGCTTTTCCTGTTTCTCTGTCTTCCTTTGTTGTGTCTGCTTGTTCTGGACCACAGAGGGCTTTTTGACTGAGCTGGGCACCTTGGGCAAAGGCTCAATCTGCTCTGTCGCCATACTCTTATCATCATCTGCAGTGAGGCAAAGCAGGACATGAAAAAAAAAAAAACGTGTGTGTTTATATGAAGCAGAAGAGGAAAGAAAGGGGGGAAAACATGAAGGATTAAAGTATAAAAGAGATCTCACCTTGTGTGTCGACCCAGGAGCTGTCCAGGATGGAGTCGTCCATTGTGGTTTCATCTCTATCGTAGCTGTCTGTCGGTGCTTCACTTTGAGCCCCCTTCTCAGGGGAGGCAGGCGTCTCGGGAACATCTACCACCTCCTCTAGACTCGCGGCCTCCATGTCTGCCTCTTGGGCCAACTCCACAGACTCCTCCTCCTCCTCCTCTTCCTCTTTCTGGGCAGCGACACAAAGGGCTTCGGCCTCGGGAGAACCGGAGAAACGAACGCTGTGTCCCGGCTCCTCTGCTTCATCGATGGTCTGGACCACGGTGATGAAATCGTCTTCGACTGTCACCACGGATTCGATGGCGGCACGAGTCTCTGGGATCTCCTTCACCACTGCTGCTCCTGCTTTATCCAACACATCTTCCTCACCTTCGTCTTGCCCCTTTTCAGCCTCCTCAGGTTTTTCAGCTTCTTTCTCCGCAGGCTTCGTGGCTGCTACCTTCTCTCTCTCTTCCTTCTCTTTCAGCTCCTTCTCTATCTTTTCTTTCTCTCCCTTCTCTCTCAACTCTTTCTCTATTCTTTCTTCTTCCTCCCTTTCTTTCTTCGCTCTCTCCTCTTTCTCTTTCCTTTCTCTCTCCTCTTGCTCCATCTTTTCCCTCTCTTCTCTTTCCTTCTTCTCTCTTTCTTCTTTCTCTTTCCTCTCTCTCTCCTCTTTCTCCTTCATCTCCTGCTCTTTCTGTTCTTTCTCCTTCCTTTCCTTTTCTTCCCTCAGTATCCTCTCTGCCTCTTCTTTTTCTCTCCTTTCCTTCTCTTCTCTCTCTTTCTTTTCCGCCTCTTCCCTGATTTTCCTATCCGCCTCTTCTTTCTCTTCTTTCATTTTCTTCTCGGCTGCTTCCTTCTCTTGCTCTTCCCTCATTTTTCTTTCTGACTCCTCCTTCTCTCTGTTTATTCCTAACACTGGTGAAACTGATCTTTTGGGGGAACCGTAAACATCTCTTTGTTTAAGCTTTGAGGGTGAGAGCACCGGAGAGAGCAGCTTATCATCATCGATGTTGCTCTCCACAGACGAGGCGGGCGAAGTTTTGACGGGCCTGGCGATCCGGTCCTTGGCCACGCCGGTGAGCTGGTACACGTCTTCGGCATCCACTTCCTCGTAGGCCTCCTGGTGGACAAGCTTCACTTTCTCCCGAAGCTCCTGCAGCTCTCTTTCCTCCTCCAAACTGAGAGGCCTGTCCTCCATCTCCAGCTTGCGGATCTGCCTCTCGTAGTCGGCAATCTCGGTTTCCGCCGCTGTGCCCTCGCCGCTGGCTTGTCGTTCGGTCTCACTCACTGACCTCCCGCCTTCTTCTAGAGTCACAGTGACCGTTGGTGTCACGAAGGACTCACTTGGCTGAGCTGGTGGCGTCTCACTTACAGATTTCTTCGACTGTTCATCTGCCACCTCCTTGCCCTTTTCTTCGGCAGAATCTTTTCTCTCTACTTGCTTCTGGTCTTTCTCTTCGGCGACATCGGCAACTCCTGACGGCTGGCCCTGGTCCTCCACAGATGTGTCTCTGACTGCTAACTTCCTAGCTTGCTCAGCCACTTTCTCCTGCAGGACGGAGGGGGTGAAGACCTGTGAAGAAATGCTCGTAGGGCTGAACACATCTGCAGGTGATGGCATGGGTCCTGAATATTCACTGAACACACAGTAGCCCATCTCTTCCAGCTGGCTGTCACTCCTTCTGGGACTCAGTTCCCCTGAAACTAGGCTAGCCAGCGGGTCATCGCCAAAAGGTGGGAAATCAGCTTGAATTGACTTTCTCCGGGTGATTTCTGGGTCGGTGTTATCTGATGCCAGTCTGGAACGGGTACCAGCAAGGTCCAGCAACTCAGGCAAGTCTTGTGCCATGACTGTGCCATTTTTATAGGTGTTCTTAAGGGGCTGTGGTGATTCTGGCGACTCTGGTTCAGGGCTGGGTTTTGAAACTGCTTCAGTAGTCCTTGGAGGAGATGAGGAATCTGAAGTGATTGAAGCAGCCGTCTCCAGGATGAGGGGAGGCAATGCTGGAGGCTTATCCACGGAGGGTGTAGTGACTGGGAGGTAGTCTGCTGACTCGTCTAGACTTCCACTAGTGTATGACATGATATCTGTGGCCAGTGGGGAGAAGATCCTAGGTCTGCCTTGGCCACTCGGATCCATTGCTCCAATGGTGATGTTAAGTGAGTAGCTCCTCTGCTCTAAGGCCAGTTTACCTGGAGAAAGCCTGCATTCATTACTCCTGTCAGGAACTGTGAACCCTCTGGTGTCTTCTGCTGTACTTTCTCTAGTTTCGGGTTTACCCTGAGCTTCAGCTAGTGTGCTGTAGCTGATCTCCTGAGGCACGGTATCAGCTGCACTCTTCTCTTCGCCAGATCTGCTCAGTTCGTAATAACCCTCGCCCTTACACTGGGGAGCCTCGTCAACCTCCATGGCTGATGTTTCAAAATATGCTGACATGCCAGATCTGTCTCTGGCGTCCCTCGTTTTGTCTCCTTCTTGGATTTTGTCTCCCAGTGAAGAGAAATCAGGGGGAACACCGATGCTGCTGATCTCCACCACCTCCACTGACGGCTGTTTCTCCGACACCGTGATTGGCTCGCCATATGCGGGCTGAAGTGTGAGCGATCTGGATTCTTTGGCTTGGTTTTGAACATTCGGAGGTACAAAGGATGGCATATCCATGGTGGGGCTCTCTGGCACAACTCGTTCACCAGCAAAGAACCCTTGCATCTGGGGCTCGAAAAACTCCTCTGGGCGTTTCTCCGATCCAATGCTGTCTGGGCTCATGGAACCGCTTTTCTCGCTTCCCTGCTTGTCTGAGTCCATCTTCAAAGCTGAAAGGACATCTGTAAGTCGGCTGTTTTGATCAACATAGTAAAGTAATGCTTTGGCATGCTGCGAGTGAGATATTTGTAAAGCAAGGGACTGGGAAAGCCGTTATCACATAAACAGGCAAAGCTCTCCTTAGAAACTTACAGCACAACGATACGGCCATCACTGAAGAAGTACGGCGAGATTATGGGGTCCACCAAGTCACAGATGGATGAGAATATGGCATGGTATGTGACGGAAACGGCATGAGGCAACTGTGATGCTGATTTATGGGGAAGAAGCAATAACAGATGGGATGGATATCCGTGCGACTCTTCAAAACATCAGACACAAAAAGAATAGCATTTCTGTCATTCTTTGTAAGTACCATAGACTGTATAAAAAGATGGACGACATGGCAGCTCCCCAAAAGTGAAGCCAAAACATCTCGATCTCCCCCTGCGGTTTAGGTCATAAATCCCACCCAATCCATGTTAACGGATGGGACATGGACCAAACTAAAAAGTAAAAGTGCACGACAAATACATATTTTCCAAAGATGGTTTCTGTCATTTTAGGTAGTTCTTATCACACTGATGTATGTTCAAGTGTTAATTTTCCGGATAAGTTTGGTTTTAATTAGTTATTTGATGCTATAAAAAGGGGGCGAGGCGTCATGATTGGCAGCTGTGAATCTCTCGCTTACAAGCTGCGGCCGTGCTCGGCTCGCGATTGGTACGGGCGGATGACCTCGATACCGATGCTCCTCCGTCCGAACACTACAGCGCAGACTCTGGCTCCAAATAACGTCAAAATTTCAAGATGGCAGCTCCCGTATCCGGCATATTTTTGGCTTCACTTCTGTACAGTGGGAGGAAGTGGAGGCGCATCGTCCATCTTTATATACAGTCTGTGGTAAGTACGATGAAATGTTATGAGAATTTTACCACTTCTAATCTATCACGTAGTTTCATTAATATCAAATAAATTTTGGCTCTTAATAATGACTTTCATATGTCATTACATAATGCAAAGAATATTGGCAGAAATACAGAAGAACCTTGCTGGTGAATGAGAGAGAAATGCCATACATTGTCATTAACAGTGACAAAAAACAAACATACAAAAAAAACAAATGAACTGGAATTTTGCTGATACGATAATGCATTCGATGAGACAACTACTGTATACCACACTCAACATGAGACAGCCAACACAAACAATCCCCTGCAAATTATGGACACAGAATCATGATAATAATATGAGTGACCCATGTTTAGTAAGTATGATTAATGGTGACAGAAAGGGTGTCGCACTGGCATAAAAGCACCAAGCCACGTGTAAACACAACGAGAAACCTGTAAGCTTACAGCCGGTGGAAAGAAAAGCACTGTTACGTTCACTTCATCATACCAATACGAAACTGCCGGCCCCGAAAACCACAGCAAGAAAAAGAAAATACAAGCGCAAAGATAGCACACAATAAAACCAGCTTAAGTTAAAAGAACGTGACTCTTTCCACCAACAAGCCTGTGTTGCCTCGCAGCCACAGCAGAGCGCAGGGGGGATTACTTGCCATTCCACCTGAATTATAATGCTTATGTCATGTGCTTATGGGTTCCTTTTGGCGTTCTTATACAGTGGACAATACACAGTAACATGCAGGCAGGGAGAGCAGAGGGCAGGACACACCTGTCTCAGGGCTCTCCCCACCCTCTGCTTCCTCCTCCTCTCTGTCCATAGAGCATTCTGCAGCAGCACTAGCTGCTTCGCCCAGCTCCAGGTCTACATCCTGGGCCTCGTCTATGGCCTCTGCCTGCTCTAAGGGCTCAGCTTGCAGGCTGTCCAGCTCGGGCTCTTCCCCGCTCCACTGCTGCTCATCAAGAGCTGCCTCGGACTCTGCTGCCTCTGCACTCTCCTCCTCCTCCTCTTCCACCTCCTCCTCCTCCTCCTCCTCCTCGTATTCAGCTGTAAGAGCCTCCATGGTCTCTTCTTCTCAAAAACAGGGTGAGAGGGGGACACATTAAGACTACAGGCAACACAGACTTGGGTCATGTGAGAACAAAACTTATGATGGGACACTTTCAGCTCTGGGAAAAGATGACCTAAAGTGTATGTCTGCTCACACATATAGGCACATTACACATATAGTACAGTGTTGTGTGTGGGTGGTTTTTCATTATGTTGTATGCTTTTCTTCTTTGGGTTCTTAGTGTACCCAGTATGCAAGGAAACTACAGTATAAAGATATATTAGTTAAAGGCATGCATGAGATTTATTTCTCAATATCTATCTTTTTTTTCTTCTCAGTATAATCTAGAACCAGTTTTGTAAAAAAAGAGAAAAAAAATATTTCCACTTCTCTCTTTCTCTTGCATAAACCATGCCTTCAACCCATATTGACCTACCATCATTGAGAACTGAGGTTGCTTAAGGAAAATGGAAACATAAATGAAGTTGTAACACTTCATGGCCCTAACATTGCGCTACTGTTGAAGCACTTCTGTTCAGAGTACTTGTGAAATCCCTGGCTCTTTAGAAAAGACAACCTTGAAGAACTGTAGTCCATTACAGTAAAAAGCAGAGTGCCTCAGATTCTAGACATTGCACGGACTGGATTTTTTAACTTTGTAATGGTCAACGTGGAGGCGTGCAGCTTTGCTCTTCAGCAGCCATTGCTGTATAACATTTTCAGTTCTTGCGTAGGTTACACAAATTCTACTCAGTAGCTTTGCAGCCCAATGATGCTGCATGTGACATAGCTGTTGGTAAAAACTATTCCCACTAGATTTTTTTGTCAGCTGTGATGAGGACTGGTTGGGGGAGGCTGGGGGAGTTAAGAATAAGACTGCATTAACACTATACTATATATAATATACATCTCTTCTTTGTCATGTGTTTATTGAATGAATGCATACATTTAAAAAACACAGATGGATAGATATAGCCATTTAGAGATTGATCAATACTTGTGCAATACTTAATTGGCCGATCCTAAGTCCCGCCCCCTTAATTACTGTTGCTAGGTCGGACAAGCTAGACAAAAAGAAACATGGAGACGCCGGTTCTGTTGAGTCAGGTGCCGCATAGTTTCTGGGCGCCAGGCATAGCTTCAAGAAGCCGACAGCAAGGACTACAGTATGCGATGGAAGGATATACTCACGATGATAAACTTTACTCTGGTAACTTTTCCCCGTTGGGATGCTAGACGTTGTGTATATCAAAATAATTACAGCAAAAGTAACTTTGGGGCGTCACGAAACAGAGATAATATAAATAAAGGAATGAAATCAGACGAAATCATGCAGGTTCACCAGAAACGCAACCTGCATTCGGAGCTCCGGCGAGAGGCGAGAGGTGCTGCTCCACTGGGAGCCACCACGCTGCTGGAGGCCCAGGCCGTATTGCTGAGCCCGCCAGAGGGAAGGGAGGCACAGGAGAACCGGAACTGCACAGGGCAGACTGTCAGACCCTGCTGCTGCTGTTGCAGTAAAATAAGAGGTTTTCTGAAGGGAGGGTGCTCGGAAACACTACTTCTTTTGTGTTTTTGTCCCGCAGAGACCGCCAAAATCAGCACTAAATGAAAGTTCCTCCTAGAAACTGTGACTATACAAACACCAAAGTAATGTGACTTACATAGTAATGTTACCTAGTATAACAACAAAGGGGAACGTTGACCGAGGTTCTGCCGGGTTCCAAGCTTGCTCAACTGTTATTGCTGCACAGACTGAAAAGGGGCGGGACTTAGGAACGGTCAATTGCATTAGTCTAACTTAAATATGCTGCTCTGGCGAGATGTATTAGAGGAGTAAAGCTCTATCGGGATATGCTTTTACAAACAACAAAGGTGTATATACAAGTTTTTGTCCACTGTTGAAGCTGCCCAGCCAAAGGATTTATTTTGATGGATGGATAACGTAAAAGGGTATGTTTTGTGTTTGTACATCCTAAGTGTAAATACACTGAGGTCCATGGTTCCCTTTAAACCGGCTCTATCTTGTGTCTCTTAAGACAATAAAAGCGGATGGTTGTATGTAGGTGTAAATGTGTGGAGCTGAAAGTCTTCCTTGTTGCCGCAGTGAGTGAGTAAGAGTAGTTTAGTACAGCCGTGCCCAACCTGGGGTCCGGGCCCCTGTTAGGGGGCCGCCAAATATCACAGAGGGTGCACCAGGATTTGTCTACTCTGAGGTTGTCGAAATTAGATTTGCTCATGTATAACTAAAATCATAATAACATGCTTACTGGATAATTTATACAAAAGTCTGCATACAAAACTATTTAAAAAGATATAGTTTTTGCTACGTGGTGGTTAAGTCTAACGAAACATTCTGCTTCACTCCTTGCTGACGTTTAGCCTTTCAAAAACAACATTTTCACTGTGGTCAAAGAACTATTTGCGCTCACGCTTGACAAACACACAGGGAGGTCCGCACCTGTATTAAAGGGGCGGTCGAGACCATAAATTCCTTTAACCACAATAACAAAAAAAAATATTTTGGCTCTAATACTATTTTAGTAAATTAATTAAGTTGTTACAAAAAAAAGATCGTATTATGTATCTGCATTCGCTTGGCGAATCCGTCAAGACGTCATCACTTTATTTATGTTGACAAAACTGACGAGTTATATGCAATTGAATTAAATCAACTGATTTAATTAAAAAAAAGACAAATTTAGCTCATTTAATACACTGAATCACTTCATTCAAATTGAGGATTTTGTTCAGTGGTTTGTAATTTTTTTTTTAGGGTGATGACGTCGGGGGGCTCAGCTTTTCTTAGATACAAGTAGGGGGGGCTTCAAGGAAAATAGGTTGGGAACCACTTGATTAGGATGGGGGTTAGACATGGTACAGCATAATTAAGGGGATCATCTTGAGGAATTAACCAGAACTCAACTCTGGGAGATGATTGGTGTTGAGGAATTTGTGCAGATATTCATGAAAGCCATTTGGATCTTACTTTATGTCCCAAAAGTATATCTTGATGGCCATGTGGTCTTACTGATGAGAGCTGTCGTGTATTATGTCCAATGAGTGAATCCTACTTTAGAGACATCGCTGCTATGTGTTGGAATTAACGGCATGGCAACCACAGGTAGCAATGGCTTTGGGTGAAATAAATGAAAAAAAAGAAATATGACATATATGAAATTGCTCAGATTTTGAGCGAACAAACATCACAAGGACACACGAACACACACAAGGACAGACGAAGAGACGAACTGACGGACGGAGAGACGGGAGGAATGGAGGGAGGAGGTCAAATCACAGAAGGAGAGGAAATTGGTGTTAAAAAGAGAAAGGATAGAAACAGAGTGAAAGAGAGAGAGGAATGGAGGGGGGGAATGGCAAAGAGGAACCATGCGTGGTTCACCTTCAATCTGTCTAAAGGCCACGGCCTGCCCTGTGGGGCGAGAACCCGAGTGCGTCCACTCTGGGCTGAACAATGGGTGCTCATAGTACTCCTCGTCGGAGTGGTAGGGGTCGTCCTCGGGAACGGAAACTGAGATGGAGGGGGCGAGGAACTTGCACCTCTCCCGAGAATTTTGGAAGCGGCGGAGAGGGCCCGCCTCCTCCTCATCCCCTACATCTACAAACAAGACAGACACAAGGAGAAGAACTGCAGGGAAATCTGGACACACGGACTGAAAGAGAGAGCGAAGAGGGAGGAAAAAGAAAATAGAAAAGAAGGAAAAGGAAGAAGTAAACAATAAGAAATGGAGACACAACAAAGAATGTCCATCTTAAAGGTGATCTGACATAATATTGAGTCTTCCAATCTAGTTTTTCTTTGAAAATATTGGTAGGACGCCAACTGAACAGAGGTTTGGCAATTTTGGTAACAACACACATTATTTTTCACTGCATCTGTTGACAGGCAGAATTAAATTATGTAGAAATAAAAGTAAAACGTATCATGGAAGCATAGTATAGTATAGCATAGTATCTTAACTTGAAATGTTCAAGTAGGACCATAGCAACAATTTATGATCTTTATCTTTTTTAATTTTTTTCTGGCTTAGATCCCCAGTTGGAACTTATTTACTGTGAGACGATAGGAGGTAATATTAAATCAGTAGTTCAACTGGGGCCAGCTGTGGAAAATGATAAATGATTGACATGTTCTTTACTAGATAAATTCTCAAGTTACTTCTTTTTTTCCCAAATCTTTTCTTTTCAGTTTTTTTGCAGATGTTGCAAAGTCATCATATCAAATGGCAGGGTGTCCGTGACATGTAATACACCACCCACCCACCCTCCCCCCACCCCATGTTGGTCTTGGTCACGCGAAAATAAATAAATAAACATAAAAAAGGAAATAAAATTAAATCAAGCATATTGTTAAGTAAAAAAAAAAAAAAAAAAAGTAAATTAATGACACTAGTATTGGTTAGAATTAAATTATGCGAACTGGAGAAAGGCATATATTAGTATTAGTAGTAGGTCAAGTTACTTCTTAAGATGGACATTTTTTGCAGTTAGAAGGGAGATAAAGATTGAGGAGAAAAAATGACGACAACAAAAAATGACAAATTTAAAATAGGCAACGAAAACAGAAAGAGTCACCAGAGAGGGGAATGCGAGAAGAAGACAAAGCTTGATTGAGACCAAGAGAAACACGACACACAGGACACTGACGAGGAGACGGTGACGAGCAACTCAAAGGTGACAAAGCTTTGGGGGCAGCCAAACTCTGGGACAAACAAGATTAGTATATTGCATCATTCGAGGAAGATAACAATACAAACTGCTTCACGTATGGATGATTAATAAAAGACGTACAACACAGACACTTATAACAACAGGTATAATACTAATACAGCAGTAGTTGTAGTAGTAACACAATTAGTAAGGTGAGTTTTGCCACTGCCACTACATGAACAAACCTCCATACTGAAACAAATGTCACAGACATCTCATCCTCATTTAAGAACAAGGGGAAAACCCACATGTAGTTTAAAAAGTCATATTTAAAAGAACAGCATCTCTAAGGTCATGAGACGACTGAGCCTTTTGGTACCATGACCACTAACACAACAACATCCAAATACCTCTTTACCACTCAATCTGGTCAAGAACACACAACACTGTCACCTTCTGTAGAAACCTGACCTAAATCAGTCCTTAATTCTTATAATGTACACGAAACACAACGTTATCACAACTGACCATCTGTATTCAGTGCTTTATGGCTGACCCACCTAAACACTCTCCTCATTACATTGGAGCCAGACTGCAGACTGAGCAGACATGAAGACGTAGGCCAAGCAGATTGAACATTTAGTTACACTGTAACAACCATTTGTTGCAGGCAGCAGCACCTAAATCACTGCATTGCTAAAAACTACAATTTAGAAGTCAAAGATAAAGAACCAAACTGTATGACAATGCTAAGAGGCAAAGTTGAAAAGCAAAGAACAAATGCTGTTATAAATTTAAGGTATACAGTGGAAACCGTTTATAGTGATCACGGTTACAGTGATCAACCGCTTATATGGATCAAAAAGCTTGAGACAGAATCATTCTCATACAAACACTGTTTAAACAATTCACTTATAGTAATCAAGTAGTTTGCTTACAGTGCTCATTTTTGGGTCTTTTCATCCATGACAACATATGGAAAAACATCTTAAAACTACTTTAGGCTAACGTTAATTCAACTTTTGTTTTGTTTTTTACTTTACTCCCTTGATACTTTGTCTGCTTTCCAGCTGGCTAACTGAGGCCGGCGCTGCGTGCACATTAAAATAGTGACGTGAAAAAGAAAGTAATTTTCTCTGAATCAAAGTCAAATTTGGTTGAAGCCGCCCTCATCAAGCGGATTGATAATGCCTGGTCACATAATGCCCCCAAAGTGAAACTCTGTGGATCCTCCACCGGCTCTGCGCCACCAGCAACACATGCAGACGAATGGCGCCCGCCTCCCTCCTCCTACCGACAAGAGAGGAGCCTCGGCAAAAGACGCCGTTCGTCTGCATGCTCCGCCAGCGCTGCAGTGACACAGAGCTGGCAAAAAATGGTAGTAATCCGCTTATAGTGATCAATTTGACCTGGACAGACGTGATCACTACAAGCGATACCACTATACATATATACATACATATATGTATATACATATATATTTTTAAAAATTAAGGTAAAATTTTTATCGTCATTTATGAGCGTTGCATTTATAATCTTGTAATGGCTAACACACACACACACACACACACACACACACACACACACACACACACACACTTAGCTATATGCTAATATGCCTAAATTGAGCCTGGATGATCAGCTAGGCTAACTAGTTTACCAAGATGATTCAGTTCATCTAGACTGCATTTCTACAGTTCGTAGTGGCTTTATCCTAATAGTTAATTTTCACGCCTTATTTTTGTTCCTAGGTTTCAGTCTTAGGCTTTAGCTTGAGGCAGCTATGTCTTTGAGTAACGCTTACAGAGCTAAAACTCATATCTGTAGCCGTAGCCACATACAAAACAAAAACCACATACAAAAAAGACTGACGGGACAATCACAAGAAAACACAACACCACGATTAGACATGCAAAAAACAACAGAGATAATTCAACCAAAAAGACAAACAACAAGAAGTTGGAGGTTTACCTAAATTGGCTGTCATATTAGTGTGTGGGAAGACGAGGTGTGGATGTTAGAAAGGGAAATGGAAGAAGAGGATGATAAAACAAGAGTGCACTTGTTGTAACGAGGTGGTCATGCAAGTGAGCGCTTCTTTCTTTTAGAGAAAAATGGCGATGACGATGAAGATACAAATTGTATCTGTTCCAGGTGTACGATGAGGAGGAAGCAGGATTTAAGAAGAAATGGATGTCTGAATAATGGAGAACATGTTCCTGCTTTTAGCAACTCTGGTATGTACAGGTTTCCTGAACGGGTACCAACGTGTGGTTTGTTCCCTGTAGGTGGGGCATGTCCAGAGAGGGGGGGGGTTAAAGTAGCCTCAGAGCCAACCAACATCAGTACGCCAATGTGGTGGCGATCACAAAACTCCAGGGCTTAAGTCAGGGAAAAGAAGGAAACCACAATCTCCTCCATTAGAGACATACTCTTATAAACACACTTATCATATTCTTGGCCTACCTTGTTCCACAGGACTAAAGTGCTCCGCAGCAGGTGAGGGGGGAGGAGAGGGAGGCAGATTTGTGGTGTCTTCAACTACAAACGGAGATAGAGGAAGAGGAAGAAACTGTATAATATAAATCACATATTGTAAAGGATTTTGAGCATCTGCGGCCGTTCACTTCTATAAAATCTAGAGCTACGCAGGTAAGGGCTGGACCAACACTCAAGAAACCGTATTATCATCAAAAGCTGAAGATGAAGGAGGACAACTCAACCTCTGCAACCCCGTCATGCTGCCCATCAGCTACCAGTGTATTTAATTGAAACCATAGTCGGACTCCTAATGGTCAGTTTAAAAAAAGTATCAAAATTGATGCAGCAGAACCAGAGATATCATCTTCTTCTTTGTCAAAACCTGTGGCCTACATTACCCACAATGCTACTCGGCCATCGACAAGTTTTGGGTCTGTAGCTAATGTAGCCTTGAGCCGCTGGCCTCAAGCAGAGTTGAGGAGTGGGCTACAGAGGTCTCGTAACTCTACATTCGTGATTAGTTTTATTTTCAATCTTGTAGTCTTCAGCCTCAGGCAAAGCTGACTTAAGTGACATCACTTGAGGCAATTTATCTGACTTCATGCAGATCCCTCTGGAGTCACAAAAGGCTTAAAAGGGCTGTACGATACATATCATGATACAGGGGTTACGAATCAATATATTGCGATACTAAGCAAGGGGATATATTGCAATTTAAAAAAAAAATAATTTTAGAAAAACTGTCATAGTAAAAAGAAACCGCCATATGCATATAATCGGAGTAAAATTTAAGTAAAATAAAAATTTTCATTTACACGTGACATACTCTTCTCCCTGCAACACATCTTTTATGCACTATTTGCAATACGGTGGTCTTTTCACATTGACAATGCTCAGCAATATTGCTGCTGCACTGCTCACCTGGACACACTGTTGTACCGCTCTCTGCAAACCACAGTTGGAGGTTTTGAGTATATGGGCCCACATGGGGATGGGGATTATTATCATCTCCTCTGTGCTGAGCTTGGTGTATGCTTACCGGGAATGATTGTTTACTTTGTAAATATGCTGTCTTCCTGTGATAAAAAGGGGGGGAAAAAACTTTTTGAATGACAGACCTGGCTTGTGTGTGTGTGATATGTTGTCATGTAGTTTGACTAGCGTCTTGACTTAAAAGTGCTCTGTACGATATCCAGAGTATTAATATAGCAGCAAACAACTATTTGCTATGTAAAGATATAGAGGAGTAATGTCTACCTGAGCAGAGAATGAAGTCTCTCTCTCTCTCTCTCTCTCTCTCTCTCTCTCTGTGTGTGTTGTAATCTGAGCTTCTCCTTGCTTTGTTGACATCGCCAAGTCGGCCTTGCATGCTTTAAGTCAGCGCCATTCAACTGTGACTCTTTTTCGATATACCGATCTGACAGAAACTCTAAGAAAAAAGGAGCTGACAGGATTGATTGATTGATTGAAGAAGTATGTGCTCCAGTTTTTTGGGTGAATGAAATTCTAACGTATATTTTTATTTAGCTATATGTTAGCACCGGTACCGGTTTCTTTCCACTGTTAGCACTGCCGGCTCAGCCATCGCCATGTTGAGAGCCGTGCAGACTAGGCAATAGAAATGCTCCCAATCTCACATTTAGCACCCTTAAACATTAAAGGTGAAATATTTAAATAGCAAAATGAATGGGTGTTGCGGTATCTCCCACACGTGCAGATTAGGTGAGTTGGTGACTGGCGACCTATCCAGTGTGTACCCTCCCCAATACCAAGCTGGGATAGGCTCCAGCACCCTGTGACCACCGGATGGAAGAAAGCTGTGTTTTTTTCTTGTACAAGTGTGCGTGTAAGTGTGTGTGAGTGTTTGGCTTACCTGATGGCAGCCTTTGAGTCTCCTGCTCTCCCTTCAGCACCGCCACTGCCTCTGCCGTCACTTCCTGCACGATCCGCGCTGACACTTGCTCTGAACACAGACACATACAGGCATACACACACATAAGGTCAATCAACTTTAATATTATTGCAAAAAAAAAAAAAATTTAGAAGAAGTGGCCTAAATTCCTTAAACGTTTAAGGAATTCATTTTGGTTTAAATCCCCATGCTGGCTGGAAAAAAATGATACAGCAAATCTCAAGCTGTTCCAGTCAACAGGGCACTGTGGTCGTACTGGGCAGCTTCCAGGTTTCAATCTGTGAAATAACTGTGTGAGAATGTGAAGCAGGATGTTTCCTTATCCGAAGCGACGGTCAAAAAGGACAGAACTTGTGATTTGTGATACTGGGTTATACAGTATGTATAAAATTGACTTTAGGACAGCATGTAGCTCAGTCAAAATTCATGGGAAATATCAACTAAAAAATGAAAACAATCTCATCTTCCATCCCTTTCATTTTATTGTATTGTTGAATCATGTCATCAAAACCTGTGATGAAAGCCAGTGTGAGGGAGCTGAAATTGTTACCATAACTGCAGGGATTCTAGGGCTGCTGGTGAAGGCTCATAGTGTCGCTATGGAAACCCAGCATCCCTAAACAAGTGCAGACTAAAAATGAAACCTGGATTGTTTAGCTACTGCCAAACAACACTTTAATGCATACTAAAACCATCCAATCTGGGCTGAATCCAACTGTATCAGCATCTTTTCAAGATTGTGTTTCAGGCAGAAAATGCAGCGAGAGACATGCAACAAAGGTCCCTGGACCGAGACAGAGATAAAGTGTGCTGTTTGATGCTGGTGAATATGTTCAGCTGTTTGACTGACTGCAGTGGACTGTGAGCAGCCAGACTGCAGATTCCTTCTTCCTCTTTTATCTACTCAAGGTGACACTGAAATGCAATTTCCGCTTGCAGATAGTTAACATTCATAAAATTCAATACTGAATTCAGTCTTTTGCAAGACAATGTAAGTAAGATGAGATTTACACTCTTCATTACAACACTAGTGTCAACATTTGGAAAGAAGCTGTCAACACTGACTGGCTGTCTGACACTGGTGGGCAGCGGGAGTTAATGAGGACAGCACAGTAGGAAACGGCTCAAGCTGATACTTAATGTACCAAGAGCAAAGAGTAGGTGAATTTTAAAGAAAGAGAAAGAGGTAAAGGGATAGTTTGGGTGTTTTGAAGTGGGGTTGTATGAGGTACTTATCCATACTCAGTGTATACCTACAGTAGATGATGGCTGGCACACCCCCAGTTTGAAGAAGCAGACAGGAGTTACCGCATGGAAGCAAAGCAATGTACTGCTGTGGACGGGGCCAGCAGCAAAATATATTTTAGCCACCTAAAAGAAAGCCTCACCTAAAAAAATTAATATCAGTTTAAGTGTACGCTATATTTAGAATATTTTCGCCAGTTTACCTTGCCGTGAGACCGCTATACAGTCTATGTTTCCAACAGGAATTGAAACGCCAAAGCAACCAGACTCCATTGAAAAAAACATTAATTTTACCTCGCAGAACACGGGAGTTGCTGGTCAACCGCTGCCTCGATCGATTAGTTTGTTTGTGTTATTGTGTGACTTTGGTTAGTTCGGATTCACCACAAAATTACAGTTTTTTTCAATGGAGTCTGGTGGCTTTGGTGAGAGCATATATGGATAAAACGGCTTCAGTTCCCCGTCGGAAAGGGCTGTCTGACGGCAAGGTAAAGCAGTGAAAATATTCTAAATATAGCGTACACTTAAACTGATATTGATCTTTTAGGTGCCGGCCCTGTCCACGGCAGTACATTACTTTGCTCCCGTGCGGTAACTCCTGTCTGCTTCTCCACCCGGGGGCGTGCCGACCGTCATCTACTGTAGGTAATACACTGACTACGGATAAGTACATCAAACAACCCCACTTCAAAAAACCCGAACAATCTGTGACAATGATGCATGCATGTGTTTTCATGTAGAAACGGGGCTATTTTTTTATCAATGTTTCCCCAACAGGGGACAAATTATTAAACCGGTCTACAGTTTCTGCATTTAAGCTTACATCTATCTGCCTGTCTGCATGTATCAGTTTAAATATTGCATTTAGGGGGAACTGTAGAGTTGTAATCAAACCAACCCTCATTTGCATATTAGCAGTGGTTATGTGGGATTGGGTGGCAGTGTGATGCTTTTACTGCTGCTGTTTCAGGACCTTTTTCTATCCGACATCGCCCACACATCAACACAAACAAGCTGGCAGGCAACACACACATGCAATTACACACACATATACACACTTCTTCCGGGAACACTTAACACAGCCCACTCACCAACTCAAAGCAGCCATTTCCCATTTTCAGTAGCGAAGTGCAAAATACATGTACCACCTATTCATTGCTTCCAGGCAAAAAACCCTTTCTTCCAAATCTG
This sequence comes from Sebastolobus alascanus, assembly GCA_916701645.2. NCBI lineage: Eukaryota > Metazoa > Chordata > Actinopteri > Perciformes > Sebastidae > Sebastolobus > Sebastolobus alascanus. The sequence continues at coordinate 127,946 of CAKAOJ020000406.1, forward strand.
GAAAACAGAGCTGAGAGGTGTCGACGTCAAACGCAATCGATGGTTGTGACATAACTAAAAACAGCTCCTATAGCTTAGACTTGGGGTCAAATAACGCTCCAGATTTATGTGAACAGTTCCATTTTCTGAGGGAGACAACATCTCCTAATTGGGTGCCTGTGCCTGAAGACTACCAAAATGTTAGCACTCAGTTAGTACTGGACAGAGTCCTAAACCCTGGGAATGACTTGTTTTTTAAAAACTAATGCATGGCACAAAAATCACAATATGCTTCGGATATGTCCAAGGCAAGTCTCAAAATATCTCAAAGCAAGACTTAAACACACAATGAAGCTATTCTAAAACTACAATAGAATAAAGGAAGCCAAGCAAAATGATGCAGTTGAAATGAGTCACGACATTGCTGACCAGCTGCCGGTGAGGAAGGACAGTATTGGGGTGGTGAACAGAGAAAGGTTCAGCTATCCAGCCGGTGCACACTTACGTAACCAAAGACAATTGTGATGCTCAGTGGTGGAGAGTAAATGGGAGGATAAGGAGAAATGACCTGATGAAAAATGTGGCAAGTGTACTAATCCTGACTCGTCATGTTTTAAAAAGGGCATTTTCTCTTTGTCCAAGTTTTCTTTTTTTTAAATCATGCTTTTTATCGTTTTCTTGAGAACAAAGACTACAACAACCTGAACAACAGCAAATAAAATAATATGTACATATAACAGATATGTAACTGTAAATTGAAAAACACTACTATTCAAAAACAAGAGAGAGAAAAAATGGTAATAATAATAAAATAAAACATGTAAATAAATACAAATGATAATAGATTTAATTTCTAAATGTATAAATAAAAATAAATAAGTAAATAATGTTAATAAAAAATAATAAATTAATAAAATAAATCTGAATCCCATAAGGATTTTAAGCAATGTTTTTGGAATTTAAAATATTTTTCCATCTGTATCACCCTTCTTTTCATCTTCAGTTTTTGAGTACTGGTGACATTGGAGAAATGCAGCCTTAGCCGCATTAAGTTCTTCACAAATTAGGCTAATCTATTGTAATAACATACAGCACATATTCAAGTTTAAAACTGATGAAAGTAATGTTTTCAAAAGTCTTGAAATATAACAAAAGAAAAAAGAAAAGAGAGAAAATCCTAAGTGGGCAATTCCTTGTTATTCTAAAGAGGCTTCGTGCATACGCCTCGGGAGTATAAAAATAAAACGCAGTCTCTCTTCCAGACACACACTTAAAGCGACAAAATTGAAAGCAACCTCGAGGGCACTGGGTCCAATGAGGCATTATGGATTTTTAGTCTTCCTAACAAATCCAGAGAGATGCACATTCACAACACTGTAAAAAAAAATGACCTTGTCACATCCACAAAGCTAGCTGGCAGCGATGAGAACTAGCCCGGTCTGGTTGTCTCAGCATTTCTCTGACAGAGTGATGTCAAATGACAGAGCAGCTCGCCTCTCATTGGCTTTGACAGGAGAATAACCCACATGCACAAATAGCTGCTTCAATATACAGAAAGGTTGCGCCTTATCTGCAAAATCTACATCCATAATCAAACAGCAACAGCGTACATGCACACAGACACACTCTCCCGATGAAGTAAAAGCGTGTATTACCTGTATGACAGGCAGACAGAAGCTGAGGACGCTCCCTCTCTGAGCAGAGACTACGACTGGAAGCCCCGAGTCAACAGCCAGCCAGACACACACACACACACACACACACACACATTCACACACACAGCAGGACTGAGAGGGCACGGAGAGAGCAGGAGTGCCGTTTGGTATACCAGCCGGCTCCCAAAATGTGTAAAGCAAGTGGTTGCCATAGCAACAGACCGATGGGCCACTGATTTGGGTCCCAATGTAATTCAGATGCCAGCAACATGCCGTAGTGCCTCTCTGTCTGCAGCCTCCAGTACAGGAAATGATGGCTGAACAATCACACCGCTATCTTTTTTTTATACATGACATGAATCAGAGAATCTAACAAAGCCTAGATTTTTTGCCTACCGAAACAAAAACATGATTAGTTGAGGAAGATGAGGCTGGACCTGTCAGACAGTCTCTATAATTAAAAAGCTGAAACTGATCACATAATCGATGTCTGCTTTACTCTGAAGCCACTCCCTCCACTCCTTTCTTGGAGCCACCTGTTCTCAGATATCGTCATTGTTGTTTCTCCATATTGTAATTTTCCATTTCTACTCCTATCTTCCCTGTATATACAACATCTATTATATCTTTCTCCATCTTGGAAGAAGAATCCCTCCTCTGTTGCTCTCCCTGAGGATTCTTCATTCGTTTTTTGTGTAGTATTTCTTTATCCAAATTGAGTCTAAGAATAGAGGGTGTCGTATATTACAGATTGTAAAGCCCTCCGAGGCAACGTTGGGATTCAGACATCCTCAAACTTTGGATTTGTCCCTTTTTGTTTGTGTCCACACTTCACACCAGATCTTCAAATCTCCTCTCTGCTGCAGCCAAACACACTGATTTAGGCTGATGAGATGGGGGGGGGGGGACTTTAACAAGAGAAAATCATGTCCAGGCTTCTTGACAGTGTGCCCAGTTACTTGCGTCAGCTCAGCGACATAGACATCAGTCAATGCAATATTCCTAATATAACACAAAGGCTTCCTTGATTTATGCGAGCCAACCACTCTCCAGAATAAGCTTAACAGCCCTTTGCATTCTTTCTACTTCTGTTAGCTCTCTCCGTTTCTTTCCGTCTCCCTCTCGCCGTCTCTTTCTCTCGACCACTTCCAGCATGGCTGACTGGCTTTTTCTACTTTGTCTCAAAGTAAAGTCAAGAGGGCAATTTTGTGCTTCGATAGTTCTTGTTGTGTCTGAAGAGCTTTTCGCAGGGAGAGAGGGCACACCGAGTGCCAGCATCAGCCCTTCTGTCACCCATCCTGCCCCACTGCTAATGTACAGTACAGTATGCTGACAAGACGCTCTGCAGACAAACACAGCTTTGGTTACACAGCTGGTGAGAGGATGTGTCTTTTTCACGCAGATGATTAGAAAAGCACTGATCGTTATTACACATTACCGTCTGTAATATTTAATAATGATCAGTGATATGTAATATGTAATATATTACTGTCTGTAAAAGCTAGAGACTAGAGGAAGCGTTTGTCTTCATGTGTAAGGCAACTCATTCATTTTATCCATATTATATTACAGTGCATCATTATGAGCCAGTATTTTAGAATTATGTTTCACTTAATTCTACTGATAGTGGACACATTTGTTGGTAATCCTCTTACTTGATTTCATGATTATGATCTGTGATGGATGGCACAGTTGATGCAGGTTGGAAAATTTTCAGTGAACAAGCTCTTGAGACAAATTGAAAGGATTTATATCAAGTCAGTTCCATTTGCTGGTGTGGACCATGGGATGGGAGTGAAAACACACTTCTAAATGCTGGGCTAAAGCTTACAGTAGATCCCTCTCAGAGAATAAAGTACCGTTTTCATGTTGTTATCAGTTTCAAGCCATTACTTTGAAGTTGGAAGGAGGCTGTTTACAGCTTTCGTATCTTTGATACGTGCTAATAATGACCCAGAGGACAACATGAGGCCTTGGTGGTTGCTAATTACGTCAGACCACTGGCTTAAATGCAGCCTCTCATTTCTCTTAGAGAGCAATGCATTGAAGCGATGTCATGACAGCTCTGGACATAGAAAGTGTGTCATCTTTAACAAGGGGTGGTCGGGATAATTAGCAGGTTATTTACTAGATGTGTGTTCGAGACAAAAGTTGCTTGATTTCACTGGCAGAAATTGACCAGATTACATTTGTTGTTGGTCTTGTCCTACTGGATTCAGTGGGGTAAAAAAAAATGTTGATATGCAAAGAGGTTGAAGTATTTTAGGCTCCTGTAGAAGCCACAACTCTGTATGACATCAACCTTGTTTTAAGAAAAATATGTTTAATTCGCGATGTTCAATGGTGGAGCTTGCTGTTACCATGGAAATGTTTTCTGCACCCGCAAACGGCCAGTGAGGGTAAAAGCTTTCTCTTAGATTGTGAAAATATTTCAATGAAATGTGTTTCCGAAAACATTTGAGACGAGAAATAAGCCACGCAATTGCTGAATCCGTCTTCATTTTAGATCGACAACAGTTAGTTCTCCGGGACATTCCAGAGGCGACGAGACGCCATTCGCAATGATTTATGGTATGAGTAGTTCCTTCACTCTTAAAATAATAATGTACAGTTTTTTTTTTTAATCAAATGTTTTATGGTCACGATTCGTCTTGTAGTTGGTTGGCTTGAGCCCGTGCTTTAAACTCTTACAAGGATTTTCTGAAACGTCAATGGAGTGAATGAATGGGAAATTCTCTTACGGAACCGGAGCCGTTCAAAAAGTGGGCGGTCACTGTTGAGCTTTATAAAACATAATAAACAATAAATATATTTAATATACAGTAAATAATATTAAGGATAAAAGGCTTCAGATGAGCTGTTGCACGATTTGTTTTGTTACTGTTCTGTGCCACAACAGAGTCCGTGCAGACTCAGAAATAGCTGTTGACATTTACAGGTAAGATAAAAGTGTCTACCCACACGTTATGTTTACTGGAAAACTTGTTGACCCATTTGTGATGACAGTAGGCCAACAGAAACCAAATACATTAACAAGTAGGAAGGTAAATGTGAAAAAGCATTGGTCACAGTGTTGAGTGAAATATAATTGGTTGTTATTCACGGTCCAAAAAAATAGACATGGAAAAAAAGATAATTTAATAATCATTTTATTCAAAGTAATTTCTGAATAGCAGGTTCTGTTCCACAGTTTCAAGTCAGCCTGATTTGAGTGTTGTGTTGAATCAACTGTCATTATGTGATCATTATATAATGAATTATAATGAAAGTGTTGAGAAGAGTCAGATCGCTCTGACTCTTCTCAACACTTTCAATTAGAAAATTTGATCAAGACTGAATGATACTAAATAATTAAAGATGGGCATTGAGGGCATAAAAATGGTCAAATGGCAATGAGCAGATTTACTCAAAAATACTGTTATCAGCCTTCAAAACTGGTGTCAGTTAAGCCCTAATAATGGGGAGATGGGAGGTTAATTGGGCTCTTGTCATTGCGTGCTAAAGTAAATGGTCTTGTCTGCGGTGAGCTGCAGGCGAAAAGAACAAAAGCCCTGGCAGAGTAAATTGTAGGGGAGCCGTTTCTATGGTTACACCATTGGTACATTATTGTTCTCCAGGGTGTGAGTGAGGGTGGGGTGGGGTGGGGGGTTTAAGGGGGTAGAGAGACAGATTTTATGTGTTAATTATAGCACCGTTATTAACAGTATGTGATTCTAGTGAGGACTCGGAGTGCTGCAAACCCACGCTACAAGAAGAGACAGGACACACACACACAAAAACACATCACTATCTAGCACACATAAAGCCACCACATCACATAATAACACACAAACACTGTCAAAAGTTGTAGACAAAGCTTACACATGCAGTCACACTCTTTAACACACACAAGCATATGCAAACACACACACAAATAAACCCTACAATGCATGGAAGGATAACGCAGACATACTCTAGTATGGACTTTCCTCTCCATTATCAAACTGTGAGCACTGCTTTCAAAGGGAACAAGACGAGCTGATCTGATTTGCCAAGATTGAAACCAACTACAGTTCTTCTACATAAACACATAACTCACTGACGAACCACTTTTCTGTGTCATTATTGTGCCAGTAAAGAAATTAACAACAAAAATGAACCGACCAGAAGTGTATTAGCTGGCTAAACTGTGACATGTGCTTGTATCTTGATTTTGATTTGTTCGTAAAATTACATTTCTAAGCATATAGCAGGGATGAAATTAAAGCTGAAATGAGATAAGAATTTACTGCTACTTGATGTTTTTGATTCAGACTTATAAGTGGGGCTTCATCTGTTTTACTTTTGCTTCCTAGGCTTCCATAGGATCTCTATACAATTTACAGTAAATCCTTTTCCCCCAACACAACCAACCCTTACTATACCTGTGCAAATTTGCATCAAGTTGTTCTTCAATGATTACAATGCAAATAAGCCCACTGACCACATCACATCCTCTTATTTGAGCAATCCATAAATGCAAGTAGATGCCAGGTGAGCCTCCGATGACATGTAAAACTGAATATTATAAACGTGTCTTACCTGCAGTTATAGCGGGGGCGCCAGTTAGCTCCCCATTGAAGCCATTCTCCCTGGCGGAGTAGGTGCCCGGGGCCATGTGGGGCCCACCGGGCTGGCAGGTCCTGTAGGCGGAGGAAGAGAAGCCGTTGGCTCCATGGGTGCCAGTGGGCTCCTGTCCCCCTGACGGGTCCCACTGGGGGGCACCGTCTTCTGGCTGTCGACTGTCTGCCATGCTGGTGCTAGCTAGCAGCAGGGGACGGTGGGCAAGGGGTGGGGTCTCTCCTTCTGGCTGACAGACAGGAAGGAGGGAGGAGAGAAGGCAAGGCACGGTCAAAACTCGGCATGTCAGTGTTATTAACCGCAACGTTAGCAATGTTTCATGAAGGAGAAGGAACGGTGTGCAGACCAGAGGACACGCTGCATCAGTCACATTCACAAATCTCTTTTTGTCAGTCATAATCCCCGCTGCAGCTTCACTGTCAACAATTCTGAAAGGGCGTGTTCGCTTGTGTGTGTGTGTTTGTGTGTAGGTGGTTTTGTGAAATACTGTCCTTGGGTGTTAGCGAGCAGGTGACAGCCACTGGATTAAACTCTATTGATTTGTGTGTATATAATGACTCATATAGCCAGTGGCCCAGGTGGAAATCACAACTGGTTGAAAATGAACAGAGCAGACCTTGGCTTTGTGTGACTCACGCTTGGGTTGCGGGGATGTAAGTTGGGCTCTGTTCAGTCTGGCAAGATCCAGATGCACCGTTAGAAAAATAGTTTGAATCACGTAGCCTTTGCGGCGTAATTTTACCTGATAATTAGAGTTGTATAACAATATTTTATTGTTCAATACAGGCTATTTTGGTAGAATATGACAATAGAACAGAAATAATTTGTTTTACTTTTGTAGGGCACTTTTTAGGCGGACGTTTTACTGGCGTTTGGTAGTCGCTTTCAGTCCAAAATGGTGGAAGCGTAGTGGTGCTGCTGGGCGGCGATGTTGCAATGGAACAAACAATTGACTTTCACTTCTTGGCAATATACGTTCTTTGGTAACGGTAGTCAGAGCGAGGAAAATGTCACAGTGGAAAATTCTACAAGTAAAACGGTGATATGTACAGTATTTAAGGCTTCTGTTTCGAGGGTGTTGCCAATTTCAACACCAGCAATCTTATAAAACATCTGAAGATGCATCATGCGAAAGAGCACGAAGACTTCACCAAGGCAGAGGGGGGGAAAAAGGCCGAACCGCAGCAGCAAACGTTGGAAACCACATTCCAACGACGAGATAAATTCCATAAAGATAGACCAACATAAAGTATTCCAAAGATTCCAAAAACAACACTTCAACACACTAGGAATGGAAGAAGGGTATTGTGATTTGTACAACAAGTATTTCCAGCATTGACCACAACCTTACATGAACATAAAATCCCATGCTGAGAGCAGATGATTGATCAGAACAGCATGGAGAGGAGACCAAGCAGCAGTAAATGGGAGAAATATTGATCAACCCACATAATCACCTGAGGCAGGAACAGGCAGTAAGATTCAATGATCTCTTGGACGATAGTGGGCAGAAGGTGGGGGAAACAGATGAATGGGTTCGATGTAGCGTAAGATCAATACACAAGGTTGTGTGTGTGAAGTCCTTAACTCAGGCCCTGCTCCTCCTCTGTGGACAATTGAGTTAGCTGGATGTCTGTTGATCATTTTGATTACATCTTACTTTGTATTTATTCTACATTGTTCCACTTTCTTCCCAGATGTTGACATTGATATCAGCCCATGATGCTTATTTGAGGCAGTATTGGCCTTCAAACAATCAAATTAATGTGGCCTGGGTGTGAAAGGATGGAGGAAACAAAGGGGCCGAGAGAGAAAATGACAACTGCGATAAGTTGGGAATGTTTTAAAAAGGAGTTCATCATTTTTTGCAGGAGGGTTGTTGCCGGTGGTACTTCAAGCATTCGCTGAGCCGCCTGTGTAGTTGTGCATAAGGGGGATGTGTGAAGGAGCAATTTGTCATTTAACTCTGCAGTCCACAGAGACTAAGAGACTGAAGGGAAGTCTGCTGGAGAAAACAGGAGTCAATAACTGCAGCCTGGATCCACGGTACTGCTACAGTGAGCACTAGTCACTGCATTCACAATGCACTCAATACTACTGCTACTACTACTGCTCACTGTCTGCACACTATGAGAAAAAAATAGAATAGAATACACTAAAATAGAAAAGAATAGGATACCAACTGAAGAAAATATATTCACATATTTCTTTTTAGGAGGAAAACAAACAAAAATTGTATCACAAATTAGTGTAAGGCTGATCTTACAATACTCTTATATATAATTAATAGTGGTAGATAACAACCAGTTTACAGTCAATAAAGAAAATATGACATAAAAAAACGTGTTTGAAACATGTCAGGTGATTTCAGTGAAGGACTACATGAGCTCAACTGACAGGTCTGTGGGGTTACATTACATAAAAAAAAGGTCGAGAACCTCTGTAATAGAAAAGAACTATGATTGAGCACAGACGAACAGAATAGCATTGAACAGAGAGAAAGAACAGAGCAGAACTGAGTGGAATATGTGACGGCTGTAAGCCCCCTTGCAGCCTAAATGGATCAGAGTCAGGAGTCAATGGAGCTTTGCATGACTCAGCTCTGAAGGGAACATCAGTGTGAATGAAGCCTCTACAGAGACTCCACAGCACAGCACCGCACATTCTCCTCACTGCTGTCTCTGTCCAAAAGCCACAGCAGCAGTATATTTTGCATCGCCCCTTAACTGTCACCTTCCCTTCTATTGCTTGTCCCGTCACCGTGTCCCTGCACGAGCTTCCATCGAAGAGCACTCTCAATATTAACAGAGTCATAAAAAACAGAGATGAGACTGCTGTCCTAATGCTATGTCGCACTGCTGTCTGTCTGTCTGAGGATGAAGGTCACTTTGAGCTTCGTGGCTGATTTCCAGACCCAACAAGATCATCCTGACTGGTGTCAGCGGTGGTTCGTGAGGGGGGGGGGGTGTGGCCTGGCTTCCTGGAGGCCCGTTGAGCCGATGTGTGCGGCAGCGTTTAGTCTGTATGTTTGTGAGCAAGGATGAGCTGCGCGTGTGAATGAAACAGCACCACCTGATGGGTAAAAGCCTGAAAGAAGACAACTGGGGCCATTACCAAGCATTATGCAGACTCAGCATGCTGGGTTCAGAGATTAGAGAGGCATTAGGCAACATTATCATGTGAAACTACGCCTTATTCATCAGCCTGCAACACAAACTGGGGGGTGCAATGCAGTACAGTGTCTCATCCCTACTAATTAACATGCCATGCATTTGCTCTACATTAAAAAAATACTGGTTTCGGGCGCAATGTAACAATGTGAGTATGACAAGCGGAGTGTGTAGTGAGGAGATAAGTGCGGAGGGTTGATAACAGAGAGAAGAGGAGAGGAAACTAAAAAAATCTTGTCAAGATCATTTTAGAGAAGAAATGATGGAGACGAGCAAAGAGCAGAAAATTGTAGATCACAGGATACCAGACAATATTGTCCAGATAATATACTGTCCTCAAGGCATTGTGTCCAGTGAGATGGCGACGTGATAAAGTTAGACGTTGAGCGTCTCAGAAGACAGCAGGTCTGTTGCAGTTGGCAAAAAGCCTGTGGCACTTAGCCAGAGGGATGGCTGATGCTCATACGCTCTCTCTTTCCCTGTGTGTTGAATAGCGAGCTGTGGCCGAACACTGCTGCTACAGGACATTTTGGATAGTGACATAACTCATTAAGGTATTACAGTAGTGTAATTAGCATTTAGATTTTAGCTACAGATGCAAATGTACTGCTCTACACTTATAATAATAACACTAATCAGTCGTGATACCAAGCTCGCTTATATTAGAAAAATGTACTTTCTCTTAGAGGATTTTTTCAGCTGCTTGCATTTTCTCCTGTAAAATGTGTTTTCAACAGAAGCTAATCAAAGTGGTTGCTAAGCAACACGTGCGTATGTATGAATGCGAACATTGATTATTGGTTCACATTTGTTTCACTGTGCACACTAATAATTCATAAACTAAGGCAGCGTACGCCTCTAGAGTCTCAGGCTGCCACGTACTGCCTGAAACTGTTACACGTCCTGAAAGTGTTACGAGTGCACAGAAGGCTGAGTGTAAAGGTTCAACACCTCTGCTCCTTTTCACCTACTGCATACTGACATATCGATCATTTCCCAAGAATGATCAGGATTTTTGGGGCCGATCACCGATCACTGGAAGCAATATCGGCCGATCTGATCAATTCGAAGCAATTTCTCCGCACCGGTCGTCAAGCGATTCTGCTCCTCTGCTCTTTGTATGTGTGTGTTTGTGTCGCTCTCTGTTTAGACACAATTAACAAATATGTGGCGAGCTCTGTGACGCCTGGCCCAGTGTATGTAAGTGTGTGTGTAAATTAAAGAGCAGGCGAAAAAGCAGGCAAATGAGTATTGAAAACGTATCAATTCAGAATCGATGGGTCATCTGATTGGCTCTTCTGATCGGACTTCATAGAGACCACCGATCAAAGTGGAACGAAAATCGCCTGATAACGATCGGTGGCTGATCGATCGGAGCACCCTTAGTGACAAGTTGCATTATCCAACATGTGGTCGCTGCGAGGAGATGGAAATAATTTAGTAAATATGTTGCATTTTTTTACCCTTATGCAAGGCTCTACTGCAGTATTACTGGAAAAAAGTTTGTATCAGAAAACCTGAAAAGCCTTGTACAGATGCTGTAGGGGGCAATTTCACTGTGTCCTCAGAATAGACCACTCAGGATACTTTTCCTCCCCCGACTGTCTGGCTAAAAACTGTGGCTCAGGAGGCTGAACGAATAAACCACAGAAATACATGAAATCATAAATTTTGCCTTCTTGGATTTATGAGTTTTGTTCGATTTTTTTTATCTCGAGAAAAAGGCAAATCCTTACGAATGTAAACAATATTTCTATATATTTTCAATTTTGTCAATCATTTGTTTCTTTAAAAGCTTGATTTATGCAAGGAAGGGTGAAAGAGCATCATGATGACTTCCTGAAATCTGCACATTGAAGGCCTTTACACACCGGGCGAGTGACGAATAAACCACACGAAAAATAGTCACCTGCGAATATTATATGTCTAGGGCTTTTATTGTGAAAGGTAAGAACGGAAGGAGTGGATCTAGTATGCGCTGCCTTCGTCAAGGTTGAAAGGAGTTGGTTCAGACTATGGAGCCTCCATGTTGTTGCTTTATAATCTTTATAAATATCGGAGCAACTCAACCCGTTCCGCTCAACGTGATTGGTTGATTGCTTTACTCGTGGTGCGAAAGCTCAGAAAAATCGACCTTGTTACGAAAAAAAAAGTATGATACATTTTCGTTGCGTAATATTTGAAAGTACTCGTGACAAAAACAACAGTTCGAAAAAATATACTGACATGCAAATTAATTGTACGACAAAGAAAAAAAAAGCCGCCGGTGTGTAAATGCCTTAATATTGTAAACTGCCCGGTATAACCACAGTGTTTTATTGATGTCCACTGAGCTGTTCTACTAGAGCAGTTGGGGGTTTACTGCCTTGCTGAAGGGCACCTTGACAACAATTGTCAAGGGAGGGAAGAGTGACTCTATCTATGTACTTTCGCAATGAGGCACAATCCATAGAAAATAACTGATGTCCAGTCAACAGAGAGAAGATATACTAGCAGGTAGCGTCCAAACAGAGCACACAAACTCCACATCGCCATTCCCACGGCCTTAAAAATAGCAGGTGGGCTGTCTGGCTGAAACATAAAAAATAGTCCATTAAGAGACGGACTGCAAAATTTAAAATTTTGATTGGTGCTTAAATGCACTCGTCCCTCGTCACATAGCAGGAAGAGCTTGGTGAAGTACAATTGCATGTTTTTTCAAGGGCTAAAAGTTTCTATTCTTCCCCACCGTTGGTTCTAAAGCACCAGCCCACTATCAAAGATTAGCGCTCGATGAAGTGAAAATAACAAAAAAGAAAGGTCAAAATACCTCTTGGGCCTCAAAGCCAGTTTAAAAGTTACAATAACAAGACATTTTAAACCTGAATTTGTTATATAAAAGCCAATAGCACCAGAAATAAGTGTATTGTTTCTAAAATATGCAGCCTGAGAGGCTGATGTGTTTTGTTAGCTTATATAGAAGTTACAGCTCACTGACACAGTGTTTATCTGTTAATTGTGTTGTAGCATTACGGTTTTGTATTGTTTGGGAGTTTTCATAGACTAACATGAATTATCTAAGCTTAACAAATTATCAAGCAAGAGCTCGCAGATATCAGTGGATCGAAGGCTAATTACAGGCTGCTCCTACAGAACATCTTCTCACAACAAATAGCAATTAGTTTTCCGAAGATCAACTTGCCAGCTGTAAAAATTCTCCGGTTTATTTTCATTCGTCTCAAGACAGTTTTTCTCCTGTCAATTCAAGCATGTATCACAATGTGTCCGTCTTAAAGAGATGAAGCAGGACTGATAAACTGTCATAAAAATTCTGCCCAGACAAGGTAATCACCGAGCTAATTAAGTAGCCCATTTGTCATTTCCATGGCTCTTATCTGCTTCTTCTTCTTCTTCTCTTCTTTTGTCTGACTTCTTAGCTTTCACCAATAAATCTTCCTCCCACCTGTTATTCTTTCTTCCCTCTTCACCTTCCTCCACCTCCTCCCGTCACTGTTCCTCCTCCTACTCACTCCCCCTCCTCCCGCTCCTCCTCCTCCACCTCTCATCGGGCTTCATCCTTCGCTTCACTCTGCTCTCTCCCTCCTCATCTCCCTCCTACGATCTGAGCACTTTCACACACACGCCACCATCTCTCACTGTGCGCGTGTGTGTGTGTGTGTGTGTGTGTGTGTGTGTGTGTGTGTATGTGTGTGTGTATGTGTGTGTGTGTGTGCATGTGTGTGAGTCACACAGATGCTGCATTGCAGGGCTCTCCTCTCAGGGCCGTCTCACTGCAGGAGCCAGAGAGCGGGAGAGGAGCTTAGGGATGCAAGACATAGTTCCTCTAAGTGTGTGTGTGTGTGTGTGTGTGTGTGTGTGTGTGTGCGTGTGTGTGTGGCTTGCATATGTGTGAGGTTGCATGTTTGCAGATGTGCATAGGCATGCAGATATTTGAAAGAGATTGACATGCATATGCGTGTTTAAAGGAACAATTTTGACATTTTGAGAAATGTGTTTGCTTTCTTGACGAGAGTTAGATGAGAAGATTGATACCCCCTTCACGCATGAGAGTGGTAGCAATCTTCTCGTCTAAGTCTCGTCAAGAAAGCGAATAAACATGTTTCCCAAAAGGTCAAACTATTCCTTTCAGTGTTTCAGGCTATATTCTACATTTCTATCATGTTCAAAAGCACATTTTAACCCTGAGGCTGGTTTTACTGGAGCAGGAGAAACTGGACTATCTTGTGAATAACTGAGCCAAAGTAGTTCAGGGTCAGGTAATTTTATCCACAACAGCTGGATAAAGCTCCTCCCTAAGAAGTTCCTTGTCATACTGTATGTACTGGCTCACTGCAACATTATGTCTTTGTCAGTAGATTTTCACAGTAAAATATTAGAGACTATATTACCTAACAGGGTTAGATTGTATCAAAATCATCCCGTCAGTGTCTATTTTTCATACATTTCAACATCTTTACCTGTGTCCTTTTCGAAAAGCTGAAATGAAACTCACCCCATGCATGCTTTAAGATGCTGTTAAAAGAAGTCCTTATTAGAGCAGCTTTCAGAGGAGAGGTGTAGCGGAGGTGTACTGTAAATGCGGCTTCAAAGGCTTTTCATCTGAGAAATACGCACACTTATGATTTTTTGGCATGAAAGTAAAAAGATGTTGAACAGCATAAAATAATGCCTCTTAGCAGCGTCAATCCAGGAATTATGTTATTAGTACTGGATGGGCCTTTAAAAGCCTGTAACCCCAGTACTGATAAAAAAAGGAGAGGGTACAACACAGAAAAACACCAGTTGCTTCCTGTTTAAAGGACCAATATGTACGTTTTCACAAAAAGAGAATTATTATAGCTGTGTGAATAACGAGTGCTATCCTTTAGAAGCAATATTGGGACATTGTCATAGCAAAGTCAAGTTGGTTGGTTGGACGTACTAAGTAACAGACTTTGACACTAGAGAATGAGGTTTGCATCCTGTCTCACACCTCTTCCTAACATACATCGAGCGAGCGAACTCTGGTGAACGGAGCTCGAAAAAATTGTCCAGATATACTACGAGCGATGTCACTCTCTATTACATAGAGAGATTGATGTTGATTTATGTCAGTTACCGTCAGCGTTGATTTTGATCAATGAAAATAGGTTGGAGGTGCGCGAAACTTTGCATAAATAAAGCCAGGACGAGCGCTATTTCAAAAAAGCGACATTTCGCTCGGCCTGTTTGCTCACGTACGGAGCAGGTTAGGACATCTTCATTGGGAAAAACTGAAACAATCTGATGTTCAATCATTCGCATCGCGTCCAGTTACCATTCGTAAACTTACAAATTGAACACAAATGATCCCCAAAAATCAAAAACAGATTAAAGTATAACATGCGTCACATTGTCCCTGACCCTGACCAAGGCATAGTAGCAGTACAAGTTTTGGTGCTGTGAATAGACGTCCGTTAGCGAACACGGCCCCCTTCTGGATAAGCTCAGATGAAGACGTGGAAGACGGAACCGCGACACGAGATCGTGGGCCAAATACCTGTGTCACAGTTTCGGTCTCCGTTTCAGAACCGTTACACCCCTACACATTCATTTTCTTGCTGTAGTTCGCTCATACACGCTCAATCTACACCTATGTCCATTACATACAGGTTTTTGGGTTCTCACTAAATATGGTCTTAAGTTGCAATGTTTAGTTGTTGTATCTCATTTGTTCTCAATTAGCAAATATTGGAAGATGTTATTTACATTAACAAATTGTATGTAAATCAGTCTGAAAATCTAATTGCTTCTTCAGGACTACTTGCATCAGTTGCCTCAGTTGTGAGGGTTTCTAGAAACTTGTTTTTCTAACATGTTCTGACCCTAATGTGCTCCTTCTGTCCAGTCTATTCAGTCTATTCTATCATGCTTCTGTCCAGTCTTGTAAATTAATACATAATGATTTTGCATGAAAATAATAGGCAGGAAAGCCAGCAGCTGACCCTCATACATACACGCATACACAGACGATGGCAGGCACGCATAAAAACACTCTTATCCACCATCACCATCACCGACCTCACTACCTGGAACTCTGTCTTTGTACAATTGCAGAAAACAAAGAGAAGCCATGAAAGCGTGACTGCCTTTCAGCAGGCCTTGGTGCTGATCGTCTCACTAAAGCAGCTCTTCTCTTCCCACTCAGTACCCACTTCCCACTCACAGCTCCTAGCAGCCTGCACTCACATGTACATCCACCCACACAGCCATTTCATCTGCGGAGGTAACAGGCATTCTATCCGTCTTTCTCTTTCTCTTGTTGCAAATGTTTCTTTTTCTCTCTCTGACAGGTATTCACCACATCTCAAATGTTTAGGATTAATGAATGTGGTTCTGAACAGGCTTTTTGGCCGGTTTTGGCTTCATTCGTTTGTGCATGGCGAGCCGCCACATGTACACAACGATGCGTTATTTCTCTGTGGTGAAACCGGGACTACATTCATGTCCTTCCTAGGATGTTTAGGCTGTACAGTTGAATCTCTCCATTGGCTGGCAAGTGAGATTAAGGGAATGTTACTGTATGTGATTTTTCTTTTTTTTAAATAAGCGTATTTTCCACATTTTAGTTTTACATGGTCATTAGGGTTGCACAATTTTGAAAAAAAAATATCTAATTGCAATTATTTTGACTGATACTGCAATTGGGATATTAGAGGGAATGATCATTTTTACATCATTATTCTCATTTTCTTTAAAAAACATATTAAAATGATTATGGTGTGATTTTTTGCAGGGAATCTGTACCAAACAAAGATGTTTTCGTAAGTCTGTAGAATATGATGTGTAGGCTAGGACATCTCTGCAGCACCACAATATTTAATTTTAAATGGTATTTTGACACGCATTTCACCTTTAACAAATATTGCGATTTTCTCCTCATGCTGCGATTTGAAAATTGCAGTAGGACACATTGCGATTTCGATAAAATTTCGATTAATGTGCAGCTCTAATGGTCATACATGCCTTTGCGGGGGGAGAGAGAGAGATAGCTTGTACATACGTACAACACCTAAGCATCTTAAAAGTCACTTGTTTCTCCTGGAGATGCATTTATTTAACAGCTTTCGTTGTTACTCACAATGGATCATCTGGTATGAATTACATTAGGAGCAAAATTTGATCAGTGATTCAGCTGTAAAGCAGCCAACACATTTGGTAACACATATATATGGCAGGTATCCTTGGTTACCTGGTTAGGTGGTCTGGTACTGGGTGATGAGTCAAGCTGGGTGCAAAAAAATCTGTCCTCTCTCCAAATCTCACGGGTTTGACGTCAAGAATGTTAGAGGAATACCGAAATCCAAGGGGGACAGCCTCCTAGTCACACCTGAAAATTAGGAAAAAGCAGATCACATTATTATTTTTCGATTCTTATTTTTCAATAAACCTGTATTTCCACATTAGACTGGACATTACCAACGGTTTTATTCCCCATTCAGACAGTTGGTCAACGTAAAAGCAGCCCATCACACAAAAACATTTGTTGTAAAAATTTGGCAATTTCAGAAAAGTTGAAAGGAGGAGAGAAACAGTAAAGGTGAGAATGAGTTCATTATGTTTGGAGACTTTCTGTGAGCCACTCCACACAGATGAAGCAAAAAAAAACAACAACAGTATAACAAAGTGTAGTTGAACCGTACCACAAACTACAGCCTCCAAAATGACTATAAATCAACACCTCCCTAAAACAAAACTTGAACATTATGA
The DNA here is from genome assembly GCA_916701645.2 of Sebastolobus alascanus. Lineage (NCBI taxonomy): Eukaryota > Metazoa > Chordata > Actinopteri > Perciformes > Sebastidae > Sebastolobus > Sebastolobus alascanus. The sequence goes on from CAKAOJ020000406.1 coordinate 145,077, forward strand.
TCTTCACGAATGTATGATTTAGTGCAGGACTGTTGTATTAGTTTAAGCTGGGTGTACCTAATAAACTGAGCATAGACAGTCATAACAACCAATCATCCTTTGTAGAGCTCATTTGCATATAAAGTCCTTCAGTTTGACACCAACATTTGTTGTTTGTGTACTGAACCCAGATGGATGCACGGTGATGTGGTGGAATTGTTAATAATTAATCACAAAAGATGGGCACAAACAAATTACCAAATGTACCTTATATTACAACGAGCTCTACAAATCCACGACACCGCAAACTGCAGCTTTAAAAAATCACCGTGACTAAACACTTCGGCAACACACTCGAGAATTATATCAACTTCACAAAGGTGGTGCTGAATTAATTACAGAATTAATTTCATGCTTACTCTATATTTTCTCTACTTAGATACACACTGCAGCTCATTATGTTTTCCAATCACTGCCACCAATAATTTACTTTTGGTCACAGGACCTGTAATTCATTATTTCAAACAAAAAGAAAAGAATTTGAATGTTTGACAGAGAGTATTTTATGTCTACTGAGCTCATATGAGGGTTATTATTAGGAGCACCCGCGGGCACAACATGAAGGAATACCTGGAGGCGAAGAACAGTTGTTCTGTTTTACTACTACTAATGTTAAAACTTGCCGAAGGGCCAGAGTTGCGCAGCTCTGTTCACCATTCAGACGTATATTTTCCCTCAAGCAGCACCGATGGCTGCAAGTAGACCAGAACATTATACTTAACTTGAAATAATTCGAGTGCATAAGAGATGAAAGTGTCGCTCGCTTGCCAATATGTAAAATAATAAGACGACAAATACCAAGCGACTGCTTTTAAGCAGATTACTTTCAGGCATCTTAACATTTAAATTTGTGTACAGAACTGGTATAGAAAACTACAAGCTTTCCTGAGTAGTGTCTTTTTTTAAGCTATACTTTTGCCAGAAGATTTAATCTCATTTTCAGAGACCAAGAAGATATTTGATGTGAATAATTGTACTCAGACCCGTTTGGCTATTACCGCTATGTCTTGTCCAAAGCAATCAGCTAATGTACGGACTCACGGTTCAGACAGTGACTAGAGAGCCTATGTTGTAATGACAGAAAGACAACTTGTCTGAGAGAAACATTAATTAACATTTCCGTTAATTCAATGGTGACAAACGCCCTAAATCATACCCTGCTTTATGGTCTATTTGACTCTAAATGGGACCATAATTTACTAAATGAACATCATGCTGTATTGAAGAAGACTTGAAACTAGCGATTGAGACCATAAACTCATGTTTACAATGTTTACTGAGGTAATAAATCAAGTGAGAAGTAGGGTCATTTTCTCATAGAATTTTATACAATCAGACTTCTTTTTGCAACCAGAGGAGTCGCCCCCTGCTGGCTGCTACCACTTTTCACACTCTATGAACTTATTCTGAAAGATTTATTTCAAAAAACGTAATCTTTCCATGACAACCACTACTGTAGCTTTCTTGTACAGTGTCTTGCTCTCCAACTGTATCAACACATACTGCAACTATTGTCTGTATACCACTTATGCTCTTGTCGTTTTATCATTAAATTTGCCAATAACTCCTTCCCAAATGTAGACATTTCTAAAGGATAAAAGTCTGTAATAACACTAATTTCTACTTTACATGATAAAGGTGACTCACTGCCACAACCATGACAAACCAGTGTACTTCCGCCTCTGCCAATTCCTGCTAAAGAATAATAACGTCATACTTAATATACAATTCATCTTTATCAGCAGAGAGTTTAAGTGCTGCTGAGGGTTGTCACTTTTCCAAAGAATCAAAGCTGAGTGAGTCAGCAGCACCACGAGCCTTTTCTTTACCATGTAACAAAAAGTGGCTTATATTCTTAAATCCTAGTGAATAAAAGAGGAAGTGGGAGTTCTGGAGGAGAGAAGTAATAAAAAGTTGCTGGCACAACTTAGTTGCTAATATACTTGATTAAAACAGTGCAGCAGGAGCCTGATAATCAGACTCAACTGCCATTTTGTTTAATTTCATCTCTAAATTTGAATCGGAGATCAGGGAGGCGATTCCATGGTCTGGAAACAGGCTAGTGCAGCAGATTTGTATCTACAGCTACATGTACATGACTTAAAATATGCTTCGAATAAATAAATTCATCTAGTATTGGACATCGGGTGTTCATAATTTTGGCTTATTCTGTCATGTTTTGATATTTGCTCCTTAAAATAATGGTTATGCACATGCCATGGCACATACAGTAACAATGTCTGCACATGCCCTTCCCAGCAGGTATGGCAGCATGTCATTTTTTTATTTAATTTTTTGGAAAAGGGCAGGCTGTTCTAATACACCGTTCGTAGCAATACCTAAAAAAAGCAATGCACTATAATTCTTGAACCAGGAAGTATAAAGAGTGACAAATGGCGTGTAGCGAGGAGGTCGGGGTGGACGGGTGGATCAAAAAACACCGTCCTTTCGCCCAGGAGATCGGTGTTCATACCCCGTGTGAAACCAGAAATCAACGTTGATTTATTTGTCACGTAACTTCCCTACTTAAGTTACACCACTTCCGGAGTTATTTTAACTCAAACCACGATCTTTTCATAAACATAACCAAGTAGTTTTTGTCACGTAATGCTAACTTTCGTACTAAAGCTACGTCACTTTCGGAGTTATTTTAACTCAAACCACGATCTTTTTCTGAACCTAACTACATCGTTTAGTTGCCTAAACTTAACTAAGTAGTTTTGTTGCCTAAACCTAACAAGTTGTTTCCTGTGAGTTTATTTTGAAAAGACTGTATGCATGTAACGAGCAGAAAATGAGGAATAACTTTTAGTAAGATATCATACGAACCGTTGTATGAGGATATGTTGAAAACGAGGCACATAAATGTAACAAAATATTACTTTGACGACAACATAGGCCAATCATCAGTCTGTTTCTCTTACATACATTTTTGACAAATGCTGAAAGAATAGCTAAACTTCTAATGCAACAAATATGGCGATATGAAAAGTTATTCAACTTTTCTCTTGTCTCCAGAAGCAACTCCGTCCATTCTGGTGTTTACAGAGAATAGAAAAAGCAGAGTGACTGTATTGAAATCAATGCCAGCCTGTGGCAAAGAGAGCCAAAGCCTCAGAGCTTAGAAACCAACAATGTTTACAGAAGCAGAAGACACATTTGTATTCTTTGCCTCGGTTTGACAACAGCTGAGGGTCACAAGTGAGTCATACATCAGACAGGGACCTTGGACAGGCCTGTATGTTCTCTGTAAATATGCAGCTTGGTTCCCACACAGCACTTTACACCAGGAGACAACACACCTTGGGCAGAAGGCTCTTCTCTGAACCTTATTATGATACTTTATGGTTCTCTATGGTGCATTCACCACTCTTGTCTTTTTTTTTTTTTTATCACATTTAGGTTTTTTTGAGAAGGAAAAGTTGTTTTATGAAAAAATACAGTACATCATTTTTATAGGACTATAAACATATGTGGCATGAAAAAGTCATAAAAATGAATCACCCAGTGAAGATTGTACGGCCACAAAATTGCATAAAGAGTCTGCATTAAAACTCATTGTGAGATGTACCACGCTGCCCTACATGATCAACCCATGTAACTTCAATTATGTATGGTCAAGAGTTTCCAATAAAAATGCAAATGAAGTGCCTTGAAGCGAAATGACTCATAATTAATAGAAAGAGAAAAAAAACGAGTAAGAAAAACCTTTGCTGGGTGCCTTTAGTAGATACAAACTGTGGTGACACAGCAGCAGAAGGCAGAAGCAGGTCTGGTGAATCTCTGACGCCACGGCCAGTCAAACTTACCAATTTGTCCACAATGTCATTACAGCCTTTGCAAAGCATCGTGGGTCTAAATCATATCGTGTTTTGACCACCAGGGTTGTAATTTTCACTTTTGCACCAATCATCTTGAGTTGATCTGTAGCTACCAAGAGCCCACTGGGAGATTCCAGGTGGTCAACCATCAACCAAACCAGATCAACTCTACCGTTATTTCGGTTTCCTTAATCATTACACATAAATCCAAGTAGACCCCGAATTCTGTCAGTGTTCAGTTGAATAAAATAGATCTGAAAATATATGGAACTGTATTCAGGTTTTATTTGTAAGAAAGTGCATTCATTCAGTTCTTTCTTTTATGTTACAGAATAAATAACTCGGAAACTTGAAAATCGGAAATGAGAGTCATGGTCTTGGTGTATAAGGACACCTTGATGTAAATTTCCACTTACGTAGCAATACCCCGACTGATTTATCGCTCCACAAAACAGGTTTTTGATGCAGTTAAACCCCAAAATAGTTAAATACATCAAGATGAGAATGTGTTGCATCAAAACCATCTTAATGCAACACATTCTCACTCCCAACTCATCAAATACCGCCACTTGGTCAGTGGCACACACGTACACACACACACACACACACACACACACACACACACACACACACACACTAGACAGAAAGAATGTGCATGTGAGAAATTTGGACACACAAGCTCTCCTCCCCCAGTTTGAAGGTCTTTTCTGCTCATTTCTTATGCAACCCTGTACCTCTAACACACATACTCAGATCACACAAACACACACATACTGATTAAGCACGCACGCACGCACGCACGCACGCAAACACACACATATAAACGATGAAAGTGCTTTGTTCTGTCTCCTGGGACTGCACATCCAGCAGCCACCTGTCAGCCCGTATTTAATGCAGTCTGCAGGGGGTAGGGTGTGTGTGTGAATGTTTGTGCATGTTTGTGTGTTTCAGGTGGCCGAGCTCTTTCCTGCTTAGAAAACGCAAGGAGCTTGTGTATTTGTGACTGGTCCAGTGTGAGGAGTTCAAATATATGTGCTGATTCCTCAAGGCCATTCAACAAAAACAAAAAACGTTTTGAGCTTTAGATTATTCAGTAATACTGTAAAATGGGTTCCTAGAAGGTTTGATTTTGAATCGTATTGTTATGAAAAGCTTTAAAAATTTAATGAGCGTGTGCTCTGCAAACTAAGGCCTTCACCTCTGCCTGTATGATGTTGCTATAAAAGTCTCACCAAGAAGAACTACAGCATCATCAGTTTCAGCGGGTTCCCCAAAAACGTTTTTGCATTTGGCACGGACAAACAACATATTTTATTTTTTGATTTGGAGGACTTGTTGCTCACAGAAGGTACTATCAACCCAACTTCCCCTCTAATGTGTTGGTATGGATACGGTATGGATGACTGTTTATAAGGGCAGATGAAAATACCCACATTTTTGGAAGAGATACAAAAAACTAGGGCTGATTTTTTTTAAATTCAAATCGGATTTGGCTGTTCAATATGAAGATTGACTATTCTTTCTTATTTTTTTCCTATCATCTGGCAATCAGAAACTTTCAGTGTTGATTTCGACCACATTAACATAGTCAAATGCAGTCCGCGGCAGTTTCATAATGAACCAAACATTTTTTTATACTTCTCAACTGGTGGGGTCCATGCAGTCTGCCCGGTTGAATTCAACTCGGTGGGTCAGGGACTGACTCTTGGCTTGGAAACGCCCAGAACTCGCCGCTTCCCGGGGCCGTGGACTTAGACCGCAGAGTGCTCGCTGTGCCCTCTCTCCCTGCGGGAACTGACGGACCCCGTCTCGTTTACCATGCATATCTATACAACCAACGTGTTTATGATTAAATTTCAGTATAAAGTAGTTTGAGTATAAAATTATTTACAAGAGCATAATGTTCTTCATTGATCTAGTCTTAAAAAAATCTTAAAAATAAAAGAGAGCTCAACTTCAATTTCAAGCCGACTGACGGGTCACTGACGATGATTCGACTCATTGACTTTCAGGGAACAAAAAACTAAGATGAAAAGAAACTAATGACAGAACGCGAAACAAAAAATCTTGAGTCACCTCAGAGTGAGGAGATGAGAGTTCCCCCACAAGTAATTACTGCATGCGTGGAACTTCTTGTTCAATAGACAGTAATCCACCCATTTATTTCAACCTATTCCTTAGCATGTCCATGTGGCAGTCTGCAAAAAGCAATACCAAAAAGACATTGATAACTACGATGAGAAATCTCTGCTATTCAATGGAAATTTTCCCAGAGTTAAAGCTGGACAAAGTGATTATTCTCCTCTATTAGCCTCTCATTTATCAGCCTACTCCTCATTAACCTGCTCTCCCTCAGAATTACCAGGTGCCGTGATCTACCGGAAATATATGAATGTGTGTGTCCGTGTGTGTGTGTGTGTGTGTGTGAGTGTGAATGCACATGCAGTACGCAACTTTAAGCTTCAATCATTAAAGAAAGAAGACACACAAAGCATCCAAACACTGCCACTGGGTTTTAACATGCATCGTCACATCAAAACACACATTTACACTTTCTTTAGTAAGTGTAAGTTTTATGTGCAAGGTGCAAATACAATAGTTTGCAGAAGAGATCCTTCCTTGAATTCTGTGTAACTGGTTAAATGGCCTTGGGTGCACTGGGATTTGAGAATCCCAATTGGCTGAAATGTGTTGAGGAATGATGTTGAGTACAATCCTCCAGTACGGTTTATGATTTCTGGCAGAAATCCTGTGTAAGTAATGAAATGACTGAAAGAACTCTTATCCAATTTAAGCAGGGCACGAGTTGATTGTAAGTACCGTCAGTATGAACTGCTGTGTCTCTTTATGATGAGGCAAATTCCACTCAGGCTTATTCAACTTAAATTTCATTAATTCAGTCCATCAAACTTGGACAATACAGTCCAACAATGAGACATAACTGTCTGCAATTCAAAGCACATTATTCAATCCATACATTTTCTCATTGTAATTTGAGCTATTGCTCATGAAGAAGCATGAGTGGAATATGAATATTATAGAGGAAAAGGAAGTGGAGGTGAAAAAAGCTCTCAAATTACTCCACTTCTTTAAACTCTAGTAACTACTGCAAACGACGCGTGTGTGTAAAGACTAATTATGAGAGAGTTTAACTGTAGTGTATCCTAATCAAACCAAGAACAGGACCACTGGTCTTTTCTGTTACTATTCTGTATCTCTAAATTAAAACATTTTCTTTTACAAAAGTATCAAAAATCTAGACATGCGTTCTTGGAGAAATATGCGTATTGGCTTTCTAACAAGAGTTATACACTTTCTAATTCTACACATATATTGACTTTAAAGGACCAGTGTGTAACAATTAGGGGGATCTATTAGCAGAAATGGAATATAATATTCATAACTATGTTTTCTTTAGTGTATAATCACCTGATAATAAGAATCGTTGTGTTTTCGTTGGCTTAGAATGAGCTGTATATATTTACATACAGTAGGGAGCGGGTTGTCTCAATGGCGTCCGCCATGTTGCTCCACCAGAACGGACAAACCAAACTCTGTTAAATTTTCCTTCTTGGGCCGGAGTCGCTAACGTTATTCGCTCACGTCGCCGCTGCTCTCTCTCTCTCTTGCTTCACCACTCACTTCCCACGCACACACACACTCTAAACACTCTACTCTTACAACAACTGGAGGGCCATTCGCGTTTTCGCGTCGACCACCGTAGCAATCCTATTTGCTTGGCACACGGGAGAAGTTGGAATCTGCAACCTCACCGCTAGATACCGAAAGCTCCTACACACTGTCCCTGTAAGTGAACTGAATGACACTGATTGTAACAGAACCAATTTTAACTCCTCGCAATCCTTATAGTTACAGAGCAATGACATCTTAAGAATTCATCCAAAGCCGACTTCCTTTGTCCCAACAGCATACCACTCTGCTTATGAGGACATCAGAGGTGTAGAGGAGTGTAAATAAATATGCACTTTGCTCCTAAACATATCTGATCAGGAGTTTATAGACAGGATCCAGCCTCAGTCTGCAAGAAGTTGAGCTCTTTTGGGCTCAGACTGTTAGCACAAAGACAGAAAACAGCTCTTCTATGGCTTTCAGGTTGCTTTCTGGCTTTTGAAAATGAAAAACATGTTGCACAAATTACTATTTTGGGATTATTGTTTCTAATACAGTCATACCTATAAAGCTTGTGAATGTATGCAGAAAAAACATGCTTTATGTGTGTATATTTCATGACAATTCTTAATACGTATGAGTGCCTTCACAACAAAGACAGCAAAGGACATTGAGTGGAAGTCGGGTAGCTGAGTGAGATGAAACAAGAGACAAAGAGATGAAAAGAGATGAAGAGCAGAGGTGGTCAAGAAGACAGAGAGAAGGAAATAAAATGAAAGTAGTCTGAGGAGTGGGGGGAGTCTGGGCCATTACATCACTGCTGCAGTGGCTGACAACATGAACATTACTAACACTGTCTCTCCCTCTCTCTACAGTCAACAATAACTGCCAACAAACAACATATGGTTATCACTATCTCACTCTCCTTTGCTTTATTATTGTGACTATTAATCAAAAATATTATTAAATTTAACATTCAAACTACCGAGAGGATAGAAATCTCATGAAATCATGTAAAAAAAAATATAGGAATACTATGAAATATTATTCTGATGTTGTAAATTGAATATAGGAAGGTAAAGGTTCTACAAGATATGCTCCATGTCCTCATAGGAATATTAAACGAATGCTATAGGAGGTTTGAAATGACAAGTTAAGTGAACTGGTGCTCATGATTTGTGTTTATTTTTTAATAATTCAGAACTCGTTGATAGCATTTCTCACCCTCGCACTGCTTGCATTTTTAATGCGGTCCTGTTAAATAATATAACACATCCCCTGACGCTTTTATGACATAAAAAATATAATAATCAATAACGACTTTCACATTGGCTGTTATTTTCATATGCACATAAAGATTTGGTAGATTCGGTTTAATAAAACACGAAAAACAAGGTTTCTTATTTCTAAGATGCTGGGAAAAAGTGTTTCTCCAAAGATTTATGTCCAGGACCTCCAGGGGAATATAATTCTTTGGAGGCTGATGTTTTACATATAGTGATTAGTGATGTTTGTGTGTGTAGAAGATCCTTGATATTCATAAGAAGCAATGTATGGTGTATGAAATGTACAAATGATATATCCTCTCTATTTGCAGTGGCTTGTAATTCAACCCGATCTCTTAGGAGGGCATATAAATACCACAACATTACAAGGACATTCCGCATGTCATGAGGACGCATTTAAGGCTTTTCGCGTGTCATTTGTATTCCACGCAACGTCCAGTTACGGTACGGAAAATATGTGGCAAACGTCACTAACGTAACTTACAGAACACCGAACTCCTGGTTGAAAGTCCTGTGGTTGTTGGACCCATCCAGCTCCTCCACCGTCCGCCATAAGCAGTCTTTCCCACTTTTTATTCTACGTCACTAGCTCTGAGCGTAGCATATTACACGGATGCATTTACCTTGCAGTCAGCAGGAACGGCGTTCTTACTGCACGCCTTGTGCACAGGGTCTGAAATTAACTTTTTTTACTGCCTGCCACTGTGGCAGACAAGTTTTGTTTTTTTTGTCTGCCGCTTAGAAATTTTATCTGCCACTTTTGAAATCTCTGCGCTAAATGAAGGAATAACATTTTAGATCTGATGTCACTCCGTGGCTTCCGGGGGATTCCTATTTTTGGGGGGAGGGAGGGTACCGTACACAGTACTGTACTGTACTTTGTTATTGTCATCTATAGTGGTTGTTTGCATAAAAACACACAATTCAAATGATTATGATTATTTAATATAATATATTATATATTTGCTATGATTAAAAAAAATCTTGGTAAGTTGTTAGGAAGTTAAACAGGTCATAATTCCCTCTCTAATATCTATTTTATATTGATGTGAAAACATCTCCTTCAAACAAATTTATTCAAGTTTCTCGCCAAAAACTCTATTTTACGAGATTATGTTTGAACCCAATGGTCATTTTACTGAGCAGAGTTTGAACGCCTCATAATTGTAACTCAACAGCACCTCAGTTAACGTTATCAGCTCTGTGCTGCCCACCAGCTGCTAACAGGTAACGTTACTCACTCTCATCCTGTTGATTACAACACGGATTTGTTGTCCACAGTGTCGTATTATCAGGGAAAAAATAGAGTGCACTTTTTTTTCTCTCTGCCGTGTCTCCGGTCCCAAACAAACTGAAACATGATACAGCGTGCGTACGCGTCATTGTGCATGCGTAACTGTCGGAAAGCATCAATAAGAGGAATCAATAGTCACGGAGGCATGAGATGCCAAGGAATCGGACAACTACGGTTCTCTATTACCATCACTAGCGTCTTCCCTGCCTGCCAAAGTGGCGGATGTCCTGATGATTTCACCGGGTGCTAATTTCAGACCTCGCTTGTGCATTATCGTGTCACTCATTGTGTAATTTGCACTGGGTCTAATAACTGATAGGAATTGGACAAATGGCTAAGATATAAACAAAGTGAAATATACCCGGGTCGGGATCGCCGGCCTTTCTGGGTTGAGCCACCAGTGTGATGGAGGGATGAGGAGGAAAGGAGAAAAGAGAGGCTGAACAAACAGGAGAAGGTCAAACAGACCTGCTGGGAAACGCCACTAACGGTTTCCCTCATGAAGACAGCAGGGGAGAGAGACGGAGTGAAGGCTGTACATGTTTTCACATCAGATACTTTCATTGTGGTTAAATGTACACTACTAGGCCATATTGAATGTCAGTGTGTGTGAGTTTCAAAGGGAGGGAGCAAGAGCAAAAGAGTTGGTGGGGGTGAGGGGCACTAACGTATACAGAGGAGCTGAATGATCAATATCTAATGTAGAGTTATGAATATTTGAGAGACATCTGTATGAAAAACTTCCAGTGAATAATGTCACCTGTAGTCAGTTAGGACCATCTAAAAAGTAAATTAAATACGAGGAAAGCCTCCGTGATGTGCTGTCAGTGATGAGGAAACTGCTGAGAGTAGGGGTTGTCAACAGTTCTTGCGAAGAGGACTGTGTTTATATTGACAATGTTGTTGTGTGGAGGGAAATAATCTAAGCTAAACATTTGTATATTATAAAACACTCCTCCAAAGAAACTCTCAAGCCGTTCTTTTTCTTTTACCATTACTAGGTAGTTGCAACAGTAACAGAAACACAGCACACACAGTAGTGGCTGATGACGGACCGATGACCAATAACTTGTGTACCGATGACCTACTTTGGTTCAAAAACAGTACGCTTTTGTTTTGGACATGACAGGAAGTGACGTGAAGCAATGTACGGCAGGAGCTCAAACAGAGTGTTTCAGACAGAGGATGATAAGAGGTGCTGCAGCACAGCCGGTATGAGAAAAGTAAAGTGTTTTTTTGAACATTAAAGCATGTAAACATGTTCTAGTAGAAACCCAAAATACAAGTATGCACCTGAAAATGAGCATAATAGGTCCCTCTTTAACAATGGCATGGCAACAAGGCCTGATATATTATACAGCATTAATTTCAATATACTGGATTCTATATCAAGTTCTAATTAAATCAAGTATGAATGCATCAGCAAATACTAGCACAACATCACTTACACAGCCAGCAGGCCAACTCCTCCAAGAAAAAAGGTTTAAAAATGTGATTTGGCTTGCTATCTTCGCCAGCCGTTAATTTGTCTCTCCACCATTTCATGCTGGTCAGAGAGAGGGCCATTAGCTTGCGTGAGCTCGTAGTTTTACAAGGGGGCAGCTGACGACAGAGCCAGAGCCACCAGCGAACCAAAACAACGGTCTGCAGAGAGCTGTAGTTGGATCTTAATTCTCGGCAGTACCAGCACCCCTTTCACATTACAAGGTTAATCAAAAAATAAATAGGATTAAAGGGACAGTTCAGGTGTTTTTTGAAGTGGGGTTGTATGAGGTACTTATCCATAGTCAGTGTATTACCTACAGTAGATGACGGTCGGCACGCCCCCAGTTTGGAGAAAGAGACTTTTTTTCTTTTTTTTAATGGAGTCTGGTTGCTTTGGTGAGAGCATAGATAACGGCTTCAGTTCCCTTTCAGACACATAGACTGAATAGCAAGGTAAACTGGCAAAAGTATTCTAAATGTATGGACCTTTCTTTTAGGTGGCTAAAATACATTTTGCCGCCGGCCCCGTCCACAGCAGTATATTGCTTTAGTTCCGTGCGGTGACTCCTGTCTGCTTCTCCAAGCTGGGGCCGTGTCAACTGTCGTCTACTGTAGGTAAGTCCAAAGAAGATTACCTGCTTACTTTTTTACATAAAAGCATGCCGTATCAATGAAGGGCTGCAGTAAGTTCAACGGATCCAAATGTTACATGTTTGATGTGTTCTGTATTGACTTGTTAGAAATTTAGTGCAATTTTGGGTGCAAATTGCGTCCGTAAGGTTGAAAGTGTTAAAGCTGCACTACGGATTTTAAGTTCACGCCAGCCTCAAATAGCTGAGGTAATGTGAGTAAACTACACACAGCCATTATTCACCAACCCAGCCTGATTGTGCTGCTCTAACCAAAGGGATCAAAAGAGGCAAAAGATCTGAGGTTGGTGACTCCATCTTTCCCTGGATGGGATGCTGGACGATTTGAACTTCAGCCTTTTAATTTGTTACTTCTAGTCGGCAGAGAGGTGACCAGACTCGACGCCAGAAATTAATTTGGACAAACAGAGTGAATGTACAGTGTCTCAATTAGTGGGGATAATGTGGCTTTCCACTCTGCACCTGAACCACGTGAAAGTGACTCTGCCCAACGGAATGACTGTCTGGGAGTGTCTAGACATGTCCACACACACACACACACACACACACACACACACACACACACACACACACACACACACACACACACACACAAACCACAAGCCTGTTGTTTTCACACATATACACTCAACAAAAATGACTAAACCAGTGTAAAATAGAAATGCATATGTATGGGGTCTTTGATGATTAAGAAAAACATGCAAACAAAAAACGAATTCAGTTACACAAACATACATTCCCCAGCACGACAAGGTGACAGAGACAGACAGAGAAGCAGGTGGGACACAAGAGAGATGCATCGATTTTTTTTTCATCTGTCCTACAGTAAATTGTGTCTATATGAAAGCGGCACGGTGACGCAGCATCTTTGCAGCAGCACCCAAAGGCATATGCAGGGAAGAGAGAGAGGGAGAGAGAGAGAAAGAGACAGAGGGTGAGATGACAAAACAAAGAGAGAGCGAGAGAGAGAGAGAGAGAGGGGGGAGATACAGCATCGAGAGACTCACCTGGCTAGATGGGATGTTGTCTGCGGCTCAGAAGAAAGGCTAACATCCGAGACCTGAAAGGGTGAGAGAGGATAAGGGGAAAGAACAGTAGTGAGGGGGGATAGAGAGAGAGAGAGAGAGAGAGAGAGAGAGAGAGAGAGAGAGAGAGAGAGGGAGAGAGGGGGAGAGAGATTAGATTTGGCTGCCAGTACTTTGGGAGTGCAGTGGCAGGTGGCACCTTGGTTAACACACACACATACACACACACACACACACACACACACAAACACGCAATGTCAGTGTATCTTTGAGACAGATGGAGAGGAAGGGGTAGAGGAAGAGGTGAGAAAGTAGTAAGAGGAGGCTGAGGTGTGACTGAGAGTGGTTTCCAATCAGTTGTGGATCTAGAGGAAGCCCTGTGCTATCAGGAATAGCAGAGTACACAAGGGAGACATAGAGAAAGAGATAAAGGGAGAGCTCATCAGCGTGTGTGTGTGTGTGTGTATGTGTGTGCTTGTTGATGCCACACATGTGCAGCGTTCATTCGACAGCATCCACAAAAACTCAGACGCATCTCCGCTTCTTGAAGGCTCCATGAAAGGGTAAAGAGAAACATGCAGCTCCGTCTAACAGATGCACAAGAGCAGAGAACACACTGGTTGGTGTTAGTCCAACAGCAGCCACAGTCTGAACATCCTGATGCATGTAGACACTGTGGGTATCTCAGCAAGAGGGCAACGAGTTCATGTCGACGTGAATGGCACTGAACTAGTAATAGACTACATAAATCATCCATGTCAAAATACTGAGCAGCTGACATTTCCAATACTCAGTCCTTTCCTACGATCAATTCGGACAGCAAAGTGATTTTTTTCTTTCACTTATTAATCCTGCGGGTTGGGGTAAGATAGCCGCACTCGAGGGAAAGCTGAGACATGGAGTCGCTCTAACATATCCTGAATCTATCCATACACCTCGGGGTATCTTTAAAAAACTGACAAACAAGTGACCAAACTCATAGTGGAGGAGCAGCATCAATAGCAAGGTCTAGAGCACTAAAACATGGAACACATGCAAGCTGTTACTGAATAGTACTGTAGTGTGAGGCAGCAGTCATGGATACAAAAAATATCAGTAATTGGGTATTTATTAAAAAAAAAAATAAAAGAATAAAGATGTCCACCCTCACAGAAAAGTAGAATATTCGGCCTAAACTGCTGACTCAGAGCCCAACCAAGGTCCTTTCATTGAACTCATCACCCTGCTGTGAACATCGAGGACATTCACCTCTGGGAAACTCTCATCTTGACTGCTTACAATCTCATTCTTCAAGTCCTTAGACAAAGCCTGTGACCATGGACACAACATACATATAGTGACCTTAATAATGCAGCCATTACACACAAGCGGCAGTGCATATGAACTGTTTGCAGCATGGCCCTAGACATAGAAATAATGATCCTAATCCTTGGTTCATCGCACCGCAATAATACATTTTAAGGGTTTTGCTAGTTCCCATAGGCCTACACTAGGGATGTCACAATGCCAGAAATTTATATTACAGATACCAATATCAGTGAAATTCCATGATTCTGGTTACCAATTCGATGCCACGTTAAAAAACTAAAAGTCTTCAGGGCCGGGGATGGGTGTAACGGGCATCGCAGCATTTTTCTTGATGAAAAACAATCACTAGTTCTCTTCATTTTGAATTACCGGTATGTTTTATGTTTGTGATGTTGCTCTCTGGAGCCCTGCTGTTGTAAGCTCCTGTCCCACACCTTTTGCCATAAACTTCTCACTGCTACCTGTAGCCACATGCCCACAATAACACAGCACCTTTTTTAGCATTGAGCTATTTTCAGTCTGAACACAGCATGTTGTCTACTTTCCCGATTAGGCTGAATCTTGTACCCCTAAAGAGACAGGGAAATAGGATTAGAAGGAATGCTACATAGGACCAGCAGGGGGAGCATATACAACAGCCAAAAAGACACTTTGGGTGTCTGGTATAGGAATAAAGCATGAATTAAGTCCAGCCAAAAAAAATAGAAACATATCTGTTCTGTCAGATGAACTTAGGACAGAAAACTGAAAGATGTGGACAAGGCACAACTCAGAAAGATGGAGGGACAAGAGGTAAAGAAAAGATGGAGGAAGGCAGGTTTTTACACAGTCGTCATCTGAGCAACTCACCTGGGTATAGTTGTCCTCCCCAGGAAGATTTTTTAAAAACGTTTTTTATTATTTTTAATCACCATTATCCAATTATTTTGTTTTTTATTGGTTCATTATTCATTAAGTCGTCTGACATAAAAATAATCTGTAACTATTTAACCATTAGTCGATCAATCAAGAAAAATAATCAATGTCGAAAATTCTCGTTAGTTGCAGCCCTAATTTGTTCAATTGTCATAAACACAAGGGAAACTTGCTTTGGCATTTTTTTTTTGCATTGTACAAGTTGTTACCTGCCTTTATGACACGGCTTTGTTGAATACTCGATTCTGATTGGTCAACCACGGCGTTCTATGGTCTTAACGCACAGTCAACCAGTGAGTAAGTGTGTGCTTGTTTCACAGCTTCATCAGACTAATGCCAAATTGTATCTCATCAAAATGAAGACAGCTATTCAGGAACACAACAGTTCCTAACGCTCTGAACCATTATCGCACACTGTCGGTCTGAATTTCCATCATCATTTGAAATGTCTTGAAATCGGTAACCTTTTACCCTCGATGTGAAGCGGTTCCAACAAGAAAATTTTCTCAAGAATGTAATTTCATGCTGGGAATTTTCTTGTTTCCAAAAGAAACATCATTAGTATGAAAGCTTGTCCCTTTATTTTTATGTCTTGCTGTTGTAAGACCACACTACTGGTATACGAACCAGTGCCATGCTCTTCGTGAGACAGAACAGCGTCCATACAAATAACAGTACATGTGCATATTTTAACTTGGTTGCCCTTTGCAGTTCACTTCTGATGGCTGGGAACTTACAAGACATCAGCAGGTTGTCCTGCTCAGCTTCTAGCCCTGCTGTTATTAACAAGAACTATTCTTAATCCGATCACGACACAGCTCACGATTAACCCTGAACCTGGTCAATGTGTCACAGAAATTACATCTGCTGTATAAAAAGTGTAATTATTTTCAGCAGGGAGTGCCCAATGGGTGAATAGTTGTGAATACAACCAAGATCTGAAGTCATGCTGTGATGACACAAGTGGTAAATAAAGTAAAGCAGGAACAGTATTCTTTTTTTTTTTTTAACACATTTTTTGGCCTTTCTGGTTTAATAGATAGCGACAGCTTGGAGAGAGAGAGCTGAGATGAGTTGATGTGTTTAACTATGTGTCACACATAGACTTTACTTGTAGTGGCCCCCCAATTTGGTGACCCATTTTAGCATTTGTTATTTATCTGTCTGAGAGAACGACACCATCTGTGATCGATTAATTATTATTATTATTCCATTAGCATTTTTGACAGAGCAACTCTCTTTGGTTTGAAGTTTAGTTTCTCTCCTGCGTTCCTGTTCGTACTCTCAGATATCTGCTTTATTTTACTGTTTCGCTTTCAGCTCTATGGGAGTCGTGTTAAGTTGCTGCTGATGAAAACCCAACATTCAAGCTTCATAATAAAAGCTTTTATTTTTATTTTCTGTACATTTTTCACCTATTCCACTGATTCTGCCCTTTCAGGGACCTCCCAGCTGTGAAGTAACTATAATTCAACATCATGCCAAAGCCCAGTGAGTTACACACAATCTATGACAAAGGAAATCAGGAGTTGTCTTGGAGACTAAAATCAACTGGGGAGACATAAACTGACAAATGTCAGATTTAATATCGTTTGTTTCGTTGATGACCGTTCGAAGAAACCTGGAAGAAACAGCAGGCTGTTTTGACTCATAAAATGGTCTTCTACTTAGGACAGGTTTACTCATCGAACGGAAACGCTTTGAATTAAACTCTGATGTGATGAGATTAGATTTAAGCAACTTAATCAAAAAGAAGGAAGGACAGAAGACAGACATGTGAAAACTTGATCCAGTTTATGTTTGCGTCTGCAAAATCCCTGAAATGAGATTCGGAAATCAAATTATCCGCTATCGTCAGAGGACATCAACATCTAGAGGAATAATGAATGATTTATTCCTAAGGGCACTTAGCTGCAGATTTGCTTTGTCTTTAAATCGCAAAAAAGAACAGGCCTGTAGAAAAGAAATAATTGGTGCGTTACCCTCATTATGTTGACTAATGATGGCAGAGAAAGTCAAGAAGTCACTTTTTTTTTTTTTTTACAGAAGACAAAACACAACTTCTTGTCATTGAATGCAATCCTCCGTCATCAATTGGTGTCGGTATGGAAACTCAGGTATCCTATTATCACTGGTACCTAGGCATTATGTATAAGGACAAAATCTCACAAGAACTGCCATAACTGTTGGGTCTTCTGAGGATGTCATTAGCAATTGGAATTCATTTATTATGCCCAATTTTAGCCCCCTTTTCCTCAATCATCCTAGCTAGGTTTCCACAAACAGTATTATGTCCTGACCTGTGTTTTGGTAAAACAAAAACAGACTCTGCCCTCCTAGAAGAGCAGCTAAAGCTCTTATGCCAACAGGATATACACCCCAGGAGTCAGCAGGACAAAGAAAGCATGCAAGTAATACGGGTGGAGAAAAATTCTGGGAGAAATAGAGAAACTGAAGAAAGAGAACAAATATGCCATATCTCATCTAATCAGAGTCCATTAATCTGTGTTTTTCTCTCTCAAGTAATATCTAGTCTAACTTTCTTTCCTCTCCCTTAGCAATAAACATGACACAAATCAGATTTGGTTGTCATGATGGGGAGGGTGATGGCAAATTATTCAGTATATACTGGAGAAAGAACCACTGCTTCATCACATGTTTGGTATCAAAAGAACCAAAGCAAAGCAGACGTGTAAAGATGAGTCAGATGTTGGTGTTGACACCAAACTGAAACCATTGGTCCATTAATTAATGACTCACTCGGCAAACAGTTAGTCAGCGACAATTTAGATAATCGATTCATTGTATGAGTCATCTATCAAGCAAAATTGCCAAATATACTCTGGTTCCAATTTGTCAAACATGAGAAGTTGCTTCTTTTGTCTGTTCTGTCATTTCTTTAGGCTTTGGATTGTTGTTTGGACAAGACAAGACATTTCAGGACCTCACCTTGGACCACCGTTTTTTGGCTTTTTCAGATATTTTATAGACAAAACAATTCATCAGTTAATTGAGAACATAAGTTTGAGATAAATTGACGGTACCCTCTGTTCAACAATATTTGTAGGGCTGTCTTCGACCAAAGAAATTCTTAGTCGACTAACACCCATTGGATATTGTCGACCAAACGATTAGTTGATTTAATCGATAGATCTGTAAGTCTGTGGAGTTTCTCCACAAAGAATCACACCAAAGCACCACTGTAAATCTTGTGTTTACCCGAGATGTGCTCATAAGTTTCTTGGAAACGAGTCATTCACCATGAAAAAGGCATAAAAAATGACCTTGCCTTTAAAAATCCGTACTTCAAGTTTGTTTATTTAGACTGACATATGGCTGCCAGTGTCATTCGCACTCAAGATTACAGACACACACACCTGTGCTGTGCTAAGTGAGATAAATGAGGTTTCAGGGCAAGCTCTCCTGTTTTTCCTCTGCCCAACTATTTTCCAATTATTTTAGAAAAATGTTGCCTACAACTTTTCCTTCTACTGGGGTATCTGTCTCCATTCTGGTGTTATAGGGAGCAACACCGTAAGATTTGATTCTTGCATGATTTCATGCATGAATATTCCCAGAATTGCAGCCATACTTATGCCTCGTTGTCTGTACTGTTGCCTCTGTTCTACAGTACAGTATGTGTGCATGTGTGTTTCTATGCGACTGCGGAGATGTTGGAAAAAGTGAAGCACGAGGAGCCAGCTGGTTGGGTCCTCACCCGGCCTCTGTGGTCGAGGCTGAACCCACATCAGTCGCTCCTCAGCTGGGTGGGGTTTGAGAGATGCTGCCTTGAACTGTGCAGCTGTAGCACACACACACGGCCCACACTGAAAATGACTGCTAACCGTCACCGTGATGATGTTTGAACAACAAGAGCGTTTGTTAATTTGCTTCAATTAGATGGTGTCTTAATTAGTGTGCAGGTGTTAATTGTAATATAACAGCTTGTAACAAAGAGGTCTATCTGTGACACAATGGACTCGATGCAGTTTGAGTTGTTGTGGCTTTAATTTATACTATAGACAATAACTCTCATATCTTTTACTGTGTAGTCTTGAATGGAGTTGTGTTTTTTTATTTCATGATATTTAATATTGGCACAAAAATACGTGGCTATCACTACCCTTAATTAAAAAAAAAATGGCTGTGAAGAGGTTATTGTGTGAATAGGGACCCAGGGGTTAATCAGTTTAGCATGTTCACTGCTGATCCAGATATAAAGATTAGAAGATGATATATAGAGATAGTGAAAAAAGGTAACTGTCATCAGATTACCATCCCTGATCCTCACTCCTCCTAAGAGTAGGGGTGAAAGACGAAAAAACAACACCACAGCCGTAGGACTTCACGTCATCACCACTAAGCTACTGTAAAGGCGGACTAGTGTGCGGCGTGATGACGTTTAGCAGACTTATTTAGCAACTTGTTAGCAACCGCCTTTGGTAAGACACATAAAAGCTTCAAAATTCACAAGTGGGATATATTTACTGACTGAATCTCTTAAGCTTGTGTTAACCACAGACCTTATTTCAGACATCTAACTAAAAACCTGTTAAAAAAAAAACCCATTGACTTCCAGACGAGGGAACCTGAAGTGCAAAAAATGCATTTCCGGGTTTTAGGACTCTCAATTCATAAAAGTCTATGAAGTGAAACCATTATTTTGTAGCTTCTTTCATTTTTCAGCGCAATGACAATTTTGAAAGTTCTGCAGCCGCCTTTTCAAAACAGGAGCTCATATCTGGGTCTCATTATCCAGCCAGTTTGTTAGTATTTAAAATCTCAAACCCCCAATGAGCCAGTATTGTTTCTAGTCAGCATAAAACCCTTAATTTAGCAACCACTGCCCTAGTTCAACATTTTGTCCTCTTTTCTTATTTAATGACTGTCGTTTCTAAATGTGTCGGTGACAATAACTACTGTAGCTTTTTTTTTCCCCATCAAGCCACAACCCTGAGATCCAATAACAAGAATTAATCCAGAAGAAAAAGCGTTAAGAATTATGTAAAGAATGGTGCGAAAAGAAATACAGTACAGCCAAAGAGCCATGGGCAGTTTAAAGCAGCTTTATGAAAGGGAATAATAAATAAATAAATAAATAAATACATACCACCATTCAAAAAAACACTTGTCTTTCTTGTGTTTTTGCTGCAGTAGTAGTGAAACACTATATGGCTCATGTTATCGCAGTAAACACTGTATCCACAATGCATGTACTGTGTGAATGTGTATGTTTTAGGGGGATAAATACTGAAGCACTGTGGCTCTTTCAGACAAGTATTTCCTCCGCAGTCGACCAAAATAACCGCTAATTTCCATTCGTAAATGGAAACGGAGAAAAAAAGAAATCAACTGGGGGATTAGAAAGGAGAGAAAGAGAGTGAAACTCTGAACAACCTTTTTCTCTCCAAATTATGGAAGTGAATTTCCTCTCCCTGTTCTTCTCCTGTTCAATGCATTTCATTTATTTGCTGTCTTTAAAAAAGAAAGAGGAGGAAAAGAGTAAAAGTAATAACGAAGGCTTCACACACATTAAAGAATAAATGACCTTGTTTAAATTAGATTTTTCTCTCTCTCTCTCTCCTCTATTTGCCTCTGTCAGCCCCGCTATCTCTCCCTCATTTTGTCCTTCTCTCTCTCCGTCTCGGCAGCATTCTTCAACAGCCACGGTGACAAAGAAGCCACCATATGTACCGTCGAACAAAATGCTCGCCCTGTCGGCGTCAGACGTTGTACAGCTTCAGATGGTGGTGCTCTTTACAACAGAGCAAGCGTTTTCACAGCTTCTTTATGACTTGGCGTGGGCTGCAACATAAACAGCACCACTCAATTATACTACCCGCACGCTAATGAACACTCCCTAGTCTGTGATCTCGCACAAACACACCACATACCTATAGTACGGTCCAAGCACACACACGTGCACAAACACGGCTAGCAGACATATGGACAGCTTATGCTTGCGATCGCTCGCTGTTGTTCGAGTGTAGGTGGTTGCAGCTTTGCCTGCCGCTGTAAAATCTGTGGCAAGAACAATCTTCAGATCAGTGGTCATGTTATTTTTTTTTACTTACTTTAATGTGAGCCACATGAGTTTTTAAAGAGCACCAATGCTTATGGTGCTTATGCTAATTTCACTGACCATCTTGCTGTGCTTTGATACAGAGAGTGAGCATCCTCAAGTCTATGACTGTGCAGTTTACCAACTGTACTCCAATGTATGTGTAATAACTGCTTTCTTTTTTTGTTGATTATTTTACTTTTTTTGCAATAAACACACACACATAAGACATGAAACATCCAGTACCCTTATACAAAACAACAAAAAAAGTCCGGGAGTACCTGTCAAAAACGAGTGCAAAGCTGCCAGACGACAGCTATATTGGCAAAACAGGAGACTGCCCCTTCAGGGTAAAGAGCGAGAAAAAAGAAACAACTAAATCAACAACAAAAAAGAGAAACACATATGGGTGGGGGACTGCCAGAATATCAGTCAGCATACAGAATAAAGCAGAGTTTGCACAGAATAATGATACAACTTAGCAGCAAATCTCATGAGCTATACAATTAGGTCTTATCAATCAATGTCAAAAACGGCTTCCACACCTTTAAAAAATTGTTTGGTGAATTACGTTTGCTAAAGCGAATCTGTTCCATCTTAATACTGCTGTCTTAAAAGGAAACAGTTAGCCCAACACGGATTCAGTAAATGTCTGAATGCATTTTTTATAAACACTTGTAAGAGGTTAACATTTCTACAACGTAAAGACTGCATGGGAATTACTGAAATGTATTCACATTTTTAAAATAAGTTTGGAACAGTTTTGGTAATTACCCGACTCTTAAACATGGCACATTGAGCCATTTTGCGTCGGTAAATGAGGATGTACAGTACATACAAAGATGTACTGTAAAAGACCTTGTCCGTGTTCAGCTCTATTCTACCTAAGTACACTATATTTAAGTACATCGTGCAGCAGTAGATGTCTTAACTAACTTTTTTTGTTTTTATTAATTTTATGGCAAAAAGCATACCATCCAACCACGGAGCGATGAGAAGTGAAAAAAGTCATTCAGCATGAAAAAAGCATAAAAAAACAACTAATCGACTGAAGAAATCGTAGTCGACTAAGACCAATAAGTCAACTTATCGACTAAGAGGGGGCAGCCCTGCCTAAAAGTAGTATGTAAACGTGTGTCAATGTTAACATACATCCAATGCTTGGCAAATAAAAAGCAAACCTAGAGTGAGGCGTGCATAATGACAATGCAAAATGTGCTTCCTACAACTAAAAACATGTCCTGTGTGATCACAGCCTTAATATCATTTCTGTCCTCTGGCCTACATAGTATATTACAGTAAAGATAATTTAATCACCATAACATTATTGAGGAAACTGTGCTGACACACTTGGAAGTAGACCAATATTGTGTTTAGTGTATCCTACGTTAAATACCATATGGGACTCGCTGCAAAGCCTGTTCTATGGACCTCTAGGGCAGCATGTGAGTGTTTGTATGTATCACTATCACAGAGACAACTATCGGGGGAGCAGTGAAACAGTGATCTACAGCAAGCAGCACAACCACTGTTGAATTAACAACTGCAGGCAGGAAGCCCTGCTCAAGTGTGTGGGTCAGGTTTTTCTACACGTCAATGTTCAAACCTCAAGATGACGACACAATTTTACTCATGTCAACATTTTGTCTTTTATATTATTTTCAATATCCCATAACTATGACAATGTAGTAATTCAAATGACTTTTATTTCATCATTTGTAGTATATTTATTAATGTACAGTTACTATTAGCTAAATGTAATTTCAATTAGGAGAGACTGATTTATGAATATAAAACATTGATGAAAAAATGTAGGTTAGACTCCATTTGAGGCGAAAAATACTAGAATAACGGGTTGAGCCCAGTAATAGAGTTCAACAGTGATGTTCTGGAAGTGAAAATCTCATTCATATTCTGAATCAAGGATTTGACTATTAGCCATAAGGTCGTAACCGTCCAAGGTAGACTTACCAAGAGCTACGAGATTGTGAAACAATAGTTTATGCTCCTGTAGAAGCCACAAGTCTGTATGATATCAACCTTGTTTTAAGAAAAACAAGTTTTATTCGCAATGTCACGGAGAAGTACTACACTACCCACAATCTTAAAGTGTAACAGCAACGTCTTCTGCGAACGGCTAGTGAGGGTACGCTCTCGTACGTGCTGCTCCGTGGTCTGCTCCCGGGTTTCAAAACGGACCAACGTGGCGGCTCGTTTGGAATCTTCTCTTACTTTTATGTAAATAGTTCACTGAATTGTGTTTCTGAAAACGTTTGAGAAGAGAAATAAGGCATGCAGTTGCTGAATCTGTCTTCATTTTAGATTGAAAACAGTTAGTTTAAAAGTCTTTCGGGAGTTTCCGGAGGCGGCGAGTCGCCATTCACAATGGTTTACGGGATGAGTAGTTCCTTCACTCATAAAATAATCATGTACACAGTGTTCTACCTTTGCCCTTTTTTTCCATTTTCCAATTTTGTTTTGCTCCGAATCAAATGTTTTATGGTCACGATTCTCGAAGTTGTTGGTCGGCTTGGTTCCATGCTTAAAACTCTTTATATAAGGATTTTCTGAAATGTCAATGGAGTGAATGAATCATAGGCCATGCACTCACTGTAGCAGAGCAACATCCCTTCTTCTTAGCTATTTGCATTATTTTGCACTGCAGTTATATAAAGATGGATATAAACATTCCCTGAATGAGAGGTCAATCCCATTAACGAATCGGCTGAACATTTCGCATGTCAAAGTTTAGTCAGATTGAACTCCGATTGCGTGAGGCGAACGAGGCAGGATCAATTTATGATTGTCCTTCCTCGTAGGCCATTATATTCCATTTAGCTGCTTTGGTTTCAGGATCCTGGTATTGGACATGATGGCTCACTGTCTACTGTATATGTTCAGTGTGTTGGAAAACATCATTTGATAGCTGCTGCTATTGTGCTTTGTGACATTTAGGATGAAAGGGACCATACATCCAGTTATGTTGACCAATGAATCAGAAATACATACACTGTCTCGGTCTGTCTGTAAGGTTTAAATAAAAACATACACAATATCTATTACAATATCTATCACATCTACAGCTGATACATCATAAAAGCATATCTACTGGGGTTTATTGTGTGTCTGTGAGTGCATTTAATAGTGTGTTTGTGAGGTGCTGGTTGGCTCGAGGGAGTGGGGAGGGTTGCTGTGGGTGGTGATGAGCAGCCGCTCAGTTTCCACAGCAACACCCTAACTCAGTCAGTCTCCATGGCAACTGATAACAGCATTAGCTGATTCAGCCTAAGTGAAGGTTCATATCACAGGAAAGAAAATGCTTTTTTTTTTTCTTTTTTAAATGGCTGCTGGTGAAGTGAAGATGGGGAGTGGGGACTCCTGAGATACATTAGCAAACAATCGAGCTCCTCTAAAGCCACTGGACCAAATTTCCAGGGAAACAATGACTCATGACTGAAAATATTTTGGTTAGTATGGTGAACCGTTAAACATAGATTATTAAACTGTAATCTTAGAGCACACGGTCAATTTAATCTGCAGACAATTACCTAACAAATTTTAATGTTGACCGTTTTGTGTGTGTTTATTCACCAGAAAAAGCAAATGTACAGACTATACCGACATTATCAATAGCTAGCTAGCAACGTAAGCACAGTGTGTTTGTTTGTGCGACAACTCAGACTCAGAATAGGCCAGAAAAAAAAAAATGGAGCCTTCGGATGAGTATACAATTTTTTTTGCTCAAGTTGAAACATTTTGACCTCAGTTCTTGCCTCATTTCGATTAATGCCGGGTTGATTCAAGTCCACTCACATATTGGGATTAGAGTGAAATCACATTTAGTCATCCCTTTATGCAGTCTAAAATGATGTCAATGTGTTTTTGAAATGTATTGTTAAAAGTTTTGTAAGCAAGAAAAAAGGAAATATCAGAAATGCTCCTTTTGTCTCAGCTGGATGGAGAGGCGTGTCAACGTCTTGTTTGACTCACAGTAGGACAGTGGTAATAGGGAACGAGAGACAAAGTAAGCAAACTTGTGCTGTAGCTACAAGTCACGGGCAGACAGCACGCTGTTAGCAGTGATTTTGAAGAGTAAAAACCACACCAGCATCTAACCGGACCGAAGTGACATTTGCAGGCTCATTCACATGCTGTTTAATGTGCTCCAGCTGAGCAGCTAATTCGCTAACTAGCCATCAAACTGACATTAACAGCGCACTTTTTCCCTGGTGAATGTTTGTGTGGTGGCTTCAACAAGCTAAGGTGTAGAACGTGTTGCAGGTTCACGTTTGTAAATTAGATAATGAGATTTTAGCAGGGAAGCTAATGTGGGTTGTCGTTCAAAGTCTGTGGCTCTTGCGTTAAGTAGCCGGCTGCCGTCTGGCTCAGTGTGACCGTCTGCTCTGCCTGTGATACAACACCGATCGGCTATATTGATATAAGGTCTCTCCATCTACGTAGATGAATTAATGGCGATTTGTATGCTGTAGTAGACCCAAGAATATGAAATTTATATTCAGTTGGACTTCAAACTCGATGCATAATCTGGCCACCTCTAAACTTCACTTCACATTGAGAGTGAACACATCTTTAGAGGGGACGCTGGTGAAGCAAATTAGGTAAAATAACATGGGAAGCATCTGGGGCCAAATACAGTCTACGACCCAAGAAAAAAGAACTTCAAAGAATCAATAAGCACTGACCAAAGACACTGAAGCGTAACTTCAACAAATGGTGCAGCACCTTTACCCCTGCACCATGAAATATGACCCAATTATCACAAACACAACCAACATCAGGTGAATACAATAACTTGACCTCGGTTTGAATTTTCCTTCACTCTCGCCACGTTTATCATCGCATAGAAAACAAGGAGGAAGGACTGGGCGGGACGGGGGTGAGGTTAAAGGAGGAATGAGCAAATGAGGGGAAAGCAGGAGGAGGTAGCGTAGCAACTGATGAGACACTAGAACACAAGTGACAATCGGGTAAATGTTGAATTCATTACTGCAGGTTTGTTTGTGACTGTAGGTCAGTTATGTTTTTTAATGCGATTCTTTATAGCGTTGCGGTGCATACGTAAGGGATAATGTACAGCGAGCCAGTCATTGTTGTGAAATAAACACCGACAGGGCGATACTGCTGGTCTTGCATCACCCTGACCAATCAGAATCGAGTATTCAACAAAGCCATGTAATAATTTGAATTATCCTACAATCTTACTTACTTACTTAATGTTTGTCTTTTTCATGTTCAAAAGCAGATAATACAGAAAAATGAGTATTACATTATCAAAATATATCTTACATAACATAGAATTAAATGCTTTGTGTACGAACACGTTTTCATGTTTTGCTCTACATGACAATGGACACTTGTTTCATAAAACAATTAATACTGATCACTCAGCTGATGATGCTGCTCAATCATCTGTCTCCCTGTTTGTCTCACTGTTTAATTGTTTCATCAATCAAATAAACAAGCCACAACATTAGGCTTGCCGCGGTAGTCGGTGTTGCCCACCGCCCCCACCATCGTTTGATTATTTTTTTATAGAGATAAAACCCATTTAGTTCATTTTCACGTATTAGTGCAGTGTTATCAATACATAGTCGGACGATGGACGGTACAAACTGAAAGTCTCAGCACAGATTAGGACGAGAGAGAGTTGACAGGCAAGATGATGACAGATGATTTGGTGTCAAGCGAAAAGCAAAAGCCCCTATTTGGCAATATTTCAGACTTAAACCCAATGCTCTAAGGGAACCATCACTTTAATGAGTCAGGTGCTCGCGGCGCCACGTGGAAACCTGCGGCCCCGCAGCGAAAGCTTGACCAGAGAGGCCAGACAAACCGCCATCCAACGTTAAAGATCAAAGTAAGCGCTCTTCAGATATTGAGCATCATCTTTTCTTGTAAAATGTCCGGTGTAATCGTGTAGTCACTCATATTACGGAGTCATATAAGAGTTCCTACATCTTTTTTTTTTTTTCTAGCTGCTCGGACACTGACGGGATGGCCAGAATAAATGGCAGTAGTGGCATAAACCATCCCACAACTTCCCGATTAAAAGAGCCAGAGTGGGGATACCTTGCAGAGCTCAGATAATTACGTCTGTTTACTAATTTGGCACCATATATCCATCTTGTTTTTACAGTAACTTTGACTGTCTCTACTGCTAATAAAAAAGGTTTTCTGCTTTCATTCTGTCAGCGTACTTGTAACATAAATGCAAACCACCCAATGGTGAGCAATAATTATTGATGTTATCTCCACATCACAATTGCATCACTAGTGCCAGGTTGCCATGGAAGCAAAAGAGGCACTTGATTCAACGGCTGAGCAAACACACACTGGCATATATGAAATATCCACAGAGAGGGAAACAATGAGAGGGAGAGTGATCATGCTGATCTAGTCTTGCATTTCCGAGGCTGTCCCCTTTAAGAAATGACCACGGTGCATACACATCCTTCTCCGGGATTCCTTCATCCCTCCCTCCTCCTCGTCCCTCCAGCCCCTGCTGCTGAAAACAAGAGAGAGGCACATAAACCTATGTGCTGCAACATGGCAGAACACTGCAATGAGCAAATCAAAGAGAAGGCGTGCCTGCTGACAAGAGGCACATGGACTGGAGACTGTAAAAGAGCAGCAAGCTTTACAGTGTGTGTGAGTGCATGTGTTAGGACGGTGGGTGGTTTGCCTTAATGGCTTCCACTGGGAGAGAGCAACAAGGCTCGATATACGAATTTAGCAGCAGTTGTAAGTCTAATGGTGTTGGTCTGACTACTGGCATTAATCTGGACCATTCTAGTTTTTTTTGGGGCTTAACAGAGTCAGAATCTGATCACACAGAGCGCGTTTAAGCAGCCTGGGGCATCCTTTTGTAATTGTTTTCAATGAGAGTGAAGCGTTTTGTGCGCTACTTTTGCGCTGCTGAGCGCCTAGCGTTTTTCATCCCGTTCTCATTCCCAGGGCGTCAAATACTGACGCTTTGTCACGGGCGTCGGCATCTCACAAGGCACCCTTGAGCGTTGGTACGAGACGCACCGAGCTTTCCATTAACTACGATGTAAACCCATCCGCGTCAATAAAAACGCTCAGGGAAAGTGCGCCAGGAGTGTGGTGACGTAGTTTAACGAGCGAAAGAGACACACCGGGCAGGTTATTAAGGCAATTGTTAAATAATGTTTATAATAAAGTCATTTTTGATACATTTTTGAGGTAAATATTGGGGTAATTTGGCAGTAATTCCAAAGAAATTTCAAATTGGTTACTTGCTAATTATCAACTAATTACCATGAAATTTGCAGACCTTTAAAATGAAGTGTTACCAAGATTTTATTAGAATTAAGCAATATTGTCTGTATCATGTCACATTAATGCCGATTGCCTTATTCTGTGTTTGGTTTGGGTCATGTCACTAACCCCTGATTACAGGCTGGCAGGTAGTTTGGTTAATCTCTACCACATTTGTTTTGTTTGTCACTGGTCTTGTACTCCATCTTCATCCTTACTGAGAAAGGTGAAAGTACATGTGTGCATTTCCAAGCTATTTAAATCTGAACAATTTGACCAAGTAAGAAAGGACTTTGCTGATTTAATTTCAACATCTTGCGCAACCACCTCCTCTTTTCTTCTTTTCTAACCTTTTCCCAATCACCAAATTCCCTCCGTGCAATAGGCCATTGTGTGTGATCTGCAGTACAGTAATCCCATCCTCTGTTCCCCTGGTGTAATCCTGTAATTTCCTCCAGTAGGGAGGTTCCCACTCACACTTAATCACACATAAACTTGCTCTTAATCCTGGTAATCTAATAACCATTGTATTGTGTGTGTTACTCTTTGTGCAGGTTCTTTTGTATGCCCTTACTTTTGGTAACCTCTACTGTATGGTTTTCATTGTGTGTTATTATGTTAAGATATGATTGGGTTTTACATATTTTATCTTAACAAAATTTCATTTTACTTTTACCTTTTGTTGTGCACCTCTCCCTAAACCCGCCTTGTTCAACTGTAATCCAATTCTATATTTATGTAGATTTTGCCATACAAATTTAAATTATAGGCAGAGGGAGATGAAGTGATATCCAATTATTAGTAAGAGTTGCATCCCTCTCTAATGTTTGGATTTTATTAAATGTCAGCAAAATAAAATGTAGATATTTAGAAGCTCTCATCCAAATTAATTTAACACCTGATTTAAAGCACACTTATACCCGTTACTTAGTGTTTTCGTTTAAAATTATTATACTGATTATCTATCATCATTTTAGGACATAGAAATGCTGCTGCTTCTCATAATAGTAGTTTCTCAAAACAGGCTGTATATTTACAGCAGCGCCTCCATTTCTGTGTCAATGAAAAATATTTTTTTTTTTAATCCTTATTTTTCCTTTTATTCATTGCCATTTTGGTCAGGGAGATTATGAAGGAGAATATTTTCCAATTCTTAATGTGATCTCTCTGAGGTGTTGATTCATGTAACTGCTAATTACATTTTTAACCCCCCACTTTTCTGTTTAGGGCATGTGGGCCAATAACTGGTTCCTCTGCCAAGCAATCTTCTTTTAACATCACTGTGTTATCTGTGGTTGGTTTGTGTGACTTTCTTCTACTGTAGATGTTCTGACTGATCAGGTCAGCATATGTACTGTACAGTGAGGTGCCGTGCATTGTGTGAAGTGGAGCGTGATCAAAATAGGGTTTGGCAAGAGCAGATGGTCAAAGATTAAAGCCTAAAAGAAGGAAGCTGCTTCCCCTCCCCCTGAGGAGTCAACCCACAGGTTGCTTTAGAGAAAGAAGCACACACTCACAATAATGGATCTGTGATAATCTTTGAAAGTGCCACGGTGGATATCTCAAAATAAAGCTCTCTGGTGGTATTTGGAATAGTGTGGATCTTGCTCTAAGAAGGAATTGGTGACAATTGGTGGCTATGACGTTGGTCACTGTCAATCACACACGCTCTCTTTCGATGTTAAGCACACAACCTACGCACTAGTTATTCCTTAAAGGAGTTCGCCACTTGTATATGTATATGTTTAAAAAACATCTTAAAAATACATAATTCCCCGATGCTTAGGCCCGGTGGTGAGTCATCATAGGACTGAAGGGCTTGCAATACACTGGCGGAAACCCTGGGTTCAGAAAATACCAGATTAAAGAGCGTTACATCATCTACTCATCTATTCTAATGAACTACCAAGGGACGTCTGTGTATTTGTACATACAGTATGTGTTAATGTGTTAATGTGTTGTGTGTCTGCTTTTGCTCTGCGTGTGCGGGTCTGCACGAGTGTTTATGACATAACTGTAAGAGGGACGACTTGCTTCCCCAAAGACGACTGCTGAAAAGATGAAACGCGACACTTCAAAACAATGAGGGAATAATTCATGTTCGTTTCTCGTGTCTAACTTGTAAGCTTTTACGCTCTGAATTCCCACAGATCTCCAGCGAGTTCAGAACCGCAGATCACACACTTTACTAAGCGTCTGGTGACACTTCCAGCAATATGGTGGGTAACGGGGAAAGCCAGCACGCCAGGCGATGACAAACTAAAAGTCAGACGTCAGCTGTGGCCAAATGGTGACTCAGCATTTTGTCTGTTTTATACATTTTTTTCACTCACTGTGTTTAAAAAAATAATAAGAAATGTATTTAGTTTGATTTCAATTACATTAAATTATATTTCCAGAATAAAAAAATCATTTTGATTTCTTTCCTTCATCAAAGCGCAGACTTTCTCAGGTAACATTTACCCTTATGATCAAGACTATAATCCTCATCTTGCTTGTTTCACCGCTAAGTAGCCTGACATTTCTTGTTAATCTGGAGCGTAGTGACATTTCATTAACCTCGTTGTTGTTAATGTGACTAGATGCCTCTCTGACTATCCCTGGCGTGAATAAATGGACTTTTAACACATCTTAGGTGCATTTATACCTGAAATTGACGGGGTTTAGCATTTTTCTGTATACAATGCCATTATCCAAGACACGTGTTAATGCAGGTGGAAAGAAGGTCATAATGTGCTACTCGCTTGAGTGCTCTCTGCCTGTTTTCTCATTTAGTTGAGAAAGAAAAAACAGAGTTGTTATTCCTCTGCAGCGCTGTCATTCAGCAGCTCCTGTGTCTGGTCTGTGTTTCAGACCTTAGGGGGGGGCGTCACCATCAACCTCTGCGCTCCATCAAGACAAGCCATTAAGAGGAGCAGGATGGATGGCATGGCAGTAATATTAAAGCATTTCAATAAAGCGATGCGAGATGCAACTATCCTGACGGAGGCTGTAAAACAAAGCGATGTATGTAAGCTTATGCTGGAACCTCTTTTCTATTTAGCTCTGTTATAGATTATTGCACCTTGATTGACAAGATCTCTCCGATGGCAGCCGCTATCAGATTGTGAGGCCTGTCATCGGAGCGTGAAGAATTCCTGACGGAGAGATGCAGGAGGAAAGCGTAGAGAAGGTTTGGGGATATTCGTGATATATGACTGATATCCATTTCATTTTTAAACCCTTGTGGACACGGAAGTGGTGGGTGGTGGGAATTTGATGGGCACTGGGTGGGAAGATGGCTGTCTTTGGATCACCTCAGGGGTTTTTGGCTCTCTGATAATGAGCCAGGTGAGTCCCACTCTCTGCACTGCTCACACATTGTCCAATACCGTATAATGCATCAGTTTGCTAATATACTGTATTGTATGAGGCCTTTAATTGTTAAAGATTGTTAAAGATAAGGGTTGTCCAGCTGTCAATAAGAGACGCTTAATCTAAACTGTCTGATTGTTTCGATCAGCTTCCCGATAAATATGTGCTTGGGTACAAGTACAACATGTGTTATAAATAGATTTTATATTTTACACTTAAAATAAACATACTTGCTGTTTTTTATTACTATATTACCAAGATTACAATGGTGGTTATACTATTGAATGATTTCCAGTACATTTTCCTCCCAAAACAGTGTTTCTCCAACTGAGTGGTCATCTCGCTGTATTTCTAAGCCCACACACTCTTCTATGGAGCTTGTTATGAGGCATTCTGCAAAATTCAGGAAAACACTCAGGGGTAAATTCACAAAAGGATTACGCAGCTTTTGCAGTCACTAAATCCCGGTGATCGATAAAGTATTTCTGATTCTGATAAACCTGCACAAATAAGACAAAAAAAAAACCGTGTAATTCTCAAAGTCAAATGCACCCCGGACTGGGCTGTCCCGAATACCATTCACTGTAGAAATTCAGAATGTAATAATGAATGCTGATAGCGGCCGATACACACGCCAACATGTGAATAAGGGGAGTGCTGCCACTTGTTTTTTTTCCACTTCAAGCACTGTATGAACAAATAAATTATTTCTTCCCTCTCCCTCCGTAAAAAAGAACAAATTGCACTCAGCTGCAAAACTTATATCTTTTGTGTATCAGACTTTGAGACGGGGCAGATAGTGGTTGCAAGTGATGCGCAATTCATGGTGCCATCAGCGGCCACAATCCATTATTTGTGAATTCGCCCCTCAGTGTAACTGAATTAAATGAAGCAGGCTGAAAGAAACTAAATTACAGCATTATGTCACAATATAATGCCTTGGATGCACTAAAGAAAAAATCACACAAGATATCAAAGTGAAAGACGCTGAGGGGGATTTTTTTTTCCTTTCACACAAACACAAAAAACTGTAAATGATACACACAAGCATACACTCCCACACACAGTATGACAGAGTGGTATTGCACATGAACAGAGGAGAGGAGAGGAGAGAGGAGAGAGGAGAGGAGAGGAGAGGAGAGGAGAGGAGAGGTGAGGAGAGGAGAGGAGAGGAGAGGAGAGGAGAGGAGAGGAGAGGAGAGGAGAGGAGAGGAGAGGAGAGGAGAGGAGAGGAGAGGAGAGGAGAGGAGAGGAGAGGAGAGGAGAATAGTTGGGTGAGCTGTGACTCACCCTTATGTTTTTCTTGGTTCAGCCCACACATGTTTTTCTATGAGCTCTCTATCTGCTGTACTGTTGGGTGCAGAGATTGTGGCTCTATTGAAATAGTTGCATCCTATAGACATCCTAACATCAGACTGGTGCCAAAAATAAATTCCCCATTCAAAATTCTACTTGTATCTTTTATTTATTTATTTATGCATTTGCTGCTTTTCTTTACGTGACACACAGCGGGAATGCATACGCTGCTTCTCAAACAAGCCCCGTCTCAAAATTTGGGAGGATTATCTTGTGCTTCTGAAGAGAGAGTCCATCAACATCTGAAACAATGGCAGCTGGTCTGTTGTTATCTCAGCCAGCCTGCTACCTCGCTGCTGATAAGTGTTTTTTTGATTAAGTAACTGCAATGAGATGGGTCCTAATTCATTTCCAGTCTAGTTTTAACTTCAGAAGCAATACTTTCAGGCTCTCAAGCGCCCTAAACAGGCTTTGCTGCATGAGATTTGACATTAAACATAGAAAGGATTGTGCTACATCGTCTATATGTGCATATACAGACTACTCTGGTCCCATTTCATGCCACATCTTAAGCCAGAGCTTTAGGACATTGCATATGGAGGACGGGACCTGCCAAAATCAAAAATAAATGAATAAATGACTAAATAAATAAATATATCATTAGTTTAGCAAAAATAATATAAAAAATAAATGTAGCCATTAATTAATTGACAATTTGACATAAATTGATATTTCTGTTTAATTTGTATTAATTCCCTAATTTATTTACTCTTCAGTTTGATTTTCCATTTTATTTATTTATGTATTTTTATTTTTATTTATATATATATGTATTGCATTTATTTTTGTATTTATTTACATGCATAATAAATATAAAATAAATAAATAAATAGATAAAAAATAAATACATGAATAAATGAAAGGGAAAATTAAACATAAGAGTAAATAAACAAGGGAATTAATACAAAGATAAATAAATAAAGAAGCAAATTAAAACAGAAATATCACTTTATGACACATTTTATCAATAAATTAATCGCTACATTTATTTTGAATATTATTTTTGCTACATAGAATGATAGATTTATTTATACATTTATTTATTATTTTGGAAAGTTCTTTCCTCCATAATCGCAGGGCTGTATTAGACTGCATTAGTTTTAGCTAGCTGTATCTAATAAACTGGCAACTGACTGTATCTGATGAGAAGGAAGCATCTTTGCGAACTTGAACAGAAAATCTGGTAGAATTACAAACAGACTAAGACTAAGACTTCAAGATATTAACTGCTGAAAACTAACTACTTAAAATTACATTCTTTGAGAGTGTACAGTAGTTTCTCTGTAACTGCATTTTCCATCTGTGTCAAGCTCGTAGTTTAGACACCTTCGTTTTGACCCACATTGATGAAGAGGTTCAGTATGCTACAAATAGCCGTGGTCTGGGTCTATCCTGAACTCAGAGCTGTCATGAAGACAGATAGAGTCT
This sequence comes from Sebastolobus alascanus, assembly GCA_916701645.2. NCBI lineage: Eukaryota > Metazoa > Chordata > Actinopteri > Perciformes > Sebastidae > Sebastolobus > Sebastolobus alascanus. Next base: position 180,028 of record CAKAOJ020000406.1, read on the forward strand.
GGGCATTGGGAGGGACTTTCGTGGGTTTGACGTGACTGATCTCAGCCTCCCACAAACTAAAGGTCAGTTAGCTGGACCCGAACTGTCCCGCAAGGGAAATAAAAATCAAAGTTGAGGAACAGAAGCCCAACAAGACACTTAAAACCTGGTCATCATGTAGATGTGCTGGGTAGCAGGTACAAATCTGTCAGTGGACAAAGTGGATGTCCTTTAGCTGCAGGTCAGGTGAGGTCAGCCATACTGTACCACTCCTGGACCACAGCCAAAAATGGAAATTACTGAGCTTGGACTTGTCAATGTGACGGCCCACTACCCGACGATCTGTCAAGAACACTGATTACCGAGGTCAGCGTTGTGCAGTCCATCAGCATTTTAACGCTGATCTAGGATTACCACTCACACTAAACAGGAATATTAGTGTAATATTTAATTAGCCATGTAAACAGCTTGGTAGGAATATTGTCTTTTTCAGAATGAGGGCAAAAAACAGAAAATGTTGAACATGTAAATGTAGTCGCTGACTCTACCAGCTAATAGTTGCCCATTTGTAACTGACCATGACCTGAAAAAGAAACCTACAGGTGTCAATACCAGTTTACTATCACACAGGCATTTTAGTAAAAATCTGAACAACACACTCAAAAAAACCTATTATACTGTATACTGACCACGAAGCCTGATCGAATCTCAGGCGGAGACATTCAATTGTTGCCATGTAGGTATCCTTGGCCCTCTGACCTCCACTGTAAAACTGAATATAAGCAGCCAGCTATTGTTCAATGCCAAGCACTTTATCATTGACATGCTAGTTGTTTATGTTCCCTGCATTCTACCTTGTTTATTTACTTTTCCTATCCTTGAAAAGAGAAGAGGTCAATTTCATGTGCAAAGATAAGCAAACTGATCTCAGTACTGGAGTCAAGGCAGTTTGCAGTCACTAGAGGACTCTAAGCAATCAGTAAACTGTTATTAATAGTTGTCTTTTGCAGGAAAATGTTGTGCAAAATGTTTTTTGAAGTGACATTCAATACTGTCAACAGAGCATGTTCAATACAAAACTTGTTTTGTTACGTCATTTACACGTGTCTTTAAAAATATAACTCCTCAAACGAATTAAAGAGTCACATTTGGTAGCCATTAATGAGTTATTTCTGTACTGAACATCTGCTACTTTGCTCCTCTCTCACCCAATCTCAATATAAACACTCCTGTATAGAGATGGGGATTTTCCCTCAAAGGGTTGCCACACTTTTTTTTTTGTTTTGACTCAGAGCATGGCTTGTTTGAAATTACTCGACTTAAATATATTAATAGAAATTCTATAAAATAACACAGTGTTAAGGTTTTGAAGGACTGGGTTGTTGGTCAATCCTAGAAAAATAGCAACTCTACATCTAAATGATGAAGAACTGTAGGTGATATGTTGCTACAGAAAGACGGTTGTGTGTAAGGGATTAATGCAATATAAATTAAATATAATATAAATATATAATATAAATACAGTACAGTGCATTGCATTACTGTTGCCACAGGAAGCACAGGTGATTGGATGACTGCATAAAAATATCAGAATGCTCAACAAGCATAAACATATACTAACGCACAGTTTATACTAGAGCTGGGATGATAAATAATAGTTTACTGTAAGTAATTTTTCAAGCAAAAATGTCAAACATTAGCCTACCTCATTACAGTCTGTCAGACGTAGATTCACTGCTTTTGGGATAATTAACTGAATATATTTGGGTTCAGCACTGTTAATAAAATCAAGCAATTTGAAGATGTCACCGTGGGCTTTAGGAAACCGTGACATTTTTTTCACTCTTTTTAAACCTTTTGGAGACCAAATTAATAATCATTTACTAAAAGACAACAATCGGCAGATTAATCAATAATGAAAATAATAGCTAGTTGCAGCCCTAGTTGATAGCATAAAGCATTGGATCATCTTCTCACTACTTCATAAGCAGGTTGACCAATCTTTCAGAAAACTGGACTACTTCACTGAGGCAGAGAGAGAGAGAGAGAGGGGGAGAGATTGGCAGCTAGCTGGCAGACATGCCGGGTTGAGTGTGTGTTGGTGCTGCTGCCAAAGCTCCCACCGAGTGTCTCTCTTCTTTCTTACAAAGAGTCTTTCCCACATTTCCTGTCTCACACACACACACACACACAGAGCATTACGTCAATCATTGAATGTGACAAGCGAGGACTGTCCGTTTGTCTATCTTTGTGTGAGTGTGTGTGTGTGTGTGCTCGGCTGACTAAGTATCTTTGTAGGAATCAGGATTAGGTCGTCTCACTGACACACGGGGCTTACGTAAAGCTGACCTACAGTATGTGGCACCTCATGAAGGTGGACTGGGCCGCTGCTGCAGTGCTACCTCACCTTGCTGGCACCTCTAACCGGACTGCTCACTCTGACAGCCGACTGGACTGAAGACAATGAAAATAATCGATTCGGTAAATGTTGCCTTTGGATACCTATCCAAAAAATGTAGTATACATATTTTACTGGTCATAATTTTACAGTTTTGCCCATTCAATCCTAATATTTTACACATCCTCTAAATTGCTGAGATGGGAATGCACGACAACACACAGCAGTACTGTACAACAGTCATTGAGTCTATCAGGACAAGCACCACAACAAATCCCCAGTTTAACCTAATTATCCAAACGATCTTATCAGGAGCTGAAAACAGAGATGAACGTAACATTTATTATTATTATTTGTGGGTGAAATGTTATCCTAACTGAATGAATGCCAAAGCTACAACAATAAAACCCTTTAAATCCACTGTTTTCTCCGAGGTGAGCATCTAGAAACGGTCGCTCTCTGTGCCCTAATCTCTGTCTATCTTCATTTTTTGTAACTCTGTGGGAGTCAGCCAGTCTCCCCCCTGCAAGCGGTTCTGTTTTAAAAGCACTAAATGTTTTGTTCTTTTCTCTTACTGAGTTCCTCTGACCCTGTTCCACTTTCAGGTTCCCTCAATCTTGCCAGTTAAAACCCAAGGGAGATTTTCAGTATCGAGACTACAGAATAGTTAAACCCTCACTATTAGGTCTTCCCTTTTTATTGATGTTTTAAAGTCCCATCTTTTTATCCATCCTTTGGCTTGTTGTGAATAAATTGTGATTTCTTTTTTTTGGGGGGGGGGGGGAATAAATTATATTTTTAATGTGTTCTATGTGTAAATCCATACTTCCGGGACAAATGGGCTTTATTATCTGGCAGAGTGCACTCATTATTAAACTAAACCCCAGGCTATGCTAGACGCTCCCCTCATGCTTAATTTATTCACAAAAAACTCATGCTATACATCTGCATCCATTCACACCGCTGCTGTACAAGTGGAGTTAATTTGAGTAGGAGCAAAGAAAGACCACGAAAAAGAAAGAAAACCCCACAGTGCTCTGGTTCATCTTCTGATTCGTCGCTCTGATATCTGACTGACAGTCTTTCAATCCAACCTCCTACCGTATCGACCGCACACAACACAGGCAGTGATTCATTAGCTCAGGTATAGACCACCCATGCATCACCTTGACATCTGCACTTTCAGCTGATGTCTCTGCAGCTGATGAATACTTAATGCACATTCACTTACTATCAAATTAGTTGTCTAAATGAGCTTGTACAGGCACGTCACTGTAAAGACTGGAAAGCACGTCCCATCTCAGAGGTCCACTTCCACTCTAAGGTCTTAACAAAACACAAACACAACCGGTAAACTCAGCCTGCCTACCTTGTCACTTACTCAGGCAGGCTGTCCTCTCTGCCTGCTGTGTGTGCCTCGGTCAAACTGACACACCGATAACAGCACACAACAGCCACTGCACACAGCAGAAGAGAGACAGAGGAACAGGGGAACTCACAGCGATGTAACAAACCCGTTCTTGTCCGTCAAATACGGCTGCAAAGCAACTAAAGGGGGACTTGTGCCCATCGATGTATAGCCTAATGCTTCGCCTTGGTATCAGACGTCGAGGGCGTGACAAAGCGGCGGTATTATACCCTATATTATACCCTGCGTGTTATTGGCTGGGGGTAACACCCCCGTGTGGGGCACAAAGACTGTTTGCATATGCCCAGAAGCGTCCCGAGTATAGCAAAATAAGAAGAGAAGAGAAATACAGGCAGAGGGCAGGGTTTCTGTAGAAACAGACACCGCCACACACTTCCAGAGGGATTATTTTTGTATCAGTCTATACATTGTTTTCTAGGAAATTGTTCCATATTATATCTTTAAAATGAGAAATGGTTGTAAAACCAAAGGCTATGATATGTATATGTAGATCACATGTCAGAAGACAAAGCAGAAGATACATTACCATGTTTCAACACAGACACACGACAAACCATATGCTAACTGTGATAAATCTCTCAAATGTTGGCTCGTGGCCTCTCCTCTGTGCTTCCTTACAGTCGAGCTAGAAGCACGTAATAGCCAAAGAATCACTCGAGAGCTGCTCCTGTGCGTTACACTTTACAGCAGGCAAAAAGCAGACCAAACGGTAGATACCGACAGACGACCAGCCTGGTCTTCCACGAGTATGAGCCCACTCCCTCGGCGAGGAGGAGCCGCTTGCCTGACCATTCGTGACTCAATGCATCCCCAGCCTCATCCTGTATGCATCAGGCATTTAAATGTATCTGCACACACTGTGGGCAAGTGGACATGACAGGGGGAAATCAATAGCCAGCCCCTTTATGTAAATGAGATTGAACTGAAGCCTGCGTGTACTGAATAAGACATCTATCATGTTTAAGCTCACTATTTAATATCCATTCAGTATGAGGTAAAAGATCTCTGAGGTGTCGGAACCCAGACTGCTTCTTTAACGGCATTTTGCGTGTTGGGTTTATAATGAAGCAGGGGTTCAATGAGGAGATTAGGTCTTAATGTAACCAGCTTTCACAATTGATTTCAAAATCATCGACAACATAAATGCAGCAGCTACAAAATGTGATTATTTTACATTATGGTAATGATGACAATAACAAACAGGCACATATTGGGGTTTAAATTGTGTGATCAATCAAAAAGGGACCAGCCAATATGACTCAGCACCTGGATTTTTTGCACCCCTCTTTCCTTTTTTTCTCTCTCATTAAGCAGCATTGCTCAGATTATAAATCACGTTTACATTTCTATAGGTGGCATATTCTCAATGAATTTTTCACGGTGACCTCATGTTATAGCTTTCTATATTATGTTATAGGCGTACTACAGCCTGGTAACCGTGCACTGCCACCGCAGCAAGGCAAGTTCCCGCAGTGACCGCAATAGGTATGAGGCTTTATGTAGCACAATGCAGACATTATCCTGTCAACCCGTCAAAAAAAACAACAATCATTTAAGTGCGTAATTGGACCAATAATAGCTAAAGCAATCAACGAGGCTTACCTATAATGTCAGAGATTTGGCTCCTAGATCTGTTGCTCAGCTGTGATGTCACATCAGACTTAATTCCGCAACACTGCTCATCTAAAACCTGGCTGAAAACAGAGATGAGACGGATCAGCCTCGTAAGACTCAGTTCTCCTGTAGACGAACAATGCGCCCTTTCTCCATCCACACAGAGAGAGGGGGGCATCTAATCATTTCTGCTTCAATGCTTTGCTGAAATGGTCATTCACCGTCGGGTGTTAAATACTCCCTCTGAACACAAACATCACAATCTTCTGTCGAGTCATTGCAATCCGTACATATTCTCCCGTATTATCAAGCTGTTATAGAAATAAAAGAAGTCATTTTTTTACCTGTTCAGCGCAGCGTCTTTCAGTGCAACTCCGGGTCTGTCGGACACTGCTCCTCCGCAGCCCGCATTTACCGTAATGACTGTACTAGTCACGCCGTGACATTGTTACTGGTAATTACGGTGTTGTGCTCCACCAGGTTTCTAGAGATTAGAGATTTAGAGATTAGAGACAGAATTGACAAAAACTGTGTACATTAACGTTGCATTTGAATTTGGAGAGAATTAAATGCAATGGTAATGTAAATGTGACTCACCCACTTATTGCTCACCTCTGCAGCAGAGCCAGCTAACTCAGAGTTAGCTGTAGCCTGATCCAACTTTCTGCAAAATCAGTGAAACAAAACGATGAAAATGTGCTGGCTGGTCCTGTTTAGCTTCTTGTTGACCATTTAATGTAAACCATGGCGTTTTAATGGACACCACATGCTTCATGGCCATTTAATTGTTGACCATAAAAACTTATAAGCGCACCTCTTGCCGTTAGCTTGGGCAGAGTATAAAAGCAGAGAGACGAAACTCCGGTGTTGTTTTGACAACAGCCGCTGCCGCCATTTTGGACCGAAAACGCTTATTATATTTAAATATTTTATTGTTCAACACGGGCCATTTGAGTAGAGACATTAACTATGACAATAGAACATAAATAACTTTGTTTTACCTTCGTACTGCACTTTGTAGGCGGACGTTTTACTGGCATCCGGTAGTCGCTTTAGTTTCAAAAATGGCGGAAGCGTAGCTTTGCTGCTGGGCGCTGATGTTGCCATGGAACCACCAATTAACTTTCGCCTCTTGGCAATATACGCTCTTTGGCGTGGGTAACGTTAGCTAGCATACGAATATTCGCTAGCTAGCTAAACTGGGTCCACCCTCCATGAGGACGCCTTTCTTTTGTAAACATATTATGCGGCTGACGTTAACATAACTGTTATAAGAAAGTAAGTAATGTTAGCATTTTAACATATTACATTTTTTTCACAATATGTTGGAGTTTTCTGTCTCAAACATGCGTCAAGTGCCCTGGCTAGAGACATGGTTTGTGTGTGCAGGAGATGTGCTACTACGCATGCGCAAAAAGTGGGGGACCATTTTTCGACAAGGCAGCATAAATCGTCAGAACACCATGGATGCATAAAGAGAACGCAGAACACCGGTGTACCGGCATGGCTTTACTGTACACCACAAACCTAAAAAAAAACAAAAACATGTTTACCCCTTGTAGTAGCTATTTATCCAAAAGTTTCTGTTTTGAGTTGTGTTCCCAGGAAAACTCTGGTCAATCCACAGACCTCACCTTGATCAATTGTCATTGGAACTACTTTCTTACATGCATGCATGGACAGATGGGGAAGCATACATTTACATTTAAAAAAATCCCAGAGTCCTATAGTAAAAGTCTTTAACGGTGGGCCTATACAAGCAGTTATATTAATTACAGTATTGTTATTGTTATATTGTCACATTACATTATACTGCATCCAATGTTGGGATGTTCAAGATGGTCTCTGGTATGTAAAAGAGCACCCTCAGGAGTGTAACTGCTGTAGTTACACCCATGTAGAGGCTGCTCTACATAGTTGTGTCCATGATAGAAAGCTGGGGCTAATTTAAAGGGATATTAATTTAGTTTCAATTTATCACCAGTTTATTCTGTTAATTCCAGCATTCTTGAGGGATTATGTTTTAATGTTAACTGAAGATGGCTTCTAAGGAGCAATATGGCCCCCGTGTGGCTTCCAGAGGCTCATTTTGCCTGCCAGCTATCAGGATCAGACAGATGTGGCTAAGCAGAGACCAGGTGGATCTCCTACAGGAGCTGTGGGACTGCCGGATCCCTTCACTTTTCACGGAGAGATGAGAAAGCCTCTTGGTTTTTCGGTAAATATGCTGCTTTCCAATAATCCAGGAAGAACATTTAATATCACCCAGGAGGAAGAATTAAAATACAGATTTGCCTCAGCAGACATCTGAAGCAATGGAAATGGAAAACTCGATTAATCCACCCCTACCAACCTGAAATAACATAATTACTATCTGAAAATTAATTTCATGTGATTGCGTTTCTAATTCTGGGCACCCTGTCTCTCGTCCCTGGTATAAAGCAACAGACATGACACACATGAAGATGAGAGGGATGACCTTGGCCACCATCTGCCCATTAGGCCTCCCGGTAGATGTGAAGGATATTATAAGAGGAGGCTATGCATATGGGATCAAAGTAAGAGCTGTTTCACTGGGACTATGGCCCTAAAAAAGCGCTGACCTCCATGAATGTTAATCATCCAAATCACTGAAACGACCTCACATTAGTTTGTCCTTCTAGTACTATCTTGTATCAATGACATCTTAGGAAAGTACACTTGGCGGAAGTTGCAGACGTGAATGAAATAGAAACTATAGAGAGATGTACCGGCTGGCAAAGTATGACATCAACCACTATGTTTACTAATGTTAATGTTTACTAATAACTTTCATAAAAAATATATATACCAAATGACAGCATCAACAGACAAAATAAACAAGTTACATAAATGTAAGTCTTCCTATACAGACTTTTTAAGACAACTGTGAAAATAAATAGTAGGAGACAACTACAAACAGTATACAGACCTGAGACTACAGTGGGGCTGTGCTGGTACATATTTCTTTACATACAGTACCTCTTGTACATTAAAAACCTGAATGTGTAGCAGAAGCTACAGTAGTCAATTTAAAACTATTATGGTACATGCTACAATACTCACAAAATACACCTAAAAAACACATTTGTTTTAAGCAAATAACATCAAATCACTTTGCTGGAATGTATTAAGGTTCCCACGGCACATTTTCTCCTCATGGTCCCAGACGTGAGGAGATCTGGAGAGGAAATAAAACAATTAATTAATTTAACTGTCAGAACCATTTGAGTAACTGTCAAAAACACGACTCCTACTGTTGACTCTCGACGTTTGATTGAGATCTGATGACTAACTGTATGAACCTTCCAATCTTTCTTGCGGACATTACTTCCTAAATTACCCTGAATGAATGAATTATGCCTTTGTTAATGATTAATGCATCAATCAATCAATTATCAGATGTATGTTGTGAAAAAATTAAAGCAGAAATCCATTAACAAATGAATGAATCCTTTGTACTATGAATTACTTATTGGACAGATGAATCAATGCACAGATGATTAAACGAATGACTAAATCAATTATTAAATGAATGATAAAATGATTTACTAAACTGACTTATGAACTGAAGGAACACATGACTACATTTGTAAATTGCCTTATTAATAAAAGCCTTACATCTGACTTATTTCTTTAATTAAAAAAAGCAAAATAAATAATTTAGTAAAAACCTCAAATTTAAACCAAATTAACAATTTAAGATTTTGTTAAGAACAAATAAAGTAAAAATTCAGCAAAAAGCTCTGGCACGCACAATCTTAGTAAGCACTACCATACTATTAAAGAGGGAATTCACTGTATTTCCCAACGTACATGTAAAAAGTAAGGCACTGCTCTCTCAGCTGCCGTTGGGTGTGCTGCTCTGGCTTTGTCCACCAGAGGGCAGTGTAGCACCAGAGGACAGAGCTGGGGAGAGATGGGAGTTGGAGTTCTTTGATGTGGAGGAGGCAGAGCTACACTCTGCCCGCCCTAATGGAACCTTTTCGGGGTTATCAGAGAGCAGGGCGTCTTCCTGGTCCTCCTCCAAAGGAAACACTCGTGGCTCCCAGGGGGTCTGAGGCTGCCGGAGGACAGAGGGCATATATAAAGGAATTGAGCAACAATTCTATATATATGTTATACACATCTGTAAATTGAATATACTTCACACAGTGGCATGATTTAGAGTTGAGTATGTGCTATATGCATCTCTTTCTAGAATATAACATTTATATTGATAAATATAATATATATCACACAATATGATATATTGAGCCTTACATATACTTACAATTTCATAAGAACACATGTTAAAGGGACTGTATGTAAGTTTTTGCAAGTATAAACTTTTTAAATAGTTTTTATTGCCAATGTGTGAACGGGTTGTAACCTAACCTAAAAAATGAGACCTTCCGTGACTTTCTGGGTTTCCTCTGTCAGCCTGTAGACTGCTTTTAATGGGAAGAATGCAGGCAGGTTTTTCTGACATCATGCGCACTCGCGTGTGCCTTTATTTTCAGCTCCGCTTCAGGGCTAACAGTGCGCAACGATAGCTAGTGTTCAATTAGAAATGGAGTCTGCTAACGCCAACAAACGACCAGCCCCCACCACAACTCAGACTCCAACACAAACTCAACGGAAGCCCAAAAAAAACCAAAGTTATATCTAGTGAAGCCCGTCTTGCAAAACAGGAATGTGACCGATGTTGGGGGGAAACTAGTACTGTGGGACAAGCGTTTTCTGATTCTTACATAGAGCCCCTTTAAATTGTGAAATAATGTCCAGAACCCTGATAATTGCTCTTCCAATAACAGACTTTGAAGGCTGTATCATAGGGGATGCATGGCTCTGATGCCTGTTTAAAAAAAATCAAACTGTTGTGCTTCAATCAGGGTTTGTATGGGTGCTGGAGTGCATAACAAGTGCAAAGCAGTGAAGTAGGGGATATTTGTGGTGTGGAGACAGTTGATTTGGACAGTCTGGTTTAGTAGCAACTCATTCCTTCTCCAATCAAAGCCAAGTGGTGCAGAGCACTGCAATCAGAGGATCATCAACCGGAGCAGAGTGGAGACAAGTGTCTGTGTAGGCTATCAAGGGTGCATCTAGACTCTTTAACCCACACAATATGACTGGGAAAGAGTATTGATTAGTCTGCAACCCAGTTTTGCCACTCTATACTCTTCTGAAGCACAAATAACACAGACATATATTTGACTGGAATGTTACAGAAAATCAGCAACATTTAGGTGTTAAAGTGATAAAATGATCATTTATAAGCAATATATTGAATCTAAATCTCCTCTTTATAGTCACTGTAAGGAAAGACAAAAAACACATTACCTCTTTAATCAACTTATTTTACCTCCCTGGGACTTTTGATCATTTTGATCATTTCGCAGGAAAAATTAGTTTCTAAGATCCTTGACCCACTCTGACCCAAAATTCATTATTGTTTGATTTTAATGGTGGCAATCCAGGAGGAGAAAGGATTCTTCTTTCCAGTGCAAAACCCATTTCATTGGGGCAAAAAATATAACATAAGATTACAACATAGTATTGTGATATTTTGCGTCAAGTATCGATCTTTTATTATCTAAACTATTAACCTTTTAACAATCCGACGGCTGCTATTCTGTCTTTCGGAGGTTGTAGCAGACATGTTAGCTTGTCGGAAAGAACGTGAAATAACGCTCCAAATTTATGCAAAATTTTGGCAAGGAAAAACTGGCATGTCCGTTTTCAAAGAGGTCCCTTGACCTCTGACCTCAAGATATGGGAATGAAAACTCTGAGATGAGCAGCGTGAAAGCTGTAAAAAAAAAGGTGACATATCGCAATATATCTTATCGCAATAGCGCAAAATGTTGAAAATCGCATCTTATCGTGTCTTAAGTATTGTGATAATATCGTTTCGTGGGGCCTCTGGTGATTCCCACCTCTATCAGACACGTGGCCACTATGTTGGAGACATGGCATCATAATATAACAGCCAATAGAAAACTGCTGCGTGTGACTCATTGTGAGTTCCCTCCTATGGCACCTGAATCATCATACGCTGATATTCAGAGTTTGTTTGGGGGATTTGGGGTTTTCAGCTGTGGTGCTTTTGATCTTACCAGCCATTCCGCTGAGCTTTGCTGTTCATCAGTATCCAGCTGAGCACAACTCGACTCCACAGAGCTCTCCTCTCCTGATGTGCACATCCCGCCCCCACTGCCTGACAACCTGCTGCCAGATCTGGAGAGAAAAAAACAAGCATTCCCCCGCGAAACTTCACTAGGAGATTACTCAACATTCCCCTTTCACACAGGCTATATTTACATGCAGATATGAACAAACCAAGTGTGCAATAGTTGCACTGCGCGGTCAGCACAGTGAGTTCAGGATTTCATCCAGTTGTCAAATGCATCTCTTTGTTATCATCTCAAAATGTGACAAACACTGCCCGACATTTCTGATGTTTGAGAAAGGCAGTTCATTCTCCCCCAATCCACATTAGGCATGTAGTTCGAGTCGCATTTTGCATGTAACAGTATTCAAATGAGTGTGTCTGTGTGTGTGTATTTTTCTATGTGTGTGTGTGTTTCCACCTTTTAGGATGCATGCAGCATTTTTTTTTTCCCCATGATGGCCAGCGCAATTTCTCTCTCTGCTCTAAATCCAGATGTCTCTGTGCAAAAACTTCGGTAGTGATATCCTCCACCTGAAACACACACAGACCAAGAGAGTAATAAAGATGACATTTCCCTCATAAATCACAGTAAACAGCTCATGTCCAAAGCGATGAGACACTAACCTCCCCCTCCTCATTGTCCTCCTCCTGCTCGGTCTCGCTGTTCGTCAGAGACGAGGTGTCAACCACCCGCCAACTGCAAAGAAAGAGACACTTTTTGAGGTGACAGACAATGATGGTGGACAGTGTGCACAGGATCTTTGTATTTCAAAGTAAAAGCAGTGTGCTTAATTACAGCCATGTTATTACGTATCTGACGTGCATTAAACTCCCAGGAAATTTTTGAAAATTGATTGCGAGACAAAATAAATCAAGCACTAATTTTTTATATAAAATGTAATTAATAAATAACTACTGAGGCATGATCAAGAGTCAAGACCATAGTAATAGAATAGGAGTAGAACGGACATTGAACTGTTTTCCGAGGTCATTTGACTAGTACCAAAGAAATGGCAGGGTAAGCTAGGTAGCTTTTTTTAATCTTTTTCTATGGTCAAGACATTGTGATTTTTTGGGGGAGACAATGAAAACCCACAGTGAATTTCATGTGCTGTTTGTCGGACCATTAGTTTTCAAGACAGTCTGTCATGGGTCAAAATACAGAACCAGCACCTTTAGAATTCTGTGCAACTCCATTAGAGGCGGTTCTGCTCCGTACCTGGGTGTCAGGATGTCTTTGTACTGCAGCTTCTCCACTTTAGCCAGAGACATGGGGATGACAATGTTGTTGATGTTGTACACGCTCTCTCCCTGGCGTTTGCGAACAAAGCCCTAAAAGGAAACGCGGTGTGACAGTTCACACCAGTGAGTCAGAGGTGCTCACACATTCGAAGCCCTTCTCCATCACCAGGTTGCCGTGATACGGATTTTCTTAAGACTGACAAGCTTTGTTTTAACTCATATGCACGTCAAATTATGTCTTTTGAATGTATTTCGTTAAGAGTGTGATTTTACCGGTTTAATTCGAGTCTTGATTGGGGCATTACTGTATGTGTCAATGAGGCCTCTCACAAGTAAACACGTTCACAAATTTGTGTGTGTTACCTGTGAGGCTTGCTTGCGTGAAACCTTCCTGTAGCTCTCCTCCAGCACTTCATCTGAACTGTCTCGGTCACAGAGCTGGTACAGGACATCTTCCTCATCTGAGGGTATAACACACACATATCAAACCATCAAACATCATAAACGGGACCTTTAATATCCAAAAAGGGTCGTTTGTATAAATAATTTACTATTTCAAAATGGCTGTGTTTTAACACACATTTGCATACACACACCTTCTATCAGCCTGTGGATGCGTCTTCTCTTTCTTTTCCTCTGATTGGCTCTCCTGTGTTGACTCTGAGCAGAGCCTGCCGTCCTGATAGGTGACAGACCCAGAACTCTGCTTTTATGATGCCTCGCATGCTGCTTGTACGTGTGACCTATAATGACACACACAGACACGCAGTTAATACACAACAGGGATTTCTTTACATTCCAAACGGCCCTTCAGTTCCTCAGGGATTTTACGCTTCGGTTGAAGTGTACAAAAGCTAATCTTTAACCCTTAGACTTATTATTTTGGCAGGGGACTGCATCTCAGTTTCTATTCCTTGCTCACACCATCAGCTTTATTAACAGTAATCATAGTGCAGATAACTTGCCAGCCAAATGCAAAATGTTTAATCTCTTCTTTTTTGCTTAACTAGGTGAAAAAAAAAGCTTAAATCGACTGTGCTAAAGACACTGAAGTTTTTTCAGGTCTTGAATAGATACTTTTTCTTTTTTGTGTGTGACCTAGCTCACCAAAATACTGCCTGCCAACAGGGCTACAAAAGTTATAGATGCACACACACACACACACACACACACACACACACACTTATCTCAGCCTTAGTTCTAGTGTTGTTATAGTGAATGATGTCAGGAAACTGCTGCCAGTTTCAAACAGAACTTAATGCCTAGATTCCACCATTCATTTCAATAATAAAGTACATAATTTGTGTTGTAGTGGCTGTGCTTTCTATTCTTGAACTCTTTAAACAGCTCCCATAGTTAACTATTAATCCATGTACGTCATTAGTCATTATTCTCCATGCCATTTGCCCATATTTCCGTCTCCTTCTTGCTTTGCCTGTTTATGTAATCTTGTTCTACTTTAGCTACGATCAGCTACGATAAGAGGTTTGTTGCTGTGTGCCAGACTATTATTTTAGGTGACGTTTACTTGACAGGCCGTCTTCTTTTTTGTGCTATTGACAAAAGGAGAATAAGATCATTCAAGCTGACAGGAAATCAACAGAGTGGTGGGTGAGTGACGTCTTCATCAATTTCCAGTCTGCCTCCTTTGTGTCTCCTCCTTTACTCTCTCTCTACTTCTACTACATCACTTCAAGGCCTTTTTTTTCACCTCCCCTTTGTATTTAACACAATCTAAAACATAGTGTTTAATCAAACTGCCCCGGATGCACAGGGAATATTCTAAAGTCAACCAATCATTGATTGTTTTGGATCATCAATCTACAACCAATGGGAGCAAGGGCCACTTAAAGCCCTGAAACCAGAGCTGCCAGAGATATGTAAGTGCAGAGGTAAATGATCATTCAGTAGCTTCAGACTAATATACAAAGACACATATTGACGTCTGGTGAAATGCCACATGATTTCCTTTCCACCTGCTGCTCAGTTAGAGGCCTCATACAGACCCAGTGGGATATCTGACATACTAGAAACCACTTATGATGCTACACAGGGAGATAACAAGCAGACACAGCAGCCATTTTATTCACAGTAATATTGTTTCCTTTCACTACAACCAACCATTGTTAGCTTATTATTGTCAGAATTATTCATAATTTATTGTTTAGAAACAATGTAAATAAAAAAAAGTCATTTGAATCTATCAAAATGTAAATGTTTTGCTAATATAACTAATATTCTATTTTATTTATTTATTTTTCTTACAAATGATATGTTTACAATAGCTTTGAATGTTAAAATAAACCAATAAATTAAAGTAGGGCTGTCAATCGATTAAAATAGTTAATCGCGATTAATCACAAATTAATCACACATTTTTCACTGTTCAAAATGTACCTTAAAGGGGAGATTTGTCAAGTATTTAATACTCTTATCAACATGGAAGTGGGCAAATATGCTTGCTTTATACAAAACAATTTAAGTGTATATTTATAAAGAAATTAGTGGCGTTAAAACTAATTTGTGTTAGCGCGTTATTATCCCGTTAACTTTGACCGCCCTATATTAAATACAAATTATAACATTATTCCGTGCTATGCCTTATCAAATTGGGATCAAAGCACCACCAGTAACGTAGCTACAGTCATTCTAATAAAAGGCACCATTGAAAGGTTTATGACTGTGAAGCTGCAGCAGGTAGTTTTGACTTTGCGTCGACATTAAATTACCGTCGACTTCAAAAACAGACTTCATTGCACCACAGCAAAGAGAAGTGGATCAAAAGCCAGTGAGGCTCCTATCTGTTAGAATGCAGGTGCAGTCTTTTGAAATAGCATCTCTGCCTTCCTGTCATCTTCCTCATCTGTTGACAGAGGGGGTTACAGTCATGTTATAGCCCAGCTCACAAGCAGCACCAAAACATATAGGCTCAGTAAGATGTACTGGTATACCGTGGCAATGACAAAACATGGTGCATGTGGAGCAAAAGAGAGTAAGCAGAACATAAGAGAGGAGAGCACCATAGAACAGTACAGGGTAATCAATACTGGTAAAGGGCAGGATCTTACTGGTGTGCAGTGGTGTGGAGCTGCGTCTGTTGTAGTGTGCTGGACCGGATGGTCGGACGTTGATAACCAGAGGCCTTTGGGACCATTCTTCTCTGGCCAGGACCCTCTTGAAGGGCTGGGACAGATGAGCGTCTGGTAGAGGACGACACAATTTTAAGTATGCTGTCAAAACAATGTTTTTCAGCAATCTAACATTTTTATGATCAATTTCTCAACACATCTCTCTATGCAAGCATGCAGTCAAGGGCAAGACATCCATTGTCTTCTATGCAAGCCCAAACACCGGCAGCAGCATCATGATGCAGAACAACACATCAGGGAACACCACAGTTCTAGTCAACGTGCCGGGTTATCACTACTTCTGCTACAGACGTCAACTGACAAATGACCCAACATGGCCGGTGTGTGTTGCACCTCAGAGTAGGTCTGTCAAGTCAAATATGAAGGCAAGAAATGACTCTTGTGAACTACTCCATTCAGAAAACAGCAGATGAGTCAACATTACAAATTTCTTTTCAAAGAAAAAAAGTTGCTTAGCGTACACAAGTCTTCCTACATGTTTAAGATTGTAAAGCCTTTTCACACCAGCCAATGTTATGAAGCCGTGTTAATGTTTCTCCTACCGAGTGAAAGAGACGACACGGGGTGAGGTGTGGAGTTGGGGGTCCTGGAGGACAGGGCCCTGCTGGAGCTGCAGTCCGGATCGGAGCACAGGACTACGGGATCACAAGACGAGCAACACGAACAGGAAGATGACGAGAGAGAAGAGGAGAGGGTGGACGTGGACCTCCCCGAGTCCTGAAGTACAAGAGAAAACGAGAGAGGGAGAAAATTGGTAACACTTTACATTTTACAGGTCTGCAAATTTCATGGTAATTAGGTGATAATTAGCAAGTAACCTATTTGAAATTTCTTTGGAATTACTGCCAAATTACCCCAATATTTACCTCAAAATGTATCGAAAATTACTACCAGGTCATTTGATCCATGTTAACATAAAATATTGATTAGGGTTTAAATAAAGATATCACAAAAAAATGAACACAAAACTGAAATTAAAGTATTGTGTATTTGATATTGTATATAATTGTACAATGATAGTGTGGTAGTTTACTAGAACTGTGTGAAGCTACAGTAAGCAGGGCATTGCCAACCACTTGACCCTTGATTTGGCAAGAACATAGCAATGTCCCCCCCCGGCTAAATAAAGGCTAGAGCTTAAAAATAATCACACTCACTTGTTTATTTGAAGCGAATCCAAGAGATATTACTGCTTAATTAAAAGCAGGTGCTGGGCTTTAAACATTAATTCCTGTTTAATTTGAGGAACTATTTTAGTGATATGACATTCCAACACTGAAGCCCGACTAAGAGCGACTGCTTTGAAGCTACATTTGACATGAATACGTGAATAATTTCAATTAAATAAATAAATGAATGAATATGTTTCACAGCTTCTACACATTGACACACCTTCATCAGCTTTTAAACATGTGTTATAAAACCCAAAGTGGCTCTACAATTGGGATTTATAAAGTGGTGCATCGTAGTGATGTAAATTTGGGCAGCAATACGGTAATCGTGCAAAATTCTGGTGTCATCTGTCATCATTACTGTCTTTACTGTCACATCCTCAGAATAGAGAGGGGGGGGGAATGCAAATGCAACTGTATGCATCCATCCATTATTTACACCCACTTACACTGCACAGGCACTAATGAGCAGTTTTAAGATAAGAATAATCATATGAAGTAAATACGTAATAATACAAACTGAACACATTGTAATTGAAACAGCAAATAATCCCAGTTATAAAACTGTGTGTGTGTGTGTGTGTGTGTGTGTGTGTGTGTGTGTGTGTGTGTGTGTGTGTGTGTGTGTGTGTGTGTGTGTGTGTGCCTACCTGTGGACTGCTGGGGTTGCATGTGTTGAAAGTGAACAGTTTAGGCTTGTGGTAGGTGACCAAGGGTCTGGTCCGGGCACACACGCATGACGCATTAGCTTTGGCGAGCCCCCTGGTCCCCAGTCTCCTTCGCTTAGAGCCCCCAGGCACAAAGACATTGTCTCCTTTCTGACCACTGAGGGGACGAGACCAGGTCAGGTCATGGAAATGTATGGGATATGATTCATGCTAAGATCACAAGTACTCAAAAAGCAAGTTTTTCAATGTGTTGTTGGTCTTAGATCTTCTCTGAGAATAGCAACCAGGAACAAAAAATACCTTGTTACATGCATAAACAAGCAGAAGGTCTTTTTTTTTTTTTTTTTTTTTAAATCACGTGGCTTTTATCTTCAGAGCCAGACAGGGAGAGTTAAAAAGGCAGCAGGAAGGAAAGACATGAAGGGATGATTCAAGTCAGACCAGATGGTGGGGAGCAACCAGTCTGTTTCACTGGGTTACATTACAAACAGGGAGCATGTTTTCAACCGTGATAACGTAGCCTGTAGGCCTAAGCCGGACAATGGATAAACCTCTATCGGTATCTCTTTCTCTGTTTTTAATTTTATATTACATGTAATTGCTTTATCTAACTGCTTTATGATCTATTTCTCCTTAGAGAGCATTTTATCTAATCCAGCATAATTCAAAGGTACAGTTTGTAGGATTTGGCATTTAGTGGTGCGGTTGCAGATTGCAACCAACTGAGTACCCCTCCGCACACTCCTCTCTTTCTAAGACTGCGGTAATGTGAGCCGCTGAGTGCAAAACCGTGGTAATGCCGTTCTCCTCGCTCAGAGGCCGTCCTTACCATAATAACACTACTTTGGGAGCAACGGAAGTCAGACGGCGGCTGGCGATATTTTCACTCTGCGGCTCACGTTATCGCAGTTTCACAAGCGTGTTGGAGAACTACGGTGGCCTTCGGGTAATGTAAAAAATGCAAAAAGCCTCTCTCTAGAGCCAGTGTTTGGTTTGTCCGTTCTGGGCTACTGTAGAAACATGGAGGAGCAACATGGCGGACTCCGTGAAGAGGACCCGCTCCCTATGTGGATATGAAGGGCTCATTCTAAGCTAATGAATACACAACAATTCTTAGTTTCAGGTGATCATACACTAATGAAAACATAGTTATGAATATTATATTCCATTTCTGCTAATAGATCCCCCGAAATGTTACACACTGGTCCTTTAAGAGTCCCATGTCTGATTATTTCAGCTGCAAATGATCGACTTTGGACTTGTTGCAGAAAAGTGACTAGCCCCCATATAGGCCTGTGAGTGAGTGAGTGTGTGTGTGTGTGTGTGTGTGTGTGTGTGTGTGTGTGTGTGTGTGTGTGTGTGTGTGTGTGTGTGTGTGTGTGTGTGTGTCTTCTCTACCTCGTGAAGGCTCTCTTGCCGTCCCAGGTGTGTGGTTGTTTAGATAGCGGTGAAAAGCTGAGAGGAGGCATCAGACTGTTGACAATCTGGCTGAGCTGAGCACTCTGCAATGAAGACATCATCCATATACTGTAATGCTTATCATAAGTGATTCATTCAACTTTAGTGTGAAACACAATTCATCTCTATAGTAGCAGTGAGTGAGTAAGCAGCACTCCATCCAACGAAAGATATACTAATCGAGATACAGTGTTTAGACTCTCTTGGCACCTTAATATTGTTTGCTGTAAGTGATTATGGACTGATCAGACTGATAAACACGAGTATGGTGTGTGACGTTTGAAAGGATCACAGAACAGGCTAATTTTATTCAGGTACCTCTGTGCTATTCATGCTACCAAGGTGCAGCACCAAAGGATTATCCTGGCTATTTTTTTTCCTGGGCCTTATCTTTCTGCTTTTGTTGTTATGATGACTGACTATTGATGATTAATGCCGCTTTAAGAATTACTCAGTTGCTTCACTGCAGAGCTAGATGTGGCTCAAACGTGCTAACTGCTGCCCAGTTGTGATTTTAAACAGCACATATCTATCCAATGTCCGACTACATATCAACACAGAGTGGGAAGCTAAACATATCCACACAAATTACACTTTTAAAAGCACAACACAAGGAGCTTTATCATCCACTTTTCTGGTCAAACAAACTCACTTCGGTCAAGTGAAATGAAAACGCACAGCTGAGGTTGTGTTAATGCACATCAGCTGGTGCAGGTGCAATTATGTACTAATTTTGGCATAATATTGTACATGAGTATCTGCTTGCTTTAGTTTGGGGGACGCTGTTTCCTGAAATCATAAAAATGCTTTAGTGCCATTTTTGAATTTCTTTAAAATGTTTAATATACTTTTTTTTTTTTTAAACTAGAACAGATAACTAAATATACGCAAATACACATCTCCCAACAATTTTTTATAACATTAAGACAGTCTGTAACAGATGATTCACAGCATCTGCTCACCCTCTACAGCCACAAGGATGAATACGGTATTTCCCCGTGAGCTGATTAAATACCTGTAGGCTTCATAAAGCAGCAGGAATTCATGCATTCCGGATTTAGTCTCTAATTTGGGATAATAACACAAGGTCAAGCAGCATGCATGCCTTAATTAATTAGTTTAATCTTCTCAAGCTAGCACTGGGATATACTGTATATATATATATATATATATATATATATATATATATATATACACACACAATATATGTGTATGTGTGTGTGTGTGTGTGTGTGCTACTTCCTCCCTCCTACCTGTCTCTCTATGTTGTGCAGAAGGCGTGTGGGGCTGCAATGTTCAGTGTCAGCATCCGAGGCCGTGCAGGATAACCCGGCCATTTCTCTCAGCAGGGTCTGCTGGATCTGTCGGTCTGTCAGTGGCTGGGACTCTGCAAGCACCACACCACCCTTAGACACACACAACACACACACACAAGCACACACAAGCACACACAAGCACACACAAGCACACACACGAGTTAACCTTTTAACACTCGCCACCCTTTGGAGGTGGTCCGTCTGAATAAAATTAAATTGACTATTTATGATTTTTGGATCCTTGCAATGACTGAATTCAGACATTTAAAGGACTTTTTATTCACAAAGAATATCGTTTAAAAGTAGAGACAACATATTTTCAAGTTTTCAAATGTATACTCTGCCATGCATTGTACCTTGATTATACAATTAAACAAACAAAAGGACATTCTCTCTGAAAAATGAGCATAATGACTGAAAAGACGAGTCGATTGATACATATGTAAAGACAATGTATAGGGTCAGCCAACTTTTACAGTAAGACAGCAAAAGTTGGCTGACCCTATACATTGTCTTCACACAAAACTGACTTGTATCAAGGCCTGACTAAAAGCCCTTAATAATTTATGGCTGCCAGTTGGTACATTACGTCAACCGCCCTTTCATTGAGGTGCTTACAGAAGACTTTTGTCTTACTTTGGTAGAGCGGATGTGCTTGTGGAGCTCCACCAGTTGCTGTATCCTCCCCTCCAGCTCGGCCAGACGTAGCTGCAACCAACTCCATCTGCTGCCCAGCTCCGCTCTCTCTTCCAGCCACCGCCTCTCACAGCTGCTGCTGCTGCTGCCAGGAGAAGCAGGGTGATGGATGACAGAGAAAGGACACTTAGACCCATGTAGTGGTATTACAGTATTCATTCCTGTCAAATGCTGATAGGACCTCACAAGAAGATCATTCAAAATGCTTTGGAATTTGTCCATGAATGTGGAAAAAATGTCAAGATAATGAATGCGGTCGTGAACTCCAGTGAGAAGAGGTTAACATACGAGAATCATTGGCAGGAAAAAGTGTGTCACCAGAGGGAAAAGTAACAGAAAGAAGGGAGGAGGACAGAGATTGAGAGACACAAAGAGAGCACTGATAGACCAAACCTGCAGCACTGTCATCTTATGACCTATTTTACACCAACCATGTTGCCATGTAGCGTGTGTAAATTGTTAAGCATCCCAACAACATGGTGGGTGGGGGGGGGGGGGATTTTGCGTAAGCACAAAAGCTTATCTAGGCCACAGAATGAAACACTGTTGATTTGTGTGGGGTGTATCTATAGTATGTTTCCATGGCACTAGCCTGTTCAGTTAGCATTTATCTTCTGTGTGTGTGGTTGGCTGGCGTCAGCGGGGCAATAGTTGCTATGGCAGTGCTCTTGGACCTTGGCTAGGACAGGGAGGGACTCCCCCCCCACTTCAAACAGGAGGTTAGGGCCAGTGAGCAAGCAGCTACACACAGGGGATTTGACAATACCCTTGGGTATTGTGAGGTAGTTATTTTAATGTTAGTCAGTTGCGTCACTACCCAAAATGTTGTTTGTTTGCCTGATCACAGTTAAACCCAGTTTATGGTAGATATGAAGGAGAACTTGGCAAATGAAAACAAAGCCGATGATTCGTTAAAGGGGAACTATTATGCTTTTGTGCTTTTTCCCTTTCCTTTAGTGTGTTATATAGTTTTTTGTGCATGTAAAAGGTCTGCAAAGTTACAAAGCCCAAAGTCTACACCAAAGGGAGTTACTCCACAGAAACACTGCTACTGAACTGCCGTGAAACACCTTGCTTGAAGTCCCGCCTTTTCTTCCGTAACGTGGTGATGTCACCAAGCAACACATTTGCATAATACCTGCCTAGCGGCTAGCACGCCCTCAAACAAAGCTAGTTAGAGCGGAGCTGGAGCGGAGTCTGAAGAGTTTGGTTCGGTTGACCAATCACAACAGACTGGGCTTTTCGGGCCAAACTGCCAAACTTGAGGCTTTAAAATGGCAGTCCACTAACCAATGAGTGACGTCACGGTGACTACGTCCACTTTTTATATACAGCCTATGAGCGTTTCAGACAGAGGGTGAAAAGAAGTGCCGCAGCACAGCCGGTATGAGCATTTCTTTGAACATTAAAGCATGTAAACATGAACCCAAACATACAAGTATGCACCTGAACATAAGCATAATAGGTCCTCTTTAATAACTGCTTCTGAACTGGGTTTCACTCAACCCTAAGCTAATATCCGTGTGTTAAGGAGTAGGCTCCCTCTTTCCTCCACCGACAATGACCAGAGCTGGCTGCCCTGCGGCTCTTTCCAACTGTATAATGAGAAAATTCCTGGAATATTTGCCAAGCAGTAGGCGAGTCAGTGGGAGAGGACGGGAGAGGAGAGGCTGCTTTATACCTGTTAGTGTGCAAGTACATATTTACATATATAATTTTCATGAAGATATTAACATTGCTGAATAAAATGTGTTGTTTAACAGCCCACTGGCTACGCTCCACAGTGAGAAAGAATGAGTTTTCATAGCCAAGTCCCGGTTGAATAAGAGGCCAGCCCCAGCAAGTTGTTGTGGGTTTATGAATCCTCCTATTTGGATTGTGTTTCTTGGCTCCTGCAGAGACGTTCGGGCTTTTGGGTGTGTCCTGCACTTAAACTTTCCAACACGAAGCCCTTCACAAATACTTTCATACAGAACTGTACTATCTAAAAATGACAAACATACTGAAAACTGAAAATGAGCAACAGCTGGAAGTGTGAAGGATTGCTGCCTAGTGCAGTGAGCAACGTGGACACATGTCTTCAAATTAAATGGTTTCAAACCATCTCACTACTTTACAAGTTCATACTTAGAATGTTAAAGGCCAACCATTTCCACATTTTCAAAAGGGGGACAGTGACTTGTCCCTTTTCCAGCGTGGAGATATCCTCCTCAAGGAGGAACTTGCCATAAAAACTCCCCAGGGGAGGTTTACTGGCGAAGCACGGAGCATTGTTCAACAGACTTGTACAAAAGGCAAGCTGACGCTTCCAAGATGACTGAATCTGGCCAAATAAAAAGACACACACGCACACACCACACACGTACAAAAAACCCTTTCTCGTTCCTGTTCTCAGAGCTAATAAACATGCCCCAATTTTGTAAATAGCTCCTGTTTATTGCATGGATTCAGGAGGCAAACAGAAGGGTTGAAGAGCTACATCTAACTGAAGAAATAAAATGGTGCTGCACTTAAACCAGACATGAGTTCACTCGTCCAATTAGAAAGGTCTAATAGGACTAAAGACAAAACCAAGACGTTAACTCTCCTGTCCTAACACTGATGTCACACTGACGTCTCCACATTGCAGACTAGGAAGTGTATTAACCCGGTAACATGAGGTTGGTTACATGGTGCTAAAAAGAATTCAACTGACCCGCTACACAGCCAGAAGAATAGCAGACTAACTCTGGCACAAGCATATGTCTCTCTCAAAACAATCTCCTTTCCAAAGTATCTAGTTTCCATTGTATTTTTGTAACGCTTATCAGTTTAATTTTCAAATTAAATGATAAGGGACACATATCTTTTTCTCTGAAATTTCTGAAGCAAAATATGCAGTATATCGCTCCCCAATGTTTCCTGTCACTCTCTACTGTCATCCAGAAAAATTATTTAAAAAACTAAATAAAAACATAAAGGTTTGCAGTCAATTCATTTTTCAGAAAGGATGTGACAGGTAATTGTCCAGATATAGACTTTCATTATACTGTAGATCTGACCTGAATTTGACATGTTTGTACTTGGTCATTTCATTTTGCACCAATCATGGTGTATGTACTGTATGCTGTAAACAAGACACCAGCATGTTGGATTTGTATTGTTTTTGTAGCCCAATTGCTTCCGTTCCCTGGATCTAATACTGCAGTGTTTCTCATTAACATACTGTATTTATTTGTGGATATTTGCCACAATATTAACCAGACCAATGCAAAGACACAACAGGAAAAATATGTCCAAAAATTATCTGATTATAATAATTTGCAATCTGTACAGTTTCTCTGCAAGTTGATATGGTCTCGTGGCTTGTTAGCACTACAAAAAAACACCCTTACAGGATGTCAGCACATACAGGATTTCCATCATTTTTCCTCGCCTGGCTCTCTTTGAGCAAGGACACAAGTACAGCAGCGCCGTCATCTAAACCACTCACACATTCACAGGTCACACACTTCCAAAATATTTTTCACTAGAACGAGGCGGAGCACGATGGCACGGAGCGGCTGCCATGTTACAGGCTTGCTGGCATGGCCGTGTTTATTTCCTAGCCTGTGGGTAGAGAGAGCTGGCTCGTCTGCTGAATGTAGCATGGATAGAGAACGTGTGTGTGTGTGTGTGTGTGTGTGTGTGTGTGTGTGTGTGTGTGTGTGTGTGTGTGTGTGTGTGTGTGTGTGCATGGCTAAAAAATGTCATCACACTCTCCACAGCTGGGAGGACAAAACTCGTGCTTATGACAACCACACTGTAAACTTCGTTGAGGGCCAAGTGAAATATGCGCAGAGCCACAGTGGACCTCATACACCGAGACAGCTGACTTTCCAAAACATATACCGTCATCCTGAAATAATCTCCCCAATTGACACCATATTTGTATTCTTTTTCAAAGTTCCCTCTCGCTGTATTTCGTTGTCCTGAACTTAAAGGTTGCCTACAGTAAGAGTCCACCTCTGTGTAGTCTGAATTAAAACCAACGGCTCCAGCGTGATCACCGCTGAGTTCTTCTGGCAACCAAATCCCAGAAAAGCATAATAAATCTTTTGGCAGCGAGAGAAAAGTGAAGTTCGTGAAATGGTTTCTTATTGTTTTCTTCAACACAAGCATGTGAAATCGTATGATGATTCACCTCGACTTGATAAGCAAAATACGTGGTTCGGGGGATTTCTCACGTCTCTCCTTCTTGGTGGCGTGTTTGTTTAGCTGGAATAACCAGCTGTGACACATATGATACACACTGTGGCTCTTAAAAACACTCAAAATAAGAAACAGACTTCAATTTCAAGGCGGTCCACAACTTCAGAGAGAAGGAAACTGGTCTCACTCAATTTGCTTGTAAAAAAAAAAGAACCAATCCTTCCATGTTTTCTACGTGTGGAAAATGTGTTTTCGAACAAGCAATACAGCCCAATAAACAAGTCCAAAATTTATAACCAAATCTGTTGATTGCAGCCGTTAACAATAGGGGTGTAACGATCCATCGGTCTGGATCAATACATCGATTCAATGATCAACGATCCAATGTCACCGATGCAATGTGAAAACATCGATACTTATCGTCATCTTAAAGAAACGCCTTTATTTTGAAATTCTTAACTGATAAAAAAACATTTGCACTTCAACATGAGAAATGTGGCACTTTATAGTGAACAACAAGAGGTCTATTTTTATTGTTTTTATTAAAAAATAATAGATTGTTTTTCATTTAAATGTCTGGAAGAAGTAATAAAAATGTCAAATCATAATTTAGTTGCTTTTTGTGAGTTGATATAAATGTAACTGCATGTGTAAAATATATATAAAACATAATATTGTCTCATATTGATCTTGGGCCTCGGAATTTAATCGTATCGAAATCGTATCATGGCAGTCTTTGTGATATCGGCAAATATTGTACCGTCGTCCAAAGAATCGATATAATATTGTATCATGATGAAACTTGTGATTTACACCCCTAATTAGTAAATCTGTTAATGGCTTCACATCGTATTTGAACTATATAATAAGCACAACCACAACGTGTTATGAAATGTTAGATTTTTTTCTAATGATTAGCAGCTAATTATGATTTTTGTCTTGTGTCATATACCCCATTTGCCCGAAGATGCCACCTTCAGGGCTTTTAGGATTTTAGTCATGTTGATTAATGTGCTTCACAGGACGCATGCGGCTAACTACGTCCACCTTCTACTCACACGGGTGAAGCCTTGGTTCTGCCGTGGATCCTATCATCCTCCTCTCGCTCCTCGTCTGAGCTGCTGCTGGCCGTGGCCTCGGAGTCCAGAGCCTCCTGCAGGTCTCTCAGCACCGCCTGGCTGGAGCGGCTGAACTCCCTGAGCTCTGTGAAAGAACACGAGGCTGTGGACGACTCCAGCCAAGAACAATGGGGTTCGCTTCCCACTATACCAGAGCGTGTGGAGTCCGGGCTGTCGAGAGACACGCCACCACCGCCGAGCTGACGGTGCCTTTGCAGCCCCTCCAGCTGCTGGCTGCAGTGAAGCGAAGCGTGCTCTCCCAGCAGGGCTTGCAGTCTCCTCTGCAGCACCTGAGCTCGGCTCTGCAGCCCCGCCTGCCTGGAGAGCTGCTCCTTCACGGCCGCCTCCAGCACGGCTCTGGGTGCCGGCTGCTCGGAGTGAACCCTGCCGCTGCAAGGCTGCACCGAAGACGGAGGAGGACAGCCCATTCCAGCCACTTTCCCCTGTGTCCGTGTAGGTGGGGGCGCAAAGAAGGGAGTGCGGCCCTGGGAGTTTATCTCGCTGGCGAGGATAAGAGGTGAGCGATGCACATCACCACCATCTGGCCCACGTTCAGGGGCAGCGCCGTGGCCGTGCAGCAGGCGAGCCTCTTGCCTATTGTGTTCAGGGACTAAAAACATGTCCGGTACACCTGGGAAGACGCAGGCCACCTGATGAGAGTTTCTCCAGCCTTTATTGAAGGAAAGGAAGCTGAGGAGGGAAGCGGGGCTGGGGAGGAGCACGGTCTCACACTGGCCGGCAGACGCCTGCAGACGTGGGGACCGCACAGGGCTGGCGGGGACGTCCAGGGGGCTCGCGGGGAGACAGGAGTCCAGAGAGGGAAACAGGGAAAGGTTCAGCCACATCTTCTGGAGGTCACCGTCATCTGTCGACCTCATCGGAGACTCCAGCTCGGCGTTATGCACGGCTCTCCCATCCGAGTCCATTCTGGCAGAGGCGGGAGGTGAGGACAGGTGGATCCCGTGGTCATCTTTCAGGATTTTGGTCAGGGCTGGGGCCATACCCCTGATGGTCCAGGCAGCAGACTTCAGAGCCTGCACCTTAAAATCACCTGACAAGAAAAACACGTTTGTAGTAGGGCTGTCAAAGCTAACGGGATAATAATGGGATAATAACGAGTTAACGCAAATTTGTCTTCCCGTCACTAATTTCTTATACGCATTAATGTAATCGATCTTTCAGAGGTTGTAGTGGGCTCAGTTTTAAAACTAGAGTGAAGATACTGGCATCATATGAAACTAGAAAACCTAATCCATTGGTATCAACCATGTCATACTAGCTTAGGAAGTTAATTAACGATCCAAACTTGGCGAGGAAAAAAAACAAAAAATGGCTTGTCCATTTCCAAAGGGGCCCCTTCACCTTTGACCTCAAAATATGTGAATAAAAATGTGTTCTATGGGTACCCACGAGTCCCCCCTTTACAGACATGCCCACTTTATGATAATCACATGCAGTTTTGGGCAAGTCTAGTCAAGTCAGCACACTGACACACTGACAGCTGTTGTTGTCTGTAGGGTTTGAGTTTGCCATGTTGTGATTTGAGCATATTTGTTATGCTAAATGCAGTACCTGTGAGGGTTTCTGGACAATATTTGTCATTGTTTTGTGTTGTTAATTGATTTCCAATCATAAATACATACATATATTTGCATAAAGCAAGCATATTTGACCACTCCTGTGTTGATAAGAGTATTAGTTAAAAACTTGACAAATCTTCCTTTAAGGTACATTTTGAACAGATAAAAAAATGTGTGATTAATTTGTGATTAATCATGGACAATCATGCAATTAATCTCGATTAAATATTCTAATCGATCGACAGCCCAAGTTAGTAGCTAATTTCCTCTACTAATGCAAAATAAATCCTAAAAATAATAAAGCTGTAAGCACAATATCACAGATCACAAAACACTGTTAGTAGGAACACTGAGACCATTAAACCAAACAGTGGTGGAGTTATAAGACTGATAAAGTCACTAGTGATAACCACTACAGTGATTTAACACTGAGGGGGGGAAATAGACACAACACAGACACAGCAGCTGTATAACTGGTGTATCTGGAAGCCTCGTTGTGAGAACTGGTGAATTACCGTAAACAGTTCTCTCTGCGCCTTGTTCACCGTTTACCGGGCACATATTTTGGTAATGACACAAGCATTTGGGAGCATAAAATCCTCATTTTGTTGCTGCTGCACACCGTATTTCGGGTTCCCCTCTATTTCATAACGTTAACCTAACTAGCGTTAACTAACGGATTAACTAACTAGAAGCGTTGTTGTTATAGCGACGCCAGTTAACGGTTCATTACAGGTTAAACGGAACGTTAGTTTAAATTAACAGTGACTCGCAGTGACTTAAACCGGGTTAAATACCAGAGCGAAGCTGGCTAAACCCGAGTCCACTAACGGACGTTAACGTTAACACTCCATAAAGTATTTTTTTTAAAACGTTAACATGAACGTCACTCACCTGAACAGGAGCTAAAAACCGTTGACTTCACATCGTTCACTCCAGTAAGATTTAACGTTACAGCCTGAATATGACGTTAAATCTTTATTTTTTTCCCTCCTTTTGCCGGTTCTTCCAGTAAATTAAACCTGACTGGTTTATCTGGCTATCCCACCCGCTGTCCAACGGTGACATTTATTTTGATCTCCTCTCCTTTTAACTGACATTGCGCCTCCTTCTCCTCCTCTTCTCCTCCTCTTCTTCTTCTTCTTCTTCACTCATCAACTGCCGAGAGGACGAAACACAGCTGAACGAGGAGGGGCTGGACCACACTCGTGATGCCTTCACGGCCTCTTCAGAAGCTCGAAAAATTCCACTTCCCAAATTCTTTGCCCTTAAAGTGGCAGTAGGCAACAATTTTTGGGCAAAATTTGGCAAAAATTCCATAAAAACCTTTCAGCATATTGTAATTCAAGTGGTCTGAGAGAAAACTAGACTTCTGCTCCTCCTCATGGCTCTGTTTTCAGGCTTTAGAAAAATCTAGCCCGTGACGGCAGATTTTGATCAATCACAGGTCATTTCAGAGAGAGAGAGCGCTCCTATTGGCCGTGCTCCGGTCACGTGACCAGAACTTGGCTCCCTTCAAAAGATTTTACAATGGCGGCCGCGTCACAAACTTTCTCATGTTACAGCTAAACAGTAACTACAAGATGATTCTGAAAACACTTGAGGTGAGAAATAGACATTACAGTAACAGAATATTGATTCATATTTGATCAGCGCTGCCTAGTTTGACCGTTTGGTCGGAGATCGCGAGTGATTGACAGCCGGCTCTCATAGACGGCAGCTGGACAGCGGACCTTGTTTTCCTCCTGTAAGTGAAATCCTTCAGATGCCGTTAGGAGCACCGGAGGACACAGTAGGACACAGAGGAACATGATTTTTTTTTTCAGGTTACCTGTTTCATGTACTACTGTCACGATATAGCGGCCGTTTTCTAAAAATAACTTTTTAAAATCATATTTGCGCCAATATCGCATACTGCAGCTTTAACTCCATAGAGAACAGGGACGACGTATTTTTGTAGGCCAACCAGGAAGTTAGCATCGCCCTGGGTTCCCTCGACAAAAAGTCAATGAGATTTTTCTATTGGGTTTTGGATTATTGCAGAGTATGAGCTCTGTGGCAAACAAACGTTTATGATACTTAGACATTTTGTTCAGCATAATCTCACTAATGAACACCACTTTTATGATTTTTGAAGTGTAAATGCATCGGCAGAAGTAAAAAGCTAATGTTACAACACAATCACATGAACGCGAGTATACACAACGAGGCTGTAACGGCGAACGAGTCAGTGTGATGACATTTAGTAGTCTTGTTTAGTTAGCAACCACCATTTTTAACACATAAAGACATCAAAATTCACGAGTGGGGTATTTATTGATGTATTTTATGCCGTAGAACAAAAGGTTAAAATCTCTTAAGCTTGTGTTAACCACAGACCTTATTTCAGTCATTTATCTAAAACCCCTTCAGAAAACCCATTGACTTCAGTGCTAAAATGCTAATAGTTAATGCTAAATGCTAAACTAATAGTACAATAAAAATAGGCATTAATAAATGTGTTTACAAATTCATTTATTGATCTATGAATAAATGGACAAAATTACAAAGTATTTCATTATTTGACATTTTAACAGGCAATAAAAAGATGAATTATGAAAAGAATTTACAAAGGAAATATCCTGTCATGACTTTCATGTTGTCTTGAATGAATCTTGGGTTTATAATAATTCATAATATTGTTATGATTTTAGGATATATAATTATTAAAAGTGCTGTATTGACAAGAACAAGAACATAATGACAAATGTATGTAGTTAAACAAAGAGGAAAAAGAATAGACTTTTGCGTTTTAAACAACCTTTGAGGCCATCCGAGGTTTCAGAGTTTTATGTGGTGCACCTGAATGCACCATCAGTCTGACTGTGGCTTAACGCTTTACCGTACATAGCGATGTGCTGAGATAGCGCGACTGACGGCGGGCTGTGCAGTACTGTGGGTGGCCGTAGCCATGATACTGTGATGGAGACTTTTCAGAGACACACCAAAACGTCTTGTTATCTCTCTGTGCGGGACTCAGAGATAAATCTGCATCCATCTCTCTCCTTCCCACTCGTCCCCTCTTCCGTGCGAGTCTGATGGGGAGTCTGCAGAGCCATCGAAAGAGATGGCAGCTGACAGCCAATCAGAGAGCAGATAATCAGAAATTAAGGGCATTGGAAATGTAATGCCAGATTGTTAATGAAGGAAGATTATTGTGATAACATTAAAGCATTTAAAAAGGGATATTGGAAATAATGTACTGCTTGAAGGCAATGTTGGTATATTGGCAAAATACAAAATCAGAGAATTTACCATAAATCATAGCAAGGAACTTAATAGGAAAAAGAGGGAGTATGAAAGCAATTTGCTCTGAGAAATAAGTCAGTGTTGTAGTAAGTCAGAACTAAGCAATAAGAAAAAATCAAGTTAATGGAATTACAAGCTAAGTTAGACGATCTTTTTCTGGAGAACGCAACATGGCACTTGTTCAAGATTTGAGATTAAGAGGGGAATCCGCCAGGGATGTAGCAGCTCACCACTTCTGTTTATAATGGTTGCTGAGATGTTGTGTATATTGATCAAAAACAATCATATTGGAGGGTTAAATGTGATGGGAAAACAAATAATAATAAGTCAGTTGGCAGATGACACAACTTTATTTTTAAAAAATGGAAATCAAATTCCATTAGTCTTACAGTCTATTAATCTTTTTTCTAAGGCATCAGGCCTACAGTTGAATTTGGATAAATGTGAAATGATGACGTTACATGAGTGCCCCCTGCAGTCATTATGTGGTATAAAAATTAAGAAAGAGGTGAAATATTTGGGGATTTGTTATTTCTAGGGACAGTGTAATAACTGAAAATAAGAATATTTGTAATAACATATTGTTACAGGTCCCAGAATGTGGTACCACAGCAACAAAGTATGAATCTGTAAAATACAGCTAAAGTGCAGCAGCAATGAAGACACAGAAGCGCTCAGTTCGTCATCCAGATTGCATCTATATTCAAATTCACAATAACATATTCCGAACATCACATTTCTCTGAGTGTCAGTCTCTGTTTCAGTCAATAATACCTGTGGTTTAAGGTAAGTGCAATAAACATCCATGAATCCAATTAGTCCATTAACATCACACATAATAACTCCACATTTCAGGTGTACTGTTTACAGTTTCATACTTAAAGAAACATTCTAGTACACATGATCACTTTTATATAAGTGCAACATGGCTACTATAATGATATAGTGCAAATAACAGTCCTATTAAACTGTACTTTAAACAAGCAATGTCTAATCTGCCTTGAATCTGGACATTCACACTCAATTTAAACATCACTATCAACCAAGAGAAATATAAAACATTTTCAATGTCAAACCATTAGGCTGTAACCAAATATAACAATATACTTCACCTTTAAACTACATATTTTACAGTGTAAACATCTTCCACAAACAGGTGCAGCTCCGCAACATGTAACTTTCTTTTTATATAAAACACTTCATAAAATACCCGTTTAATGTAAACTAATACATGTGTGCAATAATGTGTGGGAGTCCAAATAACACTCTGTATAAAGTAAACACTAGCGACCTATCTGCAAGACCATGCTCAGGGTAAAGTAAACCCAAAACATCAGCAGGTGTGTGTACCTGCAGCCTGAGACAGTGGCGGTATTAACAAGTTTTTAAGGTTCACAGAAATGCTCAAAACAATATCACAACTTCTTTCTAACACTTGTCCACAAAACACAAGGCTTTAAGAAGTTGAAATTGGTAATTTTCACCAACTACTGACCTGTAAAATACAGATAAAGTGAGCAGCAGCAATGAAGACACGGAAGCGCTCAGGTCGTCGTCCAGATTGTATTTGAGGCGTGGCGGAAGGTCCCACCTGGGATAACCCGGAGTGCAACGGCTCCCGTGACAGAGGTTCCAGCTGGGTGCTGCTTACATTCATCATGCTTTTTCCACAGTACATGAAAAATAAAATCACGTGACTCTCACGTATATTCTTAGGGATAATATTTTAACCCTGGAAATAAAAGAAAATGACTTTTTAATCTAATTGAATTAAATGAACACAAAAGTAGTTGCACAATTTTTGAGTGTACCAAAATATAAAAATGTCAATTCTGAACAGATGGCTGCAGAGGGACATCGCAATTTTTAAATTAATTAAATTAATTTTTAAACACATGTATTAATGCCTATGTTTATTTTACAATTAATTATTAATTTATTGGCTGAGTAAAGACTTGTTTAATTCTGGTCCTGCCTCTGCCTTGTGGCAGAAAAAGAATAAACTTTCGCGTTTTACGACTGTAGACGGATGTGACAGGGATAACAAAATAATAAAAGGAGAGTTTTTTAAATCAGTCTTTTATTAAGTGTTTAACACAGAAATCATTTAAACAACAAAGAATGAGGGGGAGAAATGTGAGGAAATTTGATTAATGTTAGATACATTTTAATGATGAAACATATAGAGTAAACAAGAATTACTAAAGAAGCATACAGCTGCACTACTTGTGAATGACAAGAATAATATAAAACAGTAAAATGCATTACCTTTGCCGCTAGTTCTTCAAATAGTTTGCTGCAATTCTTGGCACAAAACTTGTATTTTACAATGTTATTTTCATACATTTCGTAGCTTGTTCACGTGTGTTTAATCTGGATTGAAATATTTCCCACAGATCCTGAGGGTATCATTTTAGATCATTTGACCTCTGCCAGCATCAAAGGGCAAAATCGTTGACAGAAATATATTGTTATCATTCTTGGTGTTTTGCTATTGAAACTATGCAAGTCAACAGCAGTGGAGGAAGTATTCAGTATAAGTAAAAGTAGCAATACAATGCTGTAAAAATATTCTGCTACTAGTAAATCCTGCATTTAAATATGTGTGAGCGTATGTATTAGCGAAACTCAAAGAAGTATCACAAGTTAAAGCACTCTGTAAATAAATGTATATTAGGGTTATACTATTATATAAGATTATTATTGCTGATGTATTAATGTGTAAAGTAACAACAAATTAAAATTACAATATTTCCCTCTTGTAGTGGATTAGAAGCATATAGTGGCATGAAATGGAAAAACTAAAGGAGACTAAAGTAAAGTTTGCCAGTACTTGAGAGTTTATTTGTTTGTTTGTTACATTCCTCAATAACTTCCAGGAGGTAACTGTATTTTACTGTGCTGCTTATTTTTAGGCTTTTGACAGTAAAATTAGTCTGTAGATTTCAGAAAGACCAGGAACCAAGAACAGTTATTGTCTCTGAGCTCCTACAATAATATTCCCTCAGCTTCAGGGGCGGCATGCATCCATGTAGATTCATAAGTGTCTCAGGTTCACCTGACCAGAGTCCTGGTCTTCTGGTCTGAGCTTCAGCATCATCCTCCTGGTTCGGACTGTTGTACTTGAGGTGCTTTGCAGCACTGAGCTGCTCTGAGCCAGACGTGTGCTGCTCTCTGCCTGAACACAGCCTGACCAGCTCCCAGGTTGAGCGTAGTGCCTGACATGTACAAGTTCATGATGGTGAAATGGGTAAATGGACTGATAGACATGAAACCCTTCCCAGAAAAAAACATGGAAGTCCACACAGCACAGAATATGTACAGGACTCCCTGTAGGATGCCGGTGACGGTGACCCTCACCTGACCACTGAACCGTGGACCAGAGAGGGACTGTCCATTTGCTACCATACGACGCATGTGTCTGCTCAGGTAGACGACAGTAGAACCACTGGACATCCCCATAACACACAGACAGAAAGCAAAGTTGGCCTTCACCATGAAAACCATAATGAAAGATAAAATCTGCCATAATTCAGAACTCCATATGTCATGACCCATTGTGAAATTGGTGCTGGATCCAAATCCATAAGAGGGATAATAGCGTATAAACATGACAGTAAAATCAAACACACTGTAAAGTCTCTCAACAAGCCAAATGCAGTAAATGATGGATTTGATATTCTTCTTAATCCAGATGAAGAGAGCTCTTTGTGCAGGTACAATCTGGGTGTAGTAGAAGAAGTTCAGCAAAACAGAGGAGGTCATGCTAGCGGTCAAACTGCAGGTCGCCACCACAAATAGGAGTCCAGTAACCTCTCCCGGCAGTAATTGAAGAAAGAATATCACAAGAGCTGGTATCAGGTAAGTTATTGTACAGTAAATCAAGGAGCCCAGGAGAAGCTTCAGAGGTTGTTTGATCCTTTCTCCCTGAAGTGGACGGACCATGCAAAACATGTAACATGCAGTAGCCACGATGTTGAGAAGAACAAGAGGCGCGTTGATTAGGACATATGCTAGATAGTCCATCTTTAATCTGCTCGCTGTTTCCGTTTTGGTGTCTTCTTCCCTCGTAGTGAGCTTACAAATAAAGCCAGTAAGGTTCTCCGACTCTATTCAATGTAACAAATCAGAGGTATTTGCATCTCATGCAAACCAGAATATGTAAATAAAACATATTACTGTGAAATCACCCAGAAAAAGGAACACGGACATTACTCCATGTTTTTATTGCATGCATTGATCATTTATTTTCCAACATGATTACTTGTGGTTGTGTTTACAAAGTTTGCAA
This sequence comes from Sebastolobus alascanus, assembly GCA_916701645.2. Lineage (NCBI taxonomy): Eukaryota > Metazoa > Chordata > Actinopteri > Perciformes > Sebastidae > Sebastolobus > Sebastolobus alascanus. The sequence continues at coordinate 215,767 of CAKAOJ020000406.1, forward strand.
TGAAGAATGTTGACCTTTTTATAACATCAATTAGAGAGAAAGTATCAGCATCTACTCAAACAGTGACAAGATCATATGAAGTTAAAGGGCCAACATCTGGCAAATGATGTGACCTTGGATCCTGAGTCTGAGTGTTTTTGGCACAAAGCACCCAGATGTGACAGGAATAGCAAAAAAACGAAGACTAAAGGAGGGTTTCAGTTATAGGTTTATTAAGTGTGCAGTAATATATCCAACAGATCATGAAGGTAACATCTTATAGCATTTGACCTCAGTCAGCATCAATAAAGGGTAGTATGATTGACAGAAAGGTATTGTTATCAGTCTTGATGTTTGCCCTTAAAGGTGATGTGGAGGATTTGCCAGAATAAATGTGACATGATGAATTATTATGAGCAGCAGTGATATTTCTGTGTTACGCAGCTTGTGGAAGCCTGATTATAATTGATCAAAGACAACACTGTACTTTAACTCCCCCTAGTTAGCATTAAAAGCACTATTTGAACATTTAACCCATGCTTTATAACACACTTTAGTGTAGTTTTACAATAAATACATATGAAGCCTTTTCAGATGTATTTTCATGCATATTAGCTGAATCTCACAGAAATCAAGCATTTACAGAGCTGAAAACATAATATATATTAATAAAGATATCATTTATTTTACAATTAATGGGCCTTTCACACAGAAGATGGTTTGTGCTGCGCTCTCTGCTGGGTTCAGCGCACATCACGGTGCGCTGCGCCCAAAGTTCAACCAGTTTGAACTTCGCTGTGCTTTGCTCACCATTAGAAATAACAGGTTTCAGAGCACAGTGGTGCCGTCGCCGCGTTCTGTGTGAAAGGACCATGATGGGGCATCTAACTGTATATAAACATAAAAACAGAATCTCTCATATACATGTGAGGTGTGATTAGAACCCGTTACACATATTGCATCAGAGTAAATGATGAGACTATGGAAACTCAGAAAAGTTAACATGAGGAAATATTTCAACAGTAAGCCTAAAAGGTACCTCTTATAAAAACATTATCATGGTTTGTAGAAACTGTGCAGTACTTTGTTTCACATGTAGTGTTCTTGGTTTTGACAGAAGATGTAGAATTTATGGTTATAAATTGTGTTGATACAAAATCAAATCTACATCAAGGTTTGACCTTTAAAACTGAGCTTCAGCATCATCCTCCTGGTTCAGACTGTTGTACTTGAGGTGCTTTGCAGCACTGAGCTGCTCTGAGCCAGACGTGTGCTGCTCTCTGCCTGAACACAGCCTGACCAGCTTTCAGGTTGAGCGTAGTGCCTGACATGTAAAAGTTCATGATGGTGAAATGGGTAAATGGACTGATGGACATGAAACCCTTCCCAGGAAAAAACATGTACATAGTCCACACAGCACAGAATATGTACAGGACTCCCTGTAGGATGCCGGTGACGGTGACCCTCACCTGACCACTGAACCGTGGACCAGAGAGGGACTTTCCATTTGCTACCATACGACGCATGTGTCTGCTCAGGTAGACAACAGTAGAACCACTGGACATCACCATAACACACAGACAGAAAACATAGTTGGCCTTCACCATGCAAATCACAATGAAAGATATAATCTGCCATAATTCAGACCTCCGTATGTCATGACCCGTTGTGAGATTGGTGCTGAGTCCAAATCCATCAGAAGGATAATAGTGTATAAACATGACAGTAAAATCAAACACACTGTAAAGTCTCTCAACAAGCCAAATACAGTAAATGATGGATTTGATATTCTTCTTAATCCAGACGAAGAGAGCTCTCTGTGCAGGTACAATCTGGGTGTAGTAGAAGAAGTTCAGCCAAACAGAGGAGGTCATGCTAGCGGTCAAACTGCAGATCGCCACCACAAATGGGATTCCGGTATCATCTCCATGTAGAAATTGAAAAAAGACCATCACAATAGCTGCCATCAGGTAAGTTATTGTACAGTAAATCAAGGAGCCCAGGAGAAGCTTCAGAGGTTGTTTGATCCTTTCTCCGTGAAGTGGACGGACCATGCAAAACATGTAAAATGCAGAAGCCACGATGTTGAGAAGAACAAGAGGTGCGTTGATTAGGACATATGCTAGATAGTCCATCTTTAATCTGCTCGCTGTTTCCGTTTTGGTGTCTTCTTCCCTCATAGTGAGCTTACAAATAAAGCCAGTAAGGTTCTCCGACTCTATTCAATGTAACAAATCAGAGGTATTTGCATCTCATCCAAACCAGAATATGTAAATAAAACATATTACTGTGAAATCACCCAGAAAAAGGAACATGGACATTACTCCATGTTTTTATTCCATGCATTGATTATTTATTTTCCAACATGAATACTCGTGGTTGTGTTTACAAAGTTTGCAATGAAAAATGTTGACATTTTTTCATAACATAAATTAGACAGAAAGTTGCAGCATCTACTCAAACAGTAACAAGATCATATGAAGATAAAAGGGCCAACATCTGGCAAATGATTTGACTTTGGTTCTTGAGTCTGAGTGTTTTTGGCACAACGCACCCAGATGTGACAGGAATAGCAAAAAAACGAAGACTAAAGGAGGGTTTCAGTTATAGGTTTATTAAGTGTGCAGTAATATATCCAACAGATCATGAAGGTAACATCTTATAGCATTTGACCTCAGTCAGCATCAATAAAGGGTAGTATGATGACAGAAAGGTATTGTTATCAGTCTTGATGTTTGCCCTTAAATGTGATGTGGAGGATTTGCCAGAATAAACGTGACATGATGAATCATTATAAGCAGCAGTGATATTTCTGTGTTACGCAGCTTGTGAAAGCCTGATTATACTTGATCAAAGACAACACTGTACTTTAACTCCCCCTAGTTAGCATTAGAAAGCACTATTTGAACATTTAACCCATGCTTTATAACACACTTTAGTGTAGTTTTACAATAAATACTTATGAAGCCTTTTATTTTCATACATATTAGCTGAATCGGACAGAAATCAAGCATCTACAGAGCTGAAAACCGAACCAAATAAAGCATACTGTGAAATCACATAGGAATAAATATACAGTCATTATTCTACGTATTGATCATGTTTTACATCATGATTTTTTGCAATCCTACTGTTCTGAGTTAGCAAAATGCATACAGTAGTCGCTTAAAGGGGTACTCCACAGATTTAGTGTTGCACTTTTATAGAGCTGGGGGAGTCACAGGAGACAGATTAAAAAAAGAATGGTCAGAATCGAAGCAGTAGAGGCCGAGATATCCTGATTTAAAGTCCCAAGCTCCAAAAATCCCAATTTTCGTAGTGGCCAAACGGCACTGGAGGTGCCATTATGGTGGTAAATCAACTCCCTAGTACGGACACTCTAATAGCCTTTATTTAAATCATTAGGTCCTAAAAGTTGTAAAACGCGCGGTGTTTGTAATGGGAAGTTGATTTACCTAAAAAAAATGATCCGCTGAGTTACAGATGTCTCTTTCCCAATGTAAGTCTATGGGAAAAAGTCTTTTTGGGGCCAATTGCATCACGTGACGGACACGGAGGTTGTAGTACCGCCGTTTGGCCACTACACAAATTTGCTTCAATGCCCGGCGCTCTGCTGGGGGCTTGGTTATGACGAGTAAACTGCACTTCCTGTGTAAAATCGGTGGAGTGCTCCTTTAATGATGTGGTTACACAAACAGACTTTTGTCAATTTTTATATTTTTGAACAATAACAGTGTTTACATACCATCATTACAGCTCTTTCTGGTTTCTTTTTTATTTCATTACATGTGCTCATTATCTGCTGTTTTTCCCAGCATGAAGTGAACCTGCAGTGTTTTGCGACAACACAACCCGCTGCACTAAAGAGGGACATTTATGTTTACTTTGCTATTCCATTCATCTAATTAATCCTCACACTGTATACAAGTGATTTCAAGCAACACTACCATATCACACACCCAATAATCACACTGACATTTGGACATCAACAGTTACAGTATTAGGTATTTCATCCGATGTATGATGGCTGGAGTGCATTTTCATATCATGTGTCACCATGCCAGCACCACACAGTGCTTTGAGTGCCTTCCAGGCGTCGGCTGCCCTTTGCCTGCATACAGCCTGACCGATGCCCAGGTTGACCGTGGTGCCTGATATGTAGAGCGACATGGCCGTAAAGGACGCCCAATGACCGAGGACAATGCGCGAGGGGAAGATGTAGGTGAACGAACCGAAGAGATAGACAGTGACATAGAGGAAGTAGAACACTCCTTGAGAGATCCCAGCGATGGTGACTCTCATCTGACTTTGAATCCTTGGAGTGGAGAAGCCCTGTGCCACACTTTTTATGTGTCTGTGCAGGTAGCGGGCCGTGGAAAAGCTAGAAACCGTCATTATGCACAGACAAACAAAGATATGCACATTGTTGATGAAGAGACAAACTTTGTCTGTGAAGTACAGTCCATCAATCTGATGTCCAGTCACTGTACCGTTGATATAAGTAAACGGCTTGGTTTCAAATACTCTCCTTGCAGCATCAACGGCACTACAGAACAACAAAAAGGTCCCGTCAAAAAGCAAAGCCATGTACATGACAGACTTGATGTTCCTCTTTACCCAGATCATGAGAGCGCGCTGCGCAGGGACGATCTGGATGTAGTAGTAGAAGTTCAGCCAAACAGAGCACGTCATGCTATTGTTAACGATGAACAGCGCAAACACCGACAGCACAATCACAAAGTGTTTCTCTTCCTTTAACACACAATACAGTAAAGCCAAAGAGACATAATAACTAATTGAGCAGCAGACAAGACATCCCAGTAGCATCTTTAAAGGCTGCTTGAGTCTTGGTGCGTTGTGCGGCGGGAAGATCAAGCAGCATGCATAGAAGACGTTCGCAGCGAGGTTGAGGAAGATGAGAGGACCGTTGATTAAAATGAAAATCTGCTCACCCATTTCAATGTATTCTCTTTCCATTGCTGGTTTAGAAAAGTCAAAATATCAAAAGCAAGTTGTGTCCTCTGTGTGGGTCTGTTCAGTTCTCATGAGCCTTACGCTGTAAGAGACCTCATAGGAAACTGGGAAACCAACATAAATGGACCAGAACGGTCACATTATGTAAACCACTGTACCCGCAAAGGAAGGAATATATTAGCAATAACATGTGAGTCATTTGTTTGATGTAAATCACATTTAGATATAGCATTGTGTTGCTGTTTTGGGGGTTGTTGAGGTGAACAGAATGTAGACAGTGTAGGGTTACTATGGTGACATCTGTCATGTCCGCTTTCACTTGACATCCTTAACGTTAGCTTGCTCATATCTGATGTTACAGAAGCAAATGTTTTGTAAAGATGTAACGTTAACAGTTGATAATGCGAAAAATACTTAAAGGAAAATGTGATATGATAGTACTAGTTTTTAATAACTACCTAATAATTGATTGAATCCCACCATATCGAAAAGTGATCCAAGAACCGGAAGCAGTGACGTTAACGTATTTTACAGTTTTTCACCAAAATCTTTGGGAAAAGAAAAAAAATCCTAACGTTAACTTAACGTTACTCCTCGCAGATCATAAACGTTTGAATGTAAAACGACTCGTTGAAATCGGTTGAGGAATGTAGACGTTACAGTGCTTTTTATCCAGAAAAACGGCAGCTCCTCCGATCACTTTTAAGTGTTTACGGGCCAGTCTTGCCTGTTCCAATATGGCGCCCACGTTGACGAACGCTCCAGGAGTCAATGCGGCGTCTATGTATATACAGTATGTCTATGCATAATAACAAAAAATGGCAGTTTTTTTTTTTGGGAAACTGTTCTTGCTGCACTGTGTGCAAGTAAAAAAGAATATATATATATATATATATATATATGTGCACTTCTGCAGCACATGTAATATTGTTTGAACAATTTTAAACTGTATAAATCCAAAGTGCAATCATTAAACAATACAAATTGTGTTGATTACAAGAACAGAAACTGATTTGAAATTTTTTTCAAATAATTTTCATGAGAATGGGGTGGGAGAGAAAATGCTGTGCAAAATGTTTTATTTAAATAAGCACGTCTGACTAAAACGTCAGAATCAACAGATGATATAAACACAAAGAAAGAAAACAGTCACATAAAAAATAATAATACTCCGTGTCAGAAAATAGCAAACTAATTATGATACATCTTTACAATCTTTACAGTCAAACACTTACTGACAGTTATGATCCTTCTGGTAGACAGTTAATTACTCCTCACACACACATACACACATCACAAACACCAATACTTTAAGAGACACACACACACACACACACACACACACACACACTCTCTCTCTCTCTCTCTCTCACACACACACAAGTTTATCCCTCTTCAGTCTGTCAGTGTGTATATGAGATGTCCATTATGCTACATGTCGAGGACTTGGACACAGAGGGAATAAATAAACGTTGGCATCAGTTTCTATTGGCATTAAACCAAAACTTTGTGCATCCTTCAGTGGTTTGTTTGTGGTTTGTCTTCAATACTTTATCCTCAGACTATTATCTAAGAAGATTATTTTCAAATCACAGCAGTGGCACGCACATATTCATATTTCAGCACTTAAAGGACCATATCACTGTTTTTGCATGTTCTAGTCTATTTACTACACATCACTTACACTTTAAATTAGTTACTTTTTAGATTTAATCTAAATGGCAGTCAATAATTCACATTGCTGTCTGTGAGCACAGTGAGTGAATACCATATCTGCTTTTATTTATCACTGTGCATTAAGGCAGTGCAGATTTTTCGAGCAAATCTGCACTGCGCTACCAGGCAGCAACGAGGCAGATATGATTGTTTACCGTCATGGATCACCTGCCTCGAGCACGTTTCAAATTGTTTTTCATCGTACAGTGAAGTAAATGAGAATCAGCGGCTGCCTGGGAGGCTGGAAAATCACATTAAACAGTCTTTAACAACACAGCAGCAATGTAATGTGTGAGCTGAAGTAAATGAGCTAAAACATGCAAAAACGCTGAAATGGTCACACAATCGCACTCTCAGGAAACATTTCACTTGCAAAAAAATGTGCACTTACGTAATATGCACACGCACACACCCCCCCCCCCCCCCCCCCACACACACACACACACATACACACACACCTGCATTTACATAGTTAGTGTGCAGCCCTGAATGCAGAGGGTCAAATGGGCTCTCACTATGACAGAAAACCATTAAAACACATCACAAGTGTCATGAGAGGTGTTTCTGTGTTTCTGTGTGTGTGTGTGTGTGTGTGTGTGTGTGTGTTGAGGATGGGGCAGTTAGAAGTAGTCTCGTCTTCGTGAATCGTCGCTGATGAAGGAGGGGTTCCACTGGGCGGGGTAGATGCACGAGTGGCGAGAACCCGGCAGGCCCGTGAACGGGTACAGGCCGTTTCTCTCCAGGTCCGAGTTACGCAACGCAGGCTGAGGGAAAGAGCACACAGGAAGAGAGGAAATGTATAAGACGTATTTAACAGTTTTGACAATGAAAACAAATGAAGGAGTGGCAGATGAAATGAACGTCTCCTTACAGAGTAGTAGATGTCAGTCATCTGCAGCAGGTTCTTGGTGCTGCCGTTCTCTTGCATCTCGATGGTCTCCCGGCCCCACTCCGTGGATATGCGGTTATTTTTGGGGAAGTCGGCGTACGGGGACATCTGCAGGTCTCCGCTCTTGAAGATGATCTTGTTGATGTCATTCTTGTCTTTCCTTGGAGATCAAACATTTTAAAAAAGTTAAACCTTTGCCACATTTCACCAAAATGTTTCACTTCACCAAACTATTGAACATTTTTGCAGACTCCTGTCTGCTTCTCCCCACTGGGGGCGTGCTGACCGTCATCTACTGTAGGTAATACACTGGTTATGTATAAGTACCTCATACAACCCCACTTCAAAACACCCAAACTATCCTTTTAAGTTACTAAATATTCGGCCAACAGATAATTACACTTGTTTTGTAGTCATCAAATTGAAAATACGGTAGAACAACGCAGATAACTAAATCAGTATAAAGAGAAAATGTTTAAGACTTAACAAGTTGAATTGCTCTGCAAACCAAGAGAAGTTTTTGTACCAACAATAACAGCAGTCTTACTTGCAACAGGTGACAATGAGAGCGATGATGAGGATGAGGAGCAGAGCACCCCCTGCAGGTGACACCACGATTGCAATCAGCTTGTAAACTGCAATGTCAAACAACAACATATTAAATACTTAACTTTAAAAAAAACAAAAAAAACAAACCTAAAAATCAAAAGAGCAAATATGTGACTTTAGTTCACAAAAACATCTTCTGTTGAAGATGAATATGTTACTGTATATTTTGCCTGTTCAATGTCGGTGATTTTTTAGGGCCACTTACAGTTTCCACAGTTGAATCCTCCGAATCCAAACATGCACCTAAAAAGTAGGAACAGAGTCTGCGGTGAGAATGTGGACTGAAATCGTTCAGTATAAGTGGATCGATACTGTGAGGAAAAAATAAATTAAATTGAACTTACGGGACACAGGTGCCATTTTCGAGCTTGTAGCCATCCCCACAGTCTGAAACAAGAAAAAGTCCCATGACACAGTTTGTTATAAGAAGTTCCAAAGCCAATACTGTTTTGCTGATATGCTTTGTCCTTAATTTCATGTTCATTTCCTGTTAATTTCTACTTTTTAATATACTTTTTCCTCAGTATTTTGTTTTTGTCAAGAAGGAAAGGTTGTCATTTTAATCAGGTGTGATCAGTTGTAATCAGGTTAATATGCGGTTTACTTTTTCATTTACTTTTTGAATGAATGAATAGGGTAAAAAATGTAACTAATAGATATCACCATGAAACTTCGCCAGTTGATGACTTACATCAAGGCATTTATTTTTTGTATCACAAGTTTTCTGAAAATGAATGTTTAAATATGCGAATGAGGCATTTATCTGATGCCAACTTTTGAAGAATTCAGGAGAAATCTACAGAGGCAAATAGACAAAGTAGTAAAATAAACATTTGAATGTATATTTCGGATGTTTTCTTTCCGCTAGTCTGAAAGAAGACATGTTGCAAAATAGCACAACATCTTAAAAATTGCACTCCCACTGAGTAGACATGCACACACTTAGCTCACCTAAGCACGACAGGTCGTCAGGGTCGTGTTTGTAGTATCCTTGAAGACACTGGCAGTTGGCTGTGCCGCTGTTGTCTGTGCAGGTGGAGCGCTCCGTATCACACTGAGTCCTCTGGGCCGCACACAGGCTTTCCACTGGAACACAGCGTGGACACAATTAGTCACGACTTGGACAACGCGAGTAGTCCAAGATGTCAGAAAACACCAAAACCAGCTTCCTTTGTTTCCCTCAACTCACTATTAAGTTTCATCTCAAGAGGAAGTCAGAATTTATTAACCTGCAGTTCTGGTTCACAACAACCATCCTGCATAAAACTGTTACTGTGTGTGTGAGCTCATAGTGATCTTATTGTTGTGGTATTGCACGCTTGTCCTTTGCTGTTATTGTAGGATTCCCTGTAGTACGGGGTTGTGAAATTTAGCAGCTGGGTGATGAAGTTTTTGAGTGATGTAATGATAAAACTGTGGGAGCTGTTTACGACTAAACTGTGCCCTCTAGTGGCATAAACACTTTCAGAGCCCTCAATCACATTTAGGCCAGTTAAAAACTGTATTGAATTTGGTTAAAATGAGCAATAATAAACCTGACGAAGTTCATTATTTGGTTACCGTGATACGTGAGCTGGTGGTGCAGGACCATCCGGCAGTGGGTCAACGAGGAGCTGCAGTTGCTGAGAGACATCTGGATGCTGTTGTAAACCTCTGCGCTCGTCACGTCGGTGGAAATGGAAAACATGTTGACAGCTGCGATACGAACCCCGTCCTCTCCCCTGCGGGGAAGAGATCAGAGGTCAAAACATGACAAAATGTTGCATCATTTAGTTAAAAAAAAAATCATCCGTTTCCTTCCTCAGTTTAGATTTACTCTGATGAAGGCATCTGGGATGTGAAGTGAAATATGATCAGAACCAATTTGTCCTTTTGTGATTTTGAAAATGTAACAGAAATGGAGTGGTTTAGTGAGACGAAGAACTTACTTCTTACTCAGCGTCGAGCGGCTGTAACCTCGGAGGACTGACAGCGAAGCGTTGAGCTGAGGTGAAGACAGGAAGACAGTGTGTAGCAGATGTAATAAACATGAGCCTAATGGAGTTTTTTTCAGAAATGAGCCATGAGACAATGCAGTGATGTGGACTGCCTCTCACCAGCTGAATGATTTCTCTCTGGATCTCATGCATGGTGGCGCTCTTCAAGATAACAGGGTCATGTGGCTGTCTGTTAACACTGAAAGTTCCCAGAAACGTTTTTGCTATGGAGGAGAAAAAGAAGGCCCCTTTACATATATATACTTTATGTTTGCTTACTTTCATCATTTTGACTGAATTATTGTTTCACTGTTATGCATTAAAGAGGTCTTACCTCTGGTGCAGGTGCGTCCGTCCTCCAGGTCGAAGCCAAGCGGACATTCACAGCTGAAGGAGCCTCGCGTGTTCACACATCTGGACCCGACAGGGCAGGGGTCCTTCTCACACTCGTCAACATCTGGACACACAAGTACATGCAGCTATTACAATATCATTTCTAAAAAGGGTCTTCACTGATACCAGAATACTAATCTTAACCCTGAGCACTATGTGGAATCCTCAATTTGGATTTTATCTCATACTTTTCTGGAGATTTCATAATAATAATAATAATAATAATAATAACTTTATATATATATATAGCACGTTTAAAAACAGTTTACAAAGTACTTTGACAGACAAAGTAGGGCAGGGAGATATGGCCAAAATCTTCTATCACAATATAGGTCATTTCATATCTCGATAACGATATATATCACATTAAAGCATGTTTTCTGGTAGTTCAATAAATAAATAATCTATATGAAATAACCACATGGTAAAGCCTATTTTTGTAAACTCCTGTGTGAATTAAACAATTGACAAATAAAAAGTATTTTCTCATTTTAAGAACTTGAGTGCAAAGTGAATATAACAGTTTTAAGTGAAATTATAGAGAAAAAATAAATAAATATAGGCCTAGCCTATATTGCCATAGAAACGTTATAGAAAAATATATACGATAAACATTTTGATGTATTATGTCTATTATATTTTGACAACGATCGCCATATTACCCAGCCTTAAGACAAAGCAAAGCAAAAGCAGGATACAAGGCAATATAACAACAGAAAGCAAAACAAAAGCAAGACATAACTAAGGTCAAATTTGAACACGGATAAAACAGTACAATAGATAAAAGCAATAACAAAAAAATATCAAATAAATAAATAGAAATAAAAAGAAAAAAGCAATAAAACAATAGCGATAAAAAGACACATAAAAGCAAATCCTTAAAAATGGGTTTTAAGAACTGATTTAAAAGTAATGACTGACTGTGATTCATAAGTACATTGAAACAACAAAGTTAAAGCAGCATGCTGACGATGTTGTTGTTAGACTGTCGGGAGGAAGAGGAGAGAAGCTCACCCTGGTTGCAGGTCGGTCCTGTCCATGCCTGCTGACAGTGGCAGGTGAACTGATGCCCTCTATAGCTCACACACATCCCTCCGTTCATACAAGGGTTGGACACACAAGGGTTTCCTGCAGTTCAAAGAGGAGACAGAGAAGGCTTTTATTTTACCATAAAACAGAAGAAACTGAACCATTAAAAAGTTAAAAACAATGTAATAATTTTGCACAAGAGTGGTTTCACACTGACATTCATTATGTCTCATCAATCTCATGATGTGAATTGTTCATAATGCACATTTTCACACCTGACCTACACGTTCTTGCTGTGAAAACTGCATGTAAAGGATCGCTATTTAAAATGAAGGAAGAGTGTAAACCACTGACTTGGAGGCGTCGGTGCCTTGGTGGGTGACGTCGTCGCCGCCAGCTCTGTAGTTACTCTGTCAGTCTGTTTCCTGGTGGTCTGCAGAGCCTCTGTGCTCTTGGTTGGGGTGCTGTGGGTGACAGTGGTGGCGGTGGTGATGCGCTGTCTGTGAGTCGTGGTGATTCTTGGAGGGCCCGTGCTTGTTTCTATCTGCAGGGTGGTGGCGTTCGTGGGGTTAGCCCTCCGAGTTGAGGGTCTCTGGGTTTGGCTGGGTGACACACGGGGAGTTGGGTGCGCTGCAGTGGTCAGCGGGGCCGGGGTGGAGGCCGTGGTGGAGGGTGTAGCGTACGGGACGGTGGCCTCGGTAGGTGACCCCGGAGTAGAGCTGCTAGCGGTGCTACTGAACCTGGAGGATGAGGTTGCAGGTACAGGAGGGGGGGTGGTGGTGGTTGTGGTGGTGGTGGTGGTGGTGGTGATAGTGGTAGCGGTGGTGGTGGGGGTGGAGGAAGTGGGTTGGAAAGTGTCTTCCTCTGTTATCTGTGATCTGTTAAAGAGAAAAGAAATAAATCAGATCTCTTACAGACTTCTGACAAGAATTGAAAAGAGCATATAAGATACAATTTTCATCTTTACAACATCAGGACTGACATGATAACCTTATTGCTCACTCGTCACAGAGAAGCTACATTGTCAGCAGGGGGCACTAGAGCTAATGATGTTAGCTTGAAAATCTCCCAGAAACTTGTCGCATTCCTTTAAAGCTTAAAGAGCAGAATTTGTCTGTCAATATAATGTTTTCTAATAAGATGTATTCCAAAATAATAACAACATATTATATGAGGGATAATGCCCGATAAGGTGTCCATTATCAGGAATTAATGGACGACATGGAAGCCAGAGCGCGTCGAACGGTTGCCTCTGTGAATTCCATTAATCCCTGATTATGGACACCTCGAAGGGCATTATCCCGCGTATACCACGGTCACTTGCCAAAGAAAAAAATGAAGACCATTAATTTATATTTTCATGCTTTTTGCAACAAAAATCTAAAGTTTTTCACAATCCATTCACTCTGTTTCCCTGGTAACCCTGAAGGTTTGCTAATACCTGGAAAAATCGGGTATCGAATCCGACCTGCGGCCATTTCCGCATGTCGCCCCCTCTCGCTCTCCCCCTTTCTAAACTGTCCACTGTCCTATCAATAAAGTCTTGAAAATGCCCAAAAAAAAATGTAATTTTTTTTTTTTTTTTCCAAAATCAGCATAAAGTTAACGTTATGCTAGCAAGATTCAAAGTCAATAACATTGCATACGGTTGAAAATGTAATTTCACATTAGGCTTTGTTTAATAACAAGTCTAGCTAGCTATCCAGCCATGTCATTGTCCCCTAATCAATATCAAGAGTTTTACGAACAAATGAGAGGCCCTGTGTACTGCCGACAGCGGCCTGAAGTAGCGAGTTGAATAGCGAATAGGATGCGAGATGATCGCTTGTGGCAGTGTAAACTTACTTCTTGCAGCTTGTGTGTTACAGTCGCCACCCTGTGGTGTTCAGAGGATGAGGCACTGAAGGACTGTAGATATTTTTGAAGCCAGCGCATTCATTTAGAACGGTGAACAGACAGTTTCACTGGAACTACTTAGTAGGTGTCCATTATCAGGAATTAATGGACCCCTTGCAGCCAATCAGAATCGAGTATTCACCAAGACCACGGTATAATTAGTAATAATGATAAATCCTACACTGTGCTGCCGTGCTTGTGCAACAACCAAATACCTTTCCATGAACCATTATCCTATTATTTATTTGAAAATAATAAAAACATACCTTTCTGTAACAGTGACGGGTGTGGTGGGGAGGAGGACTTCAGTAACCAGCACTGGAGTGTCTGTTAGAGAGTCGTCCACTTCAGATGTACTACTGCCGACAGTAGTGGGCGCTGTGGTCAGACCCAAGCCCACATCTTCCTCCCTGGTCTGGGCTGAAACCCCCTCGGTGCTCTCCTGGTTCTGAGTGCTGGAGCTGTGGGCTCCGGTGGAGGACTCGGTGGAGGTTGTAACATCAGACCCCTGCTCTGTCCCTGAGATGTCTGTGGGACCTTCTGCAGGCGAGGTGACAGAAGGCGTGGAGGAAACGGACACTTCAGATTGGTCGGTGCTGAGCTCGGTCACTCTGAGAGGTGGTGTCGAGTCGGAGGTCTCCTCTGATGTTGCGGTGTATTGATGATGGGTGGCGTTAGGTTGTCCGGTTAAACTTTGGGTCCCTCTGGTCCCCTCTGAGCTTCCGGTCTCTGGAAACATACTCTTGAAGGAGTGGGTCATGTGCTGGTCTGTTGTGTCCCTGCTGTCAGTCCTGGTGGACGGGGCGCTGTGGGTGTAGTCCTCAGTCTCCGTAGCGCTAGCAGGAATACCCCAGGTGGAGGGGGGCTGATGGGAGTTGGAGTCCTCTGTAAAGGCAGAGGAGGTGCTGTTGCTGGAAGAGGAGGTGACAGACAGCAGGGTCCTCTCCCCAGCTCGGCTATTGGCGGTGGAGGTGTAGGTGCTGTCGGTGTGGACGGCTGCGTGGGACGTTGAGGCATCTCCCAGTCGGAGGGTGGTGTCTGGGCTGTCCTGGGGGAGTCGGGAGTCCTCCGTCAACATCCAGGAACTGGCCTCCCAGGACACAGCAGGGGAGGCGTCTGGCACCTGGTCTGTGTTAGTAAAGTCCTGCAAGTCCCTGCTGCTGCTGCTACTGCCGCTAGTGCTGCTGCTGCCGCTAGTGCCGCTGCTGCCGCTAGTGCCGCTGCTGCTGCCGCTAGTGCCGCTGCCGCTGCTGCCGCTGCCGCTGCTGCCGCTAGTGCTGCTGCTGCTAGTGCCGCTGCTGCTGCCGCTAGTGCCGCTGCCGCTAGTGCTGCTGCTGCTGCTAGTGCCGCTGCTGCTGCTGCCGCTAGTGCTAGTGCCGCTGCTGCCGCTAGTGCCGCTGCTGCCGCTAGTGCCGCTGCTGCTGCTGCCGCTAGTGCTGCTGCTGCTGCCGCTAGTGCCGCTGCTGCCGCTAGTGGTGCTAGTGCCACTGCTGCTAGTGCCACTGCCGCCGCTGCTAGTGCCGCTGCTGCTGCTAGTGCTAGTGCCACTTCTGCTAGTGCCACTGCCGCTGGTACTGCTAGTGCCACTTCTGCTAGTGCCACTGCCACTGCTGCTGCTACTGCCGCTGCTGCTAGTACCACTGCTACTGCCGCTGCTGCCGTTAGTGGTGCTAGTGCCACTGCTGCTAGTGCCGCTGCTGCTAGTGCCGCTGCTGCTACTGCTAGTGCCACTTCTGCTAGTGCCACTGCCGCTGCTACTGCTAGTGCCACTTCTGCTGCTGCTACTGCCGCTGCTGCCACCGCCGCTGCCACTGCTGCTGCTAGTGCCGCTGCTGCTAGTGCCACTGCTGCTAGTGCCGCTGCTGCCACCGCCGCTGCCACTGCTGCTGCTAGTGCCGCTGCTGCTAGTGCCACTGCTGCTAGTGCCGCTGCTGCTAGTGCCACTGCTGCTGCTAGTGCCGCTGCCACTGCTGCTGCCGGCCTCTGTGTTAGTGAAGTCCTTCCAGTCCCTGCTGCTACTGCTGCCGGCCTCTGTGTTAGTGAAGTCCTTCCAGTCCCTGCTGCTACTGCTGCTGGCCTCAGTTGTGGCTACAACCAGGGTGGAGGTGAGTGGCTCAATAGACAGACTGGTGGCCTCTAGTGACCTGCTGCCTGTTTCTGTGAAGGTTTGTGTTTGATCAGTGTCTGTGGAAAAAGAAAAAAAGGAATAATATTATCAAGTTTGTGCGATTACACTGAAAACATTCTGAGGCCTCTTTATTTCTGTTTCACAATATCATCGCTTTTTTCCTCAACTTATATATTTTTATATAACATATTTATGAAAATAGTCTTGACGAAGGTCCAGAGGGATAAAAACGTTAGTACGATGCTGAGCAAGAGCAGTGTGCGTGATCTTTTTTGATACTTTCCAACACACCTACATTCAGTTCTTCAAACAATATGCCTTCTAAACAATATTCATCATCTGTTTCTGTACTTTCAATTACAAACTATTGTAGCTCACTTCCAGCTGTGGCCACCAGAGGGTGCTCACCAGGCTGCCTGGCCTGTACAGACTGCAGAAAAGAGGGGGGGGGGATGCTGTCAAGTACTGCTGCTTGCTGCAGAGGCAATGATTTTGGGTGGAGAACAATTGGCAGCCCGGCTCGTCTGCTCTAACAAAGGCTTGAGGTCCTAAATATGGCGGTGACTGTCTCTGTTGGGAATAGTCCATTTCCTTCCTAAAGCTGAGTGAGCACAAGGCACTGGCAGAAAACTGTCACCATGGATCTGGGCATGTTTTCATGTTCAGTGTCTGTGGAGAGCTTTTTTTTTTTAGCTTGGCTCAAAATTGTTGTTCAGTCATAAAAAAAACACCCAAACATTATAAGAAGTGAAGTGTCAGAAAAGAATGTTGGGTAACACTTCATTTTACAGGTCTGCAAATTTCATGGCAATTAGGTGATAATTAGCAAGTAACCTATTTGAAATTTCTTTGGAATTACTGCCAAATTACCCCAATATTTACCTCAAAATGTATCGAAAACTACGTTATTAGAAGCATTATTTAATAATTAAATGCTAAAATAGCATATACTGGTTAAAATAGGGCCGTCAGGCTTGAGAAGCGGCTGTGCGCTGCTCTTCATCGGAGACACTTCTGATCAGGCACAAATCTCACCATTGTGTGACTTATTGTCTACAAAAATGTAACCTGGTAGCTAACGTAATGATTCAGGGAGTTTTTTAAGAAATTTCAAAGAAGTTATTTGCTAATTATTATCAATGTATCAGCAGACATGGAAATAAAGCATATCAATTAACTTTGTACTCTTTTCCTTGAAATGTATTAAATAAATTACCAGCTATTGGGAAATAGTGGAATATAATTATTAAATAATGTTTATAATAAAGTATTTTTTGATACATTTTGAGGTAAATATTGGGGTAATTTGGCAGTAATTCCAAAGAAATTTCAAATAGGTTACATGCTAATTATCACATTAATTACCATGAAATTTGCGGACCTGTAAAATGAAGTGTTACCGAATGCATGCGCACATGGCTCAGTCACGGGGTCACAACCGTCGCAGTGTCGTCACGGCTTGCTAACTCTGCCTCCCTGCCCTCGCTCTAGCCTAGGTCTGGGTCTCATTCCTATGAACGGAGGGAGAGAAATAACTCTGGATTCGTCTATTAGTGCATTTTACAACTTTTAGCACCTAATAATTTAAATAAGGGCTCTTCAAGTGTTCGTACTGGGAAGTTGATTCACCTCAAAAAAAATTATCCGCTGAGTTACAGACGTCTCTTTCCCAATGTAAGTCTATGGGAAAAAGTATTTTTGGGCCCAATGGCATCACGTGAGGGACACGGAAGTTGCAGTACCGCCGTTTGGCCACTATGGAAATTGGGATCAACGACCGGCGCTCCTATTGGGGGCTTGGTCTGTTTGTGTGTGAGGTCTTTCTCTGACCTAGAGAATTTGTCTCTGCCCATCAGTGATGCTGTGCCGTCTGACAGCCTGTCATCTGGCCGGTCTCCAGCTGCCCAGGACTGGAACAACAGCACTCTGAGGATGAGCGTCGGTCGGTGCTTGACGGCATCCTGACAGCCACCAGCAGCCACCGTCCAAAAACCAGTGGAGGGGAGAGTTCAACTGCAGAACAGCCCGTCCACTGGGAGTCTGTGAGGAGAACTGGGCCACTGGACTCTATTTCTCCCTCTCACTTCCTCTGCATGTGTCTCTCTCATTATTTCATTTTCTCTTTCTGGATCCAGTCCGGGCAGCGTAAACTCAGACAGGAACGTGGTGTTGGCAACAAGTGAGGAACACTCCCAGATCCTCTGCTGTTTATCTCTCAGCTCTCGACCGTTAACACGGCCGTCGGTGTCGTCTCTTCACATCTGTTATACACCACCAGCTCTGTGGCTAGCATAGTAATTTAGGCAAATGCAGCAGGGTGAGCATATTAATGAGGAGGGACGCTGGTATGACGTAGCAGTGTTGTGAATATACTGGTTGATATTTTGTTGCCAAAAGATCAAATAGGTCATGTGTTGCTGTGGATTTTTGCTCTATTCACTGACCAAATATTGCGCTGTGCTTGTCACCAGATAACTGTGACCCAGTTCGGGTCAGGAAAGGTGAATCTGGGTGAAATCACAGTGAGGAAAGTGAATCATTTCCACTTTAGCAGCAACTACTCTTTGGCTTTGAGCAAAGCATTTGACCCTCACATTGTTTTCCGTGAATCGTACTGGGCCAACATGTTGTCATCTCAACGCTTTGTCACACCCCTTGGCGTCCCTTTATCATCAAATCCACTCTTGGCATCACTTTAGGATTAGGCAACAAAATCACTATAGTTAGGTTTCGGAAAAAACTACGTTTGGGCTTAAAACTACTACGTTTGTAAAGTGAAAATGAAACTAAACGTTGTGAACAAGGGACACGAACGAATAGCTGATTGTAACATGAAAGTGAAACTTTAACACACGGGACGCAAACAGCAGTCTCCTGGATGAAAGCCTTGTGTTTGTTGAACCCATCCACCACCCTTCCTGCCACACCAGGCAGCGACGAAGTGCGACACAAATGACATTTTCTGTCCGCATTTTGCCGCTAAAAGTTAAACTTTTCCAAACTTTCAATTTGGTCGCACTTCGCCACAGAATTAAACAGTACAGCTCCTCTGGTGTGAATTCAGCGTTAGTGTGTCTTTTTAAACTACGTCACCACACTCCCGGCGCACTTTCTCTGAGCGTTTACTGTTGCCGCGGATGTGTTTACATTATGGCTAATGGAAAGCCCGTCGTGTCTCATACCGACGCTAAAGGATGCCTTGTGCAACGGCCGTGACAAAGCGGCAGTATTTGACACCCTGGGAATGAAAACGGGCTGACTGGGCAGCTCCCAGTCTGAATGCATCAAGCATGACTGAAACCATGCAAAAATCTCACTGGACAAAAAATAATAAAAACATTTTTTCATAATATCCATGTTACTTGTTCGAAGTAAAGCCTATGCCCACATCTCAGTACCACAGTCAGTTCTGTGTATATTTCTCTGAGTGCAGTATACATTGGGTTCACTTTGGGTTTCAATGCAGATGTCATTGACAGTATGTCATAATCTTCCTAGAGGAGTATAAACTGATACAATATTTATAGTCTAATATAGCACTAAAATTAATAAAATATAGCATCACATATGTAGTTCCGAGTTTCATATGATTATATTGTTGCCATGGAGACAAGCAGCATCAATTTTTTTTTAAGTTTTCATTACAAAACTGCTCATGTAGAAGTAGTTTAAGGTTGTATACGGTATACTGCGTTGTGACCAATTGGCAAAGTGGAGCATTAGTAGTAGTACAGCAGTAATAATGGTAATATCATGTTAAAGGTCTTATTGATAACATTTCTATGTAGACGAATAATTTTTTAAAAGTAATACATCAACAGAGCATTAAAAGCACAGTCACACATGCGTGAAATTAACATTCGCCTCCCGTTCACTTCCATTCTAGGCGAAAAAACATTTGCTTCCGGTGGCGAAGCAAATTCGAATCTTTGCATTCGAAATGCAGCTCAACTTTGGTGAACTTTAAATCCTCTTTCTTCCCTCTGGCTGGGGTTTAAGTTCAGAAGTATTTTGCAGCACTGTATCTAAGCCTTGTAAAAAAATCATTAACCTTCCTGTTGTCTCTCCAAAAAAAAAGATATATTTATCAATTAAAGCCCTTGATTCTTCTACTTTTTCTCTTAATTTGCTGTGAGCCATAGGGTGACTAAGTTGTCTCTACTGTACAGC
This sequence comes from Sebastolobus alascanus, assembly GCA_916701645.2. Lineage (NCBI taxonomy): Eukaryota > Metazoa > Chordata > Actinopteri > Perciformes > Sebastidae > Sebastolobus > Sebastolobus alascanus. The sequence goes on from CAKAOJ020000406.1 coordinate 235,526, forward strand.
ATGCTGCACATGTGAGAAGATGCAGATGGATACAGCGGTCTCTACACCTTAATATCAACACCTGTATGAGCTGGTGAACAGATGTGGTAACAGCAACATCTCGGCTCTAACAGGAAACCAGCAAAGGAAGTGAGGATCAGATTTGTAGATCATGATATGAGTGACACATTCATGAGAGGGTCTCTGAGGGAATGGGTCTAACTTGATAAACTGGTGAACCCCATTATGGACCACGTTAACTATAAGTTCGGGTCAATAGGAACGCTCTCTCAATGAAATGACCTGTGATTGGTCAAAGTCTGCCGTCACGGGCTACTTTTTTTAAAGCCTGAAAACAGAGCCATGAGGAGGTGCAGAAGTCTAGTTATCTCTCGGAACACTTGAATTACAATATGCTGAAAGGTTATTATGGAATTTTTGCCCAATGATGCCAAAAATATACTGCCTACTGCCACTTTAAAGGTCAAAGGTCAAGGTCACTGTGACCTTACAAAACATGGTTTGGCCTAAAGAATTACGCTAATTATGACAATGTCACACAAATGTCTAATAGGATAAAGATGATGAAGTGATGACGTTTTGGACCGACATGTAAACTACAACTTCACTGGTTGGCGGAGACACACAACCACGAGACGCCAATTCTACTTTCTTAAAAAATTACTCAAACCAATTAACTATCAAAATAGTTGACACCGAATTGATTAATCGATTGATCTTTGCAGCTCTAATCAGAACCACAGATGTGAGAGTACAATATGAGCCTTGAAACACTTGTTGACTTTTATACTGAAATAGAAATGAAACAATAGTCGAGGAATCGATTAGCAACAGAAAATTAAGCTGCATTCATCGATTGATCGTTAATTAATTTTTTTTAAGCAAAAATGCCAGAAAATGTACTAGTTCCAGCTTCTCAAATATAAATATTTTGTTTTTCTTCTACGATACTAAACTGAGTACTTTGGGGTAGGGCTGGGTGATATGGACAAAATCCAATATAACGATAATTTTGACCAAATACCTCGATATCGATTTTGTGACAATATTAGGATTGACTATTGGTGCTTTTTGATAAATAATCATCAGTAATGTGGATATAATAGGCAAATAATAGAACAGCTAGAACAGTCTGGTAAGTTTAAATCACTTAACTGTAATGCAGCCTTTAGAAATCAGGAAAAAGACAGCAAATATGCCATATTACGACATTACGATATCCAAAATCTAAGTACGATATCTAGTCTCATATGCCGATATAACATCAATACATTGCCCAGCCCTACTTTGGGATTTATAAACTGTTGGTCGGACGAATAAAGCAGTTTGAATATGTCAAGTTAGGCTTTACATTTCTCACCATTTATGACAATTTATAGAGCAAGCGATGAATCAATCAATGCAGAAAATCATAAACTTAAATATAATAACTGTTAGTTACAGCTCTACACTGAGGCAAACTAAAACAAAAAGAGCAATGCACTTGTTTGACGACACTGTCCAGGATGCACAATTAAATCAATGCAACAGGAAATCATCACTTTGGATATATATACAGTTATAATCAAAATATTATTGCTATCCTGCACAAAATATTTTTAGATATCTCCAATTGTTATCAATGAGCTTTGCTGTTGCATCCCTATTAGTTAAGTTATTCTCCAACTAAAGCTTATTTTAACAAGGTGCAAATGAAAAGTAGACATTTACAGAGCCCTTTTTTTTTGCAGGGGAAATACATTCTCATGTGGAACAATGTGGGTAAACTCAACAAAGTGAAGTAACTTGTAGTCTAAACATGTTGCACTTGTCGCTGCAGGCCTATATCAGTGTGATCTTACCGTGCTGTCCCGCAGCAGCAGCAGCAGCAGTGTGTGTCTCAGCAGCGTGCGTGAGCAGGATGTTCCTCTGTGATGCTGATAAACTCTCGCTGGAGTATGAAGTTGAAGTTGCATTGCTTTCCTCCTCGTTACCGAGTTCATCTGTGGAGGTCGAGACGTGAAATCCCGCCGTTACCGGATCCGTGCCGTTGTTGTTACTGGGGGTCCCTGCCCCGAGGGGCCCCGGCAGACCCAGCAGCAGCAGGACCGACAGAGACACGCCGAGGACGTGATTGAAGAACCACGTTTCCATGATTTTCGAGACCCCAAAACGGTCGCCGATAGTTTCCGTAAAGTCGAGTAGAGGCCGGGGAGTCTCCCGGGGACACCATGGGAGGAGCGCTGCAGCTACTGGGGAAGTTTTATAAGAATGAGATAAATCCTGGTGCAGGTTCTGGTGGGAGATCCGCTGCTCGGACAGGCGGGGAACGGAAGATAACAGAGCCGAGGCAGCAGCCTGTTATCACAGCGGAGGAGCCCGGGCTCCTCCTCCTCCTCCTCCAAAACACACGCACACAATCACTCTCTCTCTCACACACACTCATAGGCTACACACACACACTCACACAAAACACATCGTGACGGTTTTTACTCTGCTGCCCTGTTATTCAACCCAGTGGCTGCATTTGCTGCCTTCAGGTGTTGTCGGAAGTCCTGTATTTAAAACTAATGAAAATGTTCCCTTTTTTTTTTTTTTTTTTTTAGCCATAAGAGACTTCAAGATTAGAGACAAATCAAACAAAACTTCACTGTTAATTCCTCTGCTCTGTATAATAAAAGCAATCCATTATTACCATAAAAAAAAATATATATAAAATTGTAAATCATATTATCAAAATCTCAGGTGAAGTCATGGAGTAAAGGTAGAGAAAGTCACAATAATGACACACTAACTCTTCATTATGACACCCTATCAGTGGTGGAATGTACCCGAGTACATTACTCAAGTACTGTACTTACAATTTTGAGTTACTTGTACTTCACTTGAGTATTTCCATTTAATGTAACGTCATACTTGTATTCCACTACATCTAAGGAGGAAATATTGTACATTTTTCTTCACGACATTTTTTTGACATTAGTTACTAGCTACTTTGCAGATTCAGATTCTTAATACAAAATATAAATCAACTAATAAACTAAGGTGTATTATTAAGTAATATATAATTATTAGTATATATAAAGTTAAAATGAGCTTTACCTTTACCAGCTGCAACACTGAAGTGATGAACACATTAATGCATCAATAATTATAATTTTACTTTTGGTACTTTAAGTATATTTTGTTGCGAATACTTTTGCACTTTTACTTGAGTAAGAGTTTGAATGCAGGTCTTATACTTGTAGCAGACCACCTTCTTCCACCACTGCACCCTATTAATGTTTTATCATTTATAAGCTTATTTGTTTTCCTGGTGGGAATGGGTTTGAAAAGGCACAATGCTAGCAGCTAGAAAAAGCTTTTGAATGCTGATACTCCTTGACAAATAGCGGTCTAGTAATTATAAAATAATACATGACGATACAGGCTATTATGCAAATGTAATGGAGACAGAAAATCCTGGTGCAATACCTCAAGAAATTAATTAGTTTCTGGTTTCCTTCTGGTTACACAGCACTGAACTTCACTGTCTGCAGGCAAGCATTTGAATTTAGGTAGCAGGGCGTCATTAAAACTATTATTATTGAGGCTGCAACAATCAATTAATGCAGAGAAACAATACATTGGTTTAAGATACATCGCCAACACATCCCACATGTCTGTGAATCCTGCTGTTAAAAGGTTATCTTTTAGCTGCATTGAGACAGGCTGATTCACAGGCCAGACTGTTTATAGGATATACTGTTCTGGCTGGGATCAGTGAAAAAAAATCAGGAAAAATTAAATATGACAAGGTAAGATTGATGGGTGAAATTTGAATTCACTGGGTGACAAAATACATGGCAATGTAAGCAAACAAGAAAAACCTAAATGTTCACAGAAAAGCAAAGGTCAATGATGGATGACATTTGATTCTGCAATTTTTAGACTTTCCAGGCAAAATATAACATTATCAATAATTTGTGTAAATAATAATTTATCCTTTTGACCTCTCTCAGTGACTAGCAAGGGTAACAACAGAGACACAACACCCTCACCATAGACCTTCATTATGGTGGTGTGTTAAAAGCGAGAATATTGACAATTTTACATTAGATAGGGACATAGTTAGTGCAATTACTGGGATACAAATACCACTATATTAGCTTGTATGAACTCCAGTTGCCTGTAATGTTCAGACACACTACTGACATTTCAAGCCATCATCCTTGAACTAAAATTCATATATTAAAGTTTTACAATGTGCATGGTCCCATTCTTCAGCCCACCCTTAATGACTGGAAAGTATACGAAGCAGCTCCACTGCTGAGAAATGTGAAGCTCAAACAATCGTCTCAGTACAGATTGAGTCATCTGGAGAGCAGTCGATGTCGAGGAAACAGGTACTAGTATCTTTACAGATGATTATGTAACTGTTGCCGGGATGCAGCTCTGATAACGACATGCTGAGAGGAAGTGGTTTTCACAGCTTTGCTGTTGAGCTGCTAGAGCAGCGACTCTCTTAAACCGTACGACACAAACAATTCACCCAAATAACACGACCTCATGTATTACTGACAAACAGTATATTCAGCATGTGTTTTAAAACAAAACAAAAAATCCCCTGTTATTCCTTCTGGTATAACTGAGAGCTATTAGCTGATCGGACGCTCTTTATACTCAATCAAAAATGATGTATCTCTGACAACAGGATGCTGACTGTGATTAGTGACTCGAGTGGTTCACATTCATGGAGAAAACTTCAATGTATGGATGATGTTCAATGATCAATTCAAACATTTAACAGCACATTTTGGTTTAGATTTAACCCACTTTTAAGCTTGCATCTTTAAATATGGCACATTTTCCTTCGTCATTGCTGTGGTCCAGCATTTAAACATTTAGATTTCAGATTGGTCTGATGGGTGTGTCAGTTAAATGTCATTTCTTTTCAAACATAATATCTACATCAGTCATTCTTAGAGGAAACTTGGGAGTAGGCTGTTGATGCATCTTCGACTACAGTTAAGTGACCACTTCTGCATTAGTTAACACACTGTTAACTGTATTTCTTTAAACAAGTTGGATCTAAAAGTTTATTTTACCTCCTGATCTTGTTTTTATGTTTTCCTGTAAAACATTTTCAAAGAAGTGAAGTGTACATTTCTTCTGAGTCTTATTTTCACAGTCTTTGAATCAGACTTCACTGATTAATATGACAATTTTGTCATTTGTTATTTCTAAATTATTGCAGGTCTGCAAGGACACATACTCTACCTTTGAAAAGCAAACTAATAACAACCTGGGAAAAATGTTCTATGAACAATAAACTGTACACATGCAGAAGCAAACTAACATTTCATTAAACCTTTTGTGTCACATGTACACATGTCTGGAAGTGACCCAGCAGTAATCTGACAACAAAAGGTTGTGATACTTCAAAAGTTAAAGCCATAAAGTATATTAAGACAAAATAAACTATTTTAACTTTTCATTCAGTTCACTTTTATGGAAGAAACATGATCTGAGTCACTGAATGTCTCTGTTAAATACAATATGTGTGCAGAATGTGGCCCACAGGGCAACATGAGCCACGGTTTGAGGCAGTAAGTGTGGTTGCAGGCTGACAGCTGTATGACATGTAACAGAGGCAGTGTTTAAGTCAGTCAGTGGAGTGGTGGTTGCACCATCTTGCCTGCCCAGATGAATGAGGATTGGTGATGGCGGTGACGATAGGCAAAGTCAGCATTTTCCTCCGTCAGCTGCTTGGTTTTCATCCCGACTGTGGACAGAGAGGGGGTGACGACCATCTCATCCCGAGGAGGTCTTTTCCTCCTGGAAGACGGGGAAATAGTGACATGGGAAATTACCACATAACTGAAAAAAAATGTACAGATAAAATGCCTTATCTTACATTTTATGACTTAGTAATACAAGAATGAATAGATTACCACAAGTATGAAAAATTACTTTAGTTTCAGCCTGTGCTTTATCAAAATCTGGACATTTCTATGATGAATGAAATCTCTTATTCATCCGTCACTCACTCATTCTTATAAACTGATTCCTGACTGACTATTTTGTACCATAAGAACACACAATACCTGCAAATGCTACGCAATGTTGATTTGAGCCACGTGAAAAAGCTGAATCGAGCTGCGATACCTGCAAATAAATCAAAATCCAAACTGTTATCTGGAGAAATGAGCTCAATGAGTCGGTTCATTTCAATACCAGCCACAGAAAAACACAAAAAATATCGTAATAATAAGTTTAAATTGACTATGGAGACCCTTTTCATTGCGACAATATTTGAAGTTGTAACAGTGCAGGGAGAAACACGCAGCATGGCATCGACCACCTGTGGGACAAGTGTTTAACACTTGCAGAGCTGGTGCTCAGAAATGTGGTGAGTCAGAGCGTTCAGGCTGTACGCTGTGCTGTGGAGAGGTTAATGCACAGGTGCTGCGTGTCCCATCCAGCTATTCTAGAAATCCCATAAGCCACAACAGCTGCCAGCCTGCCAGGCAAAAAGACCGCAAGTGAAACTCCCTGAAATGTGCCAGAGCACATTACCAGGTCACGTAACAACTGAGCAATGGGGTGACCAAATCTAAATGCTTACTGCAAATCAAGAGGTCCATTGTTGGACATTACGTGATAATCTAAATGATCTAATAACACAAAATAAAAAAATACCGGAAGGCTTCAGCTTATATAAAAGGCATTACTTGCAGACTACTCCCGTAAAAAAAAAGGCCTAAAATTACACAAGTTTATGGAATGACCTCGCAAATGTGCTACAAAAATAAAACAGCAGGCATAAAGAGGACGTTTCCTCCTTTCAGCTGACAGTAAACCGTTTAAGTACAGTTAACAAAATAAAAATTGTACAAAAATGCTTTTCTTATCCGAGGTTATATTATCAATGAAGCCATGTCCTATTTTTAATTTCAATACAAATGCTAGCCTACACAACACAGTCTACTTTGCAGTCGTAAATAGAGCTGCAACGATTAATCAATTTGTTGTCAACTATTAAATTAATCGCCAAATATTTTGGTAATCGTTTAATCGGTTTGAGTCATTTTTTAAGAAAAAAAAAAAAAGTCAAAATTGTTTGATTCAGTCCATCCCAGGAAACATGGATTATAGGCCACAAGAGCAGGCTAACATTAGCTATAGGTGCTAAGCTCAATGCCGACTGTAGTGTCAAAAAGCTTCGTCCAAATGCATCTTATGTCCAAAGTTGACTTTGGCATACCAAGCTGGAAAATGCTGCACGGTGCAGGTGGAACATATGTGTGAATGACACAGAAAAACTGTCCTACATTATGTTGGTACAGCATTTCATCAAAAATGGATTTTTCATTTGTAATGCATATGTGGGACTGTCCTGTCCAAGTCAGGACATTTGGTCACCCCGACAGGACCTCACCATGAAGCCAAGCTAAGGGTTGGCAGAAATTCTCACAAGACTCGCTGCCCAACGACGTATCCTAAGCTTAACCATCTCGCAATGGCTTCGCAATTTGGGCTTTACCCTAGACTGGACCCAGGCTAAGTGTGTTTAAACAGGAAATGAACTGTTGGAAATCACCTAGAGGTAGTCCAGGACTTGTTTTCCCGATGTAGAAGAAGAGCAGCAAGGCAAAGACTATGTTTGCTAAGGCGTATACCCACTGAATAACAAACATAATCAATATGGAGCTCAATGCCTGGAAGAAAAATGATACATTCATTACATTCTGTAAATACTATCTGAAACTGTTAGAACAAAAAGAAATAGCATAAAATGTGAAGCCTACCCCGATAAGAGCAGCCCAGTGGTTGCAGAACTTTGCATACAATGAATCCTGCATGGGTTTGATTTCAAAGCTCTGGTGCTCCGCTTTACTTTCAGCACCTGAAAGATTTAATAAAAGGGTCAGGTTACTAAAAAGTAATCACAACTAACTTCTAGGATCTCTACTCCTGTCTGATCTAGTGTTTGATAGTTAGAACTGATCACCTGTGCTGTGATTGTGAGCGTCAGCTGCTGAATCCTGCTCAGCATGGTGTATTTTGACTTGTGGCTCTCCTCCAGCCTCCCCGCCTTCACGCTGCACCTCATCTTCCTCATGTGGTGGAGCTGAACTCTTCTCCTCTCCGTTCTCTTCTGAGAACATGTTGCTGTTTAGGTCCAAGCCAAAGCTGTCCATCAGCATCTGCTTAGTAGTGACGTTAGCCTTTCTACCCTTGGAAGAGGTCTTCTCAGCCCCGGCATCAACATTTGACACGGGGGGAAAAATCTGGTCCATATCCTTGGTGAACTCCAACAGAGTGCCTTTACCCTGCGGACTCTCTCCTCCACTCCCGTAGCTCGGGAGAGCGGCCTCGATCAGAGGCCTGGAGCTCTGCCTGGTGGACCCACGCTGGTTTCTTTTGGCCGTGACGAAGGTGTCCTTCTTCTCTTTAGTCTGCAGCTGGAAGGTCATGGCCACGCTGAAGTAGGAGTAGTCGATGAAGCTGTAGGTGAGCATGAAGTTTATGGTGACGATGGAGGCCAGCACGTTGACCTGACCGATGAAAATGAAGGCCAAGGTCAGCAGGCTGGTCAGACAGATGGCCGCCACTGGAGTCCTGTTTGGGCCTTTCTGTTAGAGAGGGAGAGAGTGGCACAATATGGAATGGCAATGCTGTCCAATAAAGAAACTAAATAACCAAAACTGGTGATTTTTAATTTTTCTTAAGGATGAAATGTTCTTTTATGGGTTGAGAAGATACGCTTACATAGCTAAATGAACTATTATAGTCTGAGGCTAAATCAACCATTTAAGAAGCCATTGGATTATCTGAAAAAAATGCATTGAAATGCTGAAATCAGACCCGTTTTTAATTAAAGGTACGGTGTGTAACATCTGGCGGTGAGGTTGCAGATTGCAGCCTCTCCTGTGTGCCAGGGGTGTAGAAGAACTACACACTGTTCCTTTAACTCATGAAAAGATGATGTTTTGGAGATACATGAGTTTCACAGGACAGTGACACTATGTAAAAATACACATGCCTAGTGTCTGTAAGTCAACACAGTGCCTGCTTCCTGACTGAGGTTTTGTAGCTTTGAAACCTTCAACCTTTAGTCCAAATAAAACTGTCCACCAAAGGAGAAACATCCACCTACAGGGAGTGATGACATAGAACTGAACTTAAAGTCATATTTGTGTAATATAAAACCAAACCAGAAGAAAGTTAGCATAGGTTTGTTAACCAGCTTGCTTTCACCTCCCAGGTTCTATGACAGAGTTTAAGGAGCGCTGCTGTGAGGCCTGGCGGGCCTCCAGAGCACACAGCGGAGCGGGGCCCTGCCCGTCGCCCTTCCTGCGTTTGTTCTGATGCTTTGATTTGGGCCAAGATGTCTAGGGCCTCATTCCAGCCCGCTGAGAGAGGTCAGACACCGCTGCCACCCAGGGAAGTCTGAGGAAAACTGGGGGTGGACGGGGTCAGGGTGTCAACGTGACTCTCTGTGTGTGTGTGTGTGTGTGTGTGTGTGTGTGTGTGGTTGTGCGTGCAGCAGCCAGTGAGTCGAAACTCTTGGCTGTAATGCAGTCAGTCCACTCACTTCAATGGAGTCTGCACTCTATAGTTAGGCAGTCCTGTCACTGTTTCCTGTTGAGTCCACCCACCACACCCCCCTGCACATCCAGACTACACACACTTATTAGCAGTCGTGAAGGAAGTACTCAGATCCTTTACTTAAGTATAAGTACTAATACTGCACTGTAAAATACTTCAGTACAAGTAAAAGTCCTGCACTGAACATGTAAAGGTATGTAAGCATAATCAGGAAAATGCACTATGCACTATAGGCAGAATCTGTTTATAGAGATTATGTAACTCATAACTAAAGCTGTCAAATAAATGTATTGGAGTAAAAAGAACAAGTTTAAAGTTTAAAATATTTCCCTCCGAATTGTAGTAGAGTAGAAGTATAAAGTGGCAGTGAGAAGAAAATACTCAATAAAGTATCAAAAACTTGACTCTATGCTAATATGATTTACCTAATAGTTCAGTGATTAAGTCTTATGGCCAATCATGTGTGCAATAAAGGTGCAACAAATAACTTGTCACTAGGGTAGTGAAATGTCCAAATAAAATGGTGAGTTTACGGTAAGTCCTGCTTACTTGCTGCAATCACATGAACAGCTTATAATGTTAATGTGACATTATAAATAGTCATAAAGTACTGCTTCATTAAGAGCAAATAATCACGCATGTAAGTGAACTCACTGTTGCATAAACACACACCCTCACTACATAATCTGCTTTTACATCATGTTGACTCTAGCTAATATTTTTTAGTATACAGTACTGTTGCCTCCCTCTCTGACTCCATCCATCCATTCATCCACCCACCCCTCTTCCCAGGAAGGCCAGAGCGGGGATGACCCTCTCCTGGGCGATGCACTGGAGGATCCTGGGTGCTCCGTACAGGCCGCCCATGCAGGAAGCCAGGGAGGAGATGTAGAGGCCCAGCAGAAAGAGGAAGCCCACCAAGGAGACCTGGAGGAAGAAGGAAAACAAACAGAGGGTGGAAGAGGATGGGGTGGGGTTGAGAGCTCACAACAGCTACACCCAGTTCAGTTCCGCTGCAGCCAGCCCCGTATGAAAACAATGAGGACGAACCACTGATGAAGAAGTCAAGGATCTTTTAAAAGTGTCAGTAATTGGTTAAAGCAAAACAACTGGTAGAGAGCCTAGCTGCATCGGACGTCTCATTGATCTGCTCTTCCCCACAGCCCAATCACTAACTACCACTTTTTATGGCACATCACAAAGTTGTAAACAGTTTGTGTGTTGCTGTATGTGCATGAATCGAACCTTCGCTCTACTCTGCACAAACTAAAACCCGTGAGGCCCGGTTTTCCTAACATCAGCTGTCCATATGGAGAGCAAAACCCAGGCTCAATGAGGCCCAGAATTCAGAGGTCAAATGTCAGACCTCCATTCAACAGACATGTAATATACACAGTGTGTGAGACCGCTGCAGCATAATCTGTTTAAGTCAAGTGTTCAACAGACAACCCTCACAGTAGGATAAATATATGCAAGAGAGTACAAGAAATTAATTAAAGGTACTGAAATGATTTATGAGTATTTATTTCCAGTGCTCTGTGGCTGCCCTGCTGCATTTCACACTTGGCATAATAAGACTTTAGACATGTGTTATGGAACTGTCGAAGACGCCTACACTGCATCCCCACTCCCATCACTGGGGACGTCCGACCACAGTATGGTCTATCTCCGCCCTGTCAACCAGAGGCTACTGGAGAGGGAGAAGCCTCAGATAAGGGCCGTGTGGAAGTGTGAAACAACGACAGCATAATGGCTCTGCAGGGATGTTTCGACTGCACGTTAATGGAGGTCTTTAATAGCCCTGATATTAATGATCAGATTATAGCAGTGTCTGATTGCATACATTTTTGTGTAGACTCTGTGGTACTTACTAAGACTTTTAAAGTGTTTCCTAATAATAAGCCTTGAGTGTCTATCAAATTAAAGAAACTTAGAATTCAGAAGAAAACATTTTAATTATTTTTTTTCTTTTGCATGCTTTTTCAATTAATAGACTTCACAACATTTAAGTTATAGTCAAAATAAAGAAGGCTTGTGTGCTGAAACCTGTCATGCTAAGAAATAAAATGCTAAACTTTTGTGCGTTTGGGGTACCGCTATCCCGATTTACACATGTGAATAACATTCTGTAAGCTCGCCATAATCAGTGTGACACACAGTCAATCTATGATTGAAAAGTAAAGTCAGTGATCCATCCAAACCCATAGCATTTGTCAACTTTAACAGTGACAGATCTGAATACACTACACAGACTGCTGGTGAAGCGGGATAAGACTGTCTACTGTATACACTAGGGCTGTCACAATTTACTTGGTAAGAATTAAACAAATATCTTTGCATACCTGCAAATTAAATACCAATGCCATGGTGAGGAAAGTTTATAAAAAGCAGAACAGAAAATGATTTGCCTGACCAAGATCACTGTACTGAAATAGTCGGTCCACTCCAATACACACACTTACGGTATTTGCAAGTAGTCAAATGCTTGCAGTATTTCCAGTTATTACCACAGGGCACAAGTGCCCCTTAAGGCCGCAAGCGTGTGGAAGTTTATCAGAGCTCAATGGAACTTGCAACATACTGTATAAATAACAGTACAGGACACAAGCCAGCTCAGACAATTTGTTGGAAAAAATAAGCAGGATCAACCATGCACTATTAAAAAAAAAAATGTGGCTTAAGAGGAATAATACAATTAATAAAGCACATAGGTCTACTGAGAGACTGAAAGGAAATAATATTTAATATTTATCTTGACAGTGCCAGATATGTGATATTATTCTTATCGGTTCAGTCAAGAAGAACAGAAGTTCATTTTACGTGATAACACCTGTGGAGCAATACCTTTGTAGAGCTTGGACGTAAAATAATGATATTCTTGCTGAATTCAAAATGTCATAAACTTTTTCATTAATTATTATCGGTCCTAAAACCAGCCTCTCGGCTCTCTACCACCAACAGCTGGACTGCTGTGGAGCTGTACACCGTGATGCATTGTGGGATACACTTGGTTCTGAATAATGCTTCAAAGCAATATTGAGAAAAGTGCACATCAAGTGAGAATTAAGTTGACTGTCTGTTAGTATTTTTCTGACGTGGGACACACGTGTCTTCTACCTGGCAGAGTGTAAAAGTGCACTTAAATGCTTAAGACCGCTAGTGTGGGTATTGGGACAGACACAGTAGTTTTCTATAATTTATGAGTAAAATTTGAGTGAAAAAAAACAGCAACATCTCAAGGCTGAGAACAGCCATAACATAACAACCACATCAACAAAGTGAGGCATCATGGGGAATCCCCTCACCTCAGCCATTCTGTTGAGAGGGGCACTCTGTAACAGGGCAGGATGGAAACAGAGGGGGGAGTTTACCTTTTCTGCTATCAAGAAGTCATAGCGCAGAGCTTCTCTGGTGCAGATGGCCCCCAGAAGGAAGACAAAGACCAGATACAGGAACCACCTGCGGGTCACCAACAGTACGACACACGGGGTTATTAACAACTGCTGCTTTCTCACTATTAATAGGAGAATTGTGTCATCACAGCTCCACAAGTGACATGCTGGGAATATGGGTTTGTTTGTTCTCTCCAACGAAAGTGGGAAACTTTGCCCTTTTGATAACAGACACCACAAAGTGATCTGAGAGCACCACAGAGGTAAAATGAAAACATTTGTAAAGTGCCATTTTGGATGATTCGTACCTTGAGGGAGAGACTCTGCAGCTATATATTTTAAAATTATCCTTGTAGCATGACATGTAGTTAAATAGAAATTTGTAATTTTTATTATTTTCTGACATATTGGTACAACAACTTAACATTTTGCTCCACCGTATTTCCGTCTGTGTACTTTTACAGCCTTTTGTTGTCTTTATTTCTTACAGTGTAATTACTTTCACTGCAGGTCAGTCTGTAAACTTTTACTGTAGTTGTGGTCTTGTGCACTTAATTGTGTAGCGTTTCCATGTGTTGTTTCTCATTTTACAATATTGTTGTGTGTGTGTGTGTGTGTGTGTGTGTGTGTGTGTGTGTGTGTGTGTGTGTGTGTTGGGAGTGTCGTCATACGAGGTGAAGACAGCTGCCAGCGTTCCCACCGGGATGTTGTGTTCAGGCCGCTGAAGGTCTGAGCTCATGTTGAAGCCTGCCATAACCCCTACACACAAACACACACACACACACAAACAAACCACAAAAATGTACACAACATACTGTACAATGCAAAATGTATCTTTACAGAAGACCGTTAAACTTAAAAGGGCGGATACAGTAAGGCATTCCTAATACATACTGTACATGTGCTATGCTAAGTTTTTTTCACACAAAATTATATAAAAAAGAGATGATGGGGGCCGCCTCACCTGTAGCAGCAGGGAAGAAGACCCCAAAGACGGTGAAGAAGTTTTCTCCTGGGGTGTAATCTGGCATCGTGTTGCTGCTCAGCAGCCCGGCTGAATAACCAATGAAACCGTGTTCTGATAGACGAGACAACAACAACACAAATCTCATTATGCCCGGATCACCAGCATGTCTTCACAGAGTAAACAGTCAAAAGTATCAGGAATGAAAACCTGTCAACTGCCTGACAGAAGACATTGTATTATGTTAAATAACTTGATTGACATGGATTTGATTTGATGATCTATACGATTTATTATGACTTTGAAATTAACTAGGCAATGGGAATGAGAAGCGTTTTATAGATCAAGAAACATTTTGCCATTGAAGTGTGTTTGTTTCAAATTTGTTTCTCTAATCCAGATTGTGATTATTTAAATTTTCAATAATATCCTCGAATTTGTATCTTTTGACAAAAAAAATAACTTTCTATGAATAACTAGAATTACCGCCTTGTGGTTGCGTGCCTCCGCCAACAAAGTTAAGTTGCAGTTTATATCCATGTCTGTCCAAAATGTCATCACTTCATCATTTTATCCAAGTAGATATTTCTGTGAAATTGTCATAATGAGCATATGAATTCTTGAGCTATGGCCGAAAACATGTTTTGTGAGGTCACAGTAACCTTTGACCTCCAAAATCTAATCAGTTCATCCTTGAGTCCAAGTGGACGTTTGGTGCAAACTTGTAGAAATTCTCTCCAGGAGAACACATCACGTCTGTGTGCATTTTATCAGCAATAATTAGAGGTTTCATGCTTGGTACATGACTAAAGGATGCTGGTGGACAAAATAACATTCTCATTTAACTTTTTAAATTCCTCCAAATTTATTACAGCACTACCTGACCTGGGATTTCACGACTGCAATTAAAGACTTTTTAAAATCAAAATAAATAACAATAAAAGCGAGAGACACTTTATGCAGTATGCAGTCTAAAGTCAGGACAGGTCAGTCCAGTCTAGGTCTGTTTGTTGAGAGTGCAGGAGGAGAGATTGTTCTGCATTGGTGGGGGCCATTTCAACCACACAGTCTGAAGGGCAGGCCTATGTTACAACACCGGACATTTCCCCCTTGGTTATCTTGCGATGGGAAAGAATGTGTTCTCTCAGATTAATGACATGTTTATCCAAAAGGAAGTCACCACCCTTTTCAGAAGCTCAGCAGCTTCCAAGTTTGAGAGAAAGAATGAGAGTGAGCGAGAGAGGGAGACAGAGAGTGAGAGAAAAGAGAGAGAGAATGCCATTTTTTTACCCTTTTGTTTTAGACAAAAGCCAAAACCATAAGGGCTGGATAGACTAGTTACTCCAAGTGCGCATGTTCTGCAGGAGATAAATAAAAACTGACATCAAATGGGACTAGGTGCTCAAACTCTCGTTCACTCTGTGACCCTGTAAGGACGCCCTCTGTCCAAACAATCAGGATCTAACAGTCAGTGTCCATGTCTGCACCGTGGGCTCCACACCCATATTACAACATACACTCCAGCATCCAACCATGACTCCAACCATGACTCCAACCTGACTCTCTCAGTGTTCATTGACTGTTAGAAAACAATTTCTATGAACACAAATTCATTGCTTGGATACACTGCCAGAGTATTTGATCCAAAGTACTGTGGACAAAACGGGCAAACAATTATGTATTTCGAGTAGAAGTTTTGTGCAAGTTATCCATTTTCTGGTGAAACTGCATATTCACGTTCTTCATACCATGCTCCTATATAAAGGCGTGGTCAGATTGGGAGACCCAAGGCAACAATTTGCTGTTGGGCCCAAGTTGCCTTCAAGTATAGCGCACACAGCAGATTACAGACGGCGGCTTCCTTACATTTTGCACTGTTACCCAGAATTTTTTTTTGTATGTCAGTTAAGTGGTGTCATCATGGGCATGCTAGCATGCAAATGTTAGCATGTAGCTCAAAGCACAGTTTTGCCTAAGTACAGCCTCACTAAGTAGTGGCACTGCCAAGGGGTGACCAGGTAATAATAATTGAATAATTGAAATTGTGCCATAAATAAAAAAAATAATATTTTTTTCATAACATGTCAGTAAATAAACACAGAAAAGATATTGATCCAAAAAAATTCTAAATGTAGAAACTTGAACAAAATATTAGTTATTTGAACTATGCACATTTTATAGTTTTTGAGATATGCTCATTTTTATGAGCAGATCGAGTGCAAAGCCATTTTGATAGTTTTGTTAAGTTCCGGTTCCGCACGTAACGTAACGTAACGTAACGTAACGTAACGTAACGTAACGTAACGATATCATGATAAGCATACAATGCAATGACGTAAAAGACATATATATATATATATATATATATATATATATATATATATATATATCAGTATGCGATTCCATAACTCTCATTTTGACATAGTTTTCAACTAGCCTACATACTACAACAGCATAAAGGCCTTTACACACCGGGGGCGTAACGAATAAACGACAAGAAAATGCAAAATACTCGCCTGTGAATATTATATACCTAGGGCTTTTATTGTGAAAGGTAAGAATGGAAGGAGTGAATCTGGTCTACGCTGCATTTGTCAAGGTTGAAATGAGTAATAAAGTTTGCCATCTTGGTTCAAACTACAGAACCTTCTCATCCCAACTCAACCCGTTCTGCACAACGTGATTGGTTGATGCCTTCATTCGCGGTGCGAAAGCTCAGAAAAAACGCCATCACGATTTCAGATAAAGCTGTCGTGAAAGCATTCAGTATTATATTGTGTGAAGAACAAGTGTATCGGCAGAGTGGGGCTCCTCTCTGAACTCAGCATTCCTCTGATACACACTGGAATGTGTAGTCAGATTACATGAGCGTCTGAGGCCTCTCCCCCCCCCGTCCGACTGACCTCTCACTCTCCCACACTAACCAGTATGAACTGCTGTGCATGTTGAACAGAGCAGGCTGTGGTGTTACAGAGGTGGGGCAGGTCCCGCTGGGATGATTGAGAACTATATATTATAGAGTGGATCACAGGGAGGGATGATGTAGCGGTCTCTGGAGTAGCAGCAGGCCTCAGATCTCGGTTCCGGCCTTCTCTCTTTGTCATTTTCCAAAAATGTGGGTGAGTCTGGTTAACACCCTAAACCCCAGACCCAAGCAGCACATTATGGCTTCCTGTTGTGTGGGGAATAGGCTTCAACTAAAGGGACCCTGAGTAAGAGCATCAGATTGTATTTCATCTGTGCACCACAATCAGAGGGTTTCGCGGTTGAATTGTTTGGCTGCAGAGACAATATGTTGGCAGTGTCACTGACCAAACTAAATAAGTTACTGCACAAAGACATGAATTGTCCTCCCATCAGGGATGACGCAGCACTATTCTGAGCTGTCTTACATGTTGCAGCTTTTAAATTATACCTGTCAGAGTACTGCAGGAAGGACTTGTCATAATCAGTCACTTAACAGATCCTTGAGGCTGGGGAAATGAGGAAGCCAGGTCAGTCTACAGGTGAGAGGTCATGTACATATATAATAACACCCCTAAACCCTTCTACTCATGATACTAACACAGAGTCGTCAGCATCACATTGTAGACATTAAGATAGGTGTTTCATACAGGCGCTGAAAGGTGCCTTGTGCGGC
Source organism: Sebastolobus alascanus (assembly GCA_916701645.2). Lineage (NCBI taxonomy): Eukaryota > Metazoa > Chordata > Actinopteri > Perciformes > Sebastidae > Sebastolobus > Sebastolobus alascanus. The sequence goes on from CAKAOJ020000406.1 coordinate 253,095, forward strand.
GGTATCACATGCTGACGGCCGTGACGAAAGCGTCGGTATTTGACACCCTGGGAATGAGAACGGGCTGGATCTTCAAACATCTTACTTTTGTCTGACTCAACCTCAACACCCAAAAGATATTCAGTTTAAAATGATATAAATCAGAGACAAGCAGCAAATGCTGGAACCACAGAATGTTTAGCCTTTTGGCTCGAAAAATACGTGAAACCATTAATTTATTAATTGGTTAATCCTTCAGCTCTAAATTTTACCATTTCAGATCGACAATTCGATGTCCTGTTTTGTATTAAACACCAATGTTTGCCAAGCATACATAAAACAAGCCAATATCCCATTATAGTTTTCATATAATATGTCACTTGGCTGACATGACATACCTTAGCTATGGCAGTGATGTCACATGGTGTCTGAGAGTGTACATAGGGGACGTGTTATCAAACTGTGACCACATGATTTTTTGTGGTGGCTCCTTTCCTTCAGGATGTGCCTCGGGCCGGCGTTCACTGAGTGCAGGCTAATCTGGGCTGCCTCAACAAGCTAGTGGACCTGCTGGTCCTCTGCCAACCATGAGGTCACCACAACACACACAGAAGCTCTTAATTGGAAAAACCTGGAGTAGCCATTATGGGTGGTTCTCCCACAATTCCTCAGAGCTGCAAACTAGCCTCTGCGTACTGTAATATGAAGAAGGCTGGAGATTGGGAGTGGTGGACAAGTACAGGTTAGGGGTGGGATTAGAGTCTGTTGTTTTTATTTTTAACTGGGGTATGAGAAGTTGTAATGCTTAATCTTGGACAGGTATAACGAGTTCCTTTTGGTTTGCTGGGAAAAAAGCAAAAAAATTGGACAGTTCGCCATGTGATATACTCTGTGTGTATTTTTTTAGTGTAAATGTTAAATGTTCTCTCTTTTTTTATGTAAGGTATAATGACTATTTTGTCTTTTCACATGAAAGACTGGTTCAACTCCTGGAACACTTTTCTCTTCCCACTGGACAGGACGTTGATAATCAGTGAGAACAGGAAATGTGGGGAAGGACTTCCTGACGGCCAGCAAAAGAATACAATCTACTCAAAAAAGGCAACGTTTCCTCACCACAAAAGGAAAAAAAAAAAAAAAAAAGAAAAAAAATCTTCTCAATAAACACTCAAAGTTGAGAAAAAAAGAAAACAGCACATTGCAGAAGTTTATAACTAAAACAATGAACCACTGAGGGCAAAGGAAGTTCTCATTGGAGAAAAACAGGTTAACTGACAAAAATGGGTAAATCAAAAAGGTCGTTACTCAGACACCATGGAGCCTCATGGAGAAGTGAACTGTAGAGATCTAGTAGATCATAGAATACGAGACCAACACTGACAATGATAAGTGATGCTACAGCTCCACCTACTGGCCTCAACAGGTCACAGCATTCACCACTCAAGTCAACAGTCCCAAATCACAACATAACTGCATTTTTATCAATCAGTAACAATGCTGCGGAAACTAGTAACAAAAAGAGCTAAGATGAATTTTACTAAAATGCAAAAAAAAAAATATTTTGAACACAACCTACATAATCACGTTTCTCATGAGTTACTGAGTAACCAAAAAAAACAAGGCTCTTTTGCTACATTAACTCAGAAAGAGTAAGATATGCTTTTTCATATTTCATACTTATGTTTATGCTGCTTTTCTTTTCTTCCCCGTCAAAACAACAACACAAAACATCAGTACTGATTCAACCCTTCCCACGATCCCTGTTACCTTCCTCACTTTACCCCTCATATCTACAGTATATTCGTGACCCCCAGCCCTACCTGGGTCGAGGTGCGTGAAGGTGCCGATGACAAAGTCCAGCGTGGAGACGGCCAGCACGGCCAGCAGCAGCAGCTGGAGTCGGACGATCCACTTGACGCCGGCCAGGTTGATTCCGAGCAGTGCCAGCAGCACCGCCGCCGACATGCCGCGCACCGCCCACTGGCTCTGTAGACCCAGCAGCTCCGCCACCGACTCGGAGAAACCGGTGATGTACATGGCTCCAGCTACGCACTGCAAGCATGAGAGGGGAGACAACATAAGTAAAGGAAATGTGTGGATCATCCTTCAAAAACAGACACTAACTGAAAGTGTGGATTAGTTACTCACCTGTCCAAACACATACAGGAGGCCCACGGTGCCGCCGACCCTGCCACCCAGGACGGTGGAGATCATGGAGTAGATTCCTCCACTACCAACACCGCAGTGCTCATTCACTCCGATCCCCGACATCACCGTCACTAAGGCAACCAGCACAACCAACGACACCAGGAACATCCCGAGCGGCACACCCGTGTTCCCCTGGAGGATGATGGGAGGCAAGATGACACTAAATCTCCTATGTAAGTATGTGTACATCGGCAGCATGCAACTCATCTACAGCTGTTAACTGTACATTTTATAATGATGTACAGATTGTACAATACTGTATATATCTTTCTATAGTGCTTTTATGCTTAATGCGTTGTATGTAATTCACTGCACACTTTGTGCAACCTGTATAGATGCTTGTATCTTTTTCTCCAATATTTATTCTGTTCTGTTCTGTGGTCCATTAAACCAGGGAAAACATACACTCTTTACTTTTGCACAATAAGTAATAAGGAAGCAAGTAATTTATGATAAGACGCATCTCACTCTTGCTCAAGAAACCCTGTCTCCCACACGGCAAACTACTGTACGTTTTAGCTGTCAAGTTGAACCCAAACGAATGTAGCAATTAAGATCACAGGGTCTTTGTAGTCCTGTCTTGTGATGACACATGCACATTAAAGTGGTTGGGATCGACTGACAGGGTGACACATCCTTAATGATGCCCGCAGCTAAAAATCCCCAAAATCGAAAGCTTCAACAGAGTTAGACACAGATTGTGTGAAGCACGCAGCCATGACCAGGCATGAGGCTAGATATGGTAAAAGTGAAAATATACACATTATACAGTCCTTTCTGAAAATCTCTATTAGTGGGGGTAATCAATTTAGGAAGACCACCAAGATTTTTTTACAGCTTCATTACTAGATAAAGCTCCAGGAGAACAACTATCTTCAGCAAACATTGACACACACGGATATCTTATAGATTTTGGTTAAGATTTAGATTAATTTAAATCTTTCAGGTCTGTTATTTTGTCTCAGATGTCTTCATATGTTTTGCTTCTCTATTAATGCACACTAAGAAAAATACAAACAATAGTAAGAGTGCAGTCTTTCTGTCAGTGTTTCCTAATGTTTACAAGAAATACATAACCTTTATTTAACTAGGAAGTCACATTGAGATTAAAACCTGTTTTACAAGTGAGACCTATATAAACAGGATCAAATAGCAGCATCCAACACATAACCAGACAGCAACATTGAAACACAGCAGCAACAATAGGTACAACAAAATACATATCATACAGTGCATTAACAGGGCAGCATTTTGGTCATGTTTAAAATCATTTAAAGAGATAAGGGTCTCAAGTTTAAGCTTGGCCTGCAGGTCATTCCAGGACCAAGGACCTTTAACTGGAGCCATTTGTGTGACCTAAGATTATAACTGTTTTGCAGAAATACAAACGTCTGGCTTAAAGTAGCAGTAGGCAGTATATTTTTGGCATCATTGGGCAAAACTTCCATAATAATTTGATCAGCGCGGCCTAGTTTGACCGTTTGGTCGGAGTTCGCGAGTGTATTGACAGCCGGCTCTCATAGACGGCAGCTGGACAGCGGACCTCAGATCAGCTCTGACTGCTCGTTTGAAAATCGTGTGAAATTTTGCAGATGCCGTGAGGAGCACCGGAGGACACAGAGGCACATGATTTTTTTCAGGTTACCTGTTTCATGTACTACTGTCACAACATAGCGACCGTTTTATAAAAATTACTTTTTTTAAATAACATTTGCTCCAATCTCACCTACTTCAGCTTTAAGTAAGTAGGAAATTTGCCAGAGATGATATTATAGATTAAAATGTACCAATGTTGTAACCTACACATAGTGAGGGATGACCATCCTACCATGCTGTATAAGGTGCAATGGTGGGTCCTGAAGCCAGAATTAGTGACATACCTGTACCAGAGAAAGGGAATTAAGGGAAATAGAGGAAGAGAGAGCAACGCAGTGTATACTAACCACCAGGTAGCCGGTGCGGAGGAACAGCACCACACCGAAGATGTTGATCATGCAGGTGGTGAAAACTCCATCCCAGGTGCCGAAGAGCACCGGCTCCCACACAAACAGTTTGATCCTCCACCACGGCCGGCTAGACTGCTGGAGGCCCTGACCAAAGACACACAACGGTCAAAGAACTGGTGGATTTAAATATTTGACCAACAACAAGACATTACCATATTCATTTCGAGGAGAAAACACCGTACCTGTGCATCTTCGTGAAACAGATCGTGGACGTGTGTGTTTGTGTTGGTGTCACTAGGCACTCCCCCCTCCAACGGTTCTGCCCCGTCTCCCTCCTGGTCGCAGGTGTGCACAGTCCAGCCTATTGGCAGGGTTTCCATTACAACCTGCAAGTGTAAACAGTCACGTTACACATCCACAGTTAGGTCTGTTTGCTCCAAGTTAAACAAAGGTTAAATGTAAAACAACAATATGAGGAAATTCAGCTTAGGGCTTGAATTCATTAGTGCCCACATGAGTTAGGTAGATCAGTATTGGTCCCACACATCCTAGTTAAACAGCAACAGGTGCAGAGCAAGGACACCCGGATGTAGCAGGGCGTGCTGCCGACACTGACCCCTGGATCAGACCGTTCTCTTAACACATCCATGTGGGATAGACTTCAAATAATGAGCCAGCCAGGCTAATACTGCATTTAACTACCAGCTAGCTAAGTCAATAAATCAGTCTAATAGTATAAAGGCAGGTATAATTAGCATCAAACAGTGGTGAACAGATTTTTTTACAACAGTTTTACCTCAATTTTGAGCTATAAATCAAGTGTTTCGGCACTCTTCTGTTTAAAAAAAAAAACACATTTGTTGGTCACTAGGCAGCATTGATTAGACCGTTGACGCCAAACCTAATTAACAAACTTGTCAATTTACTGTTTCCTGGTAGCAAAAGTAAAATAAGCTCCTCAGAGTTACTGGAATTCACTCTTAAATGAGGCGAATAGCAATACGGCATTTTAATTAAATACAATTGTATTTACATTTTTATTTTTTTTCTCCAAAAAAAGTAAAGTTTGTGGCAGGTGAGTGCAACAAAAAGTCTATCATTTTTAAACGTTTATCAAAATAGGTGCTTGTTGTTGGGCTTTATGTAAGTAAGTAAGTAAGTAAAGCTTTATTTATATAGCACCTTTTAAAACACACCGTTACAAAGTGCTTCACACACAAATAAAACATCAAACAATGATAAAAACAAAAGCAAAAAAACAAAAACAAAGAGCCAATACAATATTAAACATAGAAACAATGAGAAACAGATCAAACCAAAACAGGCAAACACACATGTGAATAAGGCCTATAAAAAGGCTTGCCTGTAAAGATGAGTTTTTAGTAGCCGCTTAAAACAGTCCAGAGACTGTATTGGTGCCTTATTGAGGAGCACCTATGCATTCAGAAAGGTCTTGAATTAAATTTTACGAGGCAAATACTTCAAATATACATTTTTTAAATAGTGTGTGGAGTTGTGCTGTCTCCACTCATGAAGCATCTTAGCTTAACTCAACAGTTAGCCAGCTAAGCTAAACCTACCTTGTACAGAGTCCCATATCATTCCATGCTGAGAGAAAAAAAGAGGAATAATCAGTTATCAAAACGACAAAATCAGTTCCATTTGTTCCTCAGATATGACTCCAGTCCGTATGAACAGGACTTCCAGCTCCTGCTGCTGCTGCTGCTGCCAACACACCAGTGTGTTATTAAAACGTCAGCAGCCCTGCAGGTATTAACACAAGTGAACTGTTAGCCGACCTGCCAGGGTGTGTTGCTGCTTTGCATAAGGATCCTGTGTTAGTTTTGGCAAGCCCTTCAGTATGTTGACTAATGATTAAAGCTGGGAAATGCACGTAGCACTCAACTTCCTTATCTTATTATTTGTGGAATTATTTCCTTAAACATGATTTGGATTCCAGTTTTTTTGGGGGAAAGGAGATAATGTTTTGAGCCCATAAGGCTGTTTATTGGCATGTTTCTGACTATTTCTGCCAGTCTACAGTCAGAAATAACACATATTATAAAAAACTCTGAGTGTATGTTAGGGGATTTAACACATGAGAAAATAGATCTAAAAAGTGTAAGTGATAGGAATAATGTATTTGGATGTATCAGGCAGCAAACCTGTGGATTTTACTCCACCAACCATTCTCTATTTACACCTTCTCCTATGTGAGGATTTGCTGTTTTTTTCTCTATTTCATACCATTGTAAAGATCTTTGGGTTTTTTGACTGTTGGTGGGACTAAACATGAATTAACCCACTGAGACCCACATTAGACCCGTTTTTGTCTTTTTTAGGGGGGTACAGGGCATCTTTAGGGGGAGACAGCAGGTCAACAGTAGATGTCACATAGAGGTGGTGTACATAATCTGAAAGCTGGAAACCTGAAGATTAATTTCAGATGCAGCTCAGCAATGTGTGTCAAGTTGTTCCAGTCATAAATCAGAAATAAACATGCATTAATGATTTAAAATCAATTCTAAAAGTGTTTAAGAGCTTAGAACATTATGATTGAAGGATATGATGGCTATCCCGATGCATTATGTCTCATAAGTTGCTGCAGCAATTTTGGGTTTATACCATTTATTACGAAGATTTGGTGCTAAATTTAACTATTTTTTACCAATCGAGAATTGATAAAAATGATCAATAACCCCTCCAGAATACCACAATACGACAAGACCTTGAGGAACACTATAGAAAAAGCCATGCTGCGATTTGGTATAAAAAACTTTCGACATTTTGAGATTTCTGCAAGAACTGCATTTTTCGGCGATTAGATGGCGAGCACTTCTGTTCTGGAAACTGCTCAGAAACCCACTTATTTTTAATGTATCTAGGAAAGCTATCCATCCTCTGAAGGCCCTAGCTCTGTAGTTTGTGGTTGTAAAGTTTCATGAGGCTGTGATTATCCTAGAGGTCAACACAGGTCATTTTATACAGTGAGGTCAAGTTTCAAAAAATGGTTTCACTACAATGAAATGGATCCTATGGGGACTAACATCATCACACATGAATATTATTGGGCTCATTTGATCCACAAGAGTCTCAGCTTTACAGTCATATCCAAGTTATGTGATTCCAAGACTGTTAAGGGACCCCAGTATGCAGAAATATTCACACTATTTTTAGAATAGGCAAAAATTACACATTTATACTGCATGCAAAAAAACTGCATGGTTTTTGCCCAAAATTGCATATGATTATCATGAAGTGGAGACTCGTGGGTACCCATAGAACCCATTTTCCCCTTTGAAAACTTTAGATAGTTATTTAGCCTCCTTTCCGATAAGCTAGGTTGGCATATGGTTGGTACCATGGACTCCTTTTCTAATTAGGTACTTCGGGTCTCATACTTCAAGTTGTACTCTGGGAAGTACAGTGGCCTGGGAAATTTTTCCAATTTTCAGACATTTGATAGACTTCCCAGACTAAACTAAAAAAATGTAATCGATAAATTGTTAATAAAAATAATACGACATTTGTCACTCTACTGTTGCCCCAGACCAAGTATAAATGCAATGTACAGTAAATGGCATCCTGAATGGCCTTTGCATATCAAAAACAATTCCAGGTCAAATACTGTGAATTATTTTATTTATAAGGACATGACACACAACAATCAAAACAACAATTTAATCAGATTGTTTACAAATCATAATATATTGCAAAAATCTAATCATATGGGTTACTTGACTGAAATTAATCAGCTACAATTAAAGCTGCACATTATTCATAAAACAAGTTCACTCGACCCGACAAGTTAGAGACCATGCAAATAAACCTTACTGTCTAACTTAAGATCAACCTTACAGTGAAGCGGCGGGGCTTCCTCATCAAGTTCTTCAAAAAGTGTGAAAACGCCAAAGTCAAAGAGGGAGATTCCCGTCGGCAAATTGAAAGATCTTGACACAAACGACTTGTACAGAGATAAATGAGGGTAGCAATAGTGACTGCATATGATATACTGTACATATCAGTGCCTTAAATGACATGTTTCAAAAATAGTTTTTATCAAAAAATTCAATAATTCAGATCTTTTTACACAAAACATTTTTTCTCTAGCTTATACAAGGACACTTATGGCCAGGTTACTGACAATAGTTAATTGAAAGGAAAGAATACCGTAGTACTGCTGATATAATTCATGAATCTCCATCAGTTCTGCATTTTAAATTGCCTCAATGGATTTAAACTTCTCCACAAACAATTCATGGGATACAATTCACTGAAGCAGAATTACTCATCTGCACTGTGCTTTTAATACAATGAAATGGGTAACTTGTGAAATATTTCAACCACAACACTTATTTTTGAGTTGTACTCCACCCAATAGCTATTTGTGGAGTATTATTTTAAAACCAAATGAACATTTTCTGGGGGCTTTTCATTACCAACAGTTGTATACAGTAAATTCCATCATAATGAACAATCGACTGCATTAACTTACAGAAAAATAATCAAAATTCACTTTAACCAGTCATCAATAAAACAGTAAAAGTGTCCATTTTCTTCTGATAACAGCGGTGAGATATATATATATACAAACCTCAGAAAGCCACATCTTGTCAACAAGTGAAATGGATTCATTGTAATAAATGCTGGAAAACTAATTCATGTGCCTTCCACTGACAAAAAGTGTCTCTTGCACCAGCCTTGTCTCTCTAGCGACACAAAGATCTAACAGTACTTCTCAGAAGAACGTAAAAATATACAACGTATTTACAGCAGGATATTTTCTATACATTCTAGTGGGAATGTTCGATGAGGAAAAATAAAGCCTTTGATGATTCACGCGGGTGCCGTCTGTCCCTGATTGTCCGTAGAATTGTAACAAGAGGGAGTCAATTTTCAAACCTAATTCGATGGCGCATATAAAAACATTGTTTTACACGATAGCACATCACACATACATGTACACATGGAAAACAAGTGTGATGAAGTACAGATGAGACCTCACTCAATCGCATTTTATCAACAAGGCCTGGACAGATGTGGCTTTAGTACTGGATTCTAGCAAATAGTGATCAAAACTACAGACATCTGAAACATGATTCATATACACACACACACACACTGAAGCACAGTCAATGAAAATGCGATTTCCTTCCAACCACAGAGAATAGTTTGAGTATTAAACTCTGTGATCTTGCTAAAATTCTAAAATAATAAAATATGATGGGCAAAATTAAATAAAGCTCCCAGAACTCAACTTATTACAGACTGAATAGCTTGATAGCTTATGTGTTTGTTGTTATTGTGCAAGTGGAATTAGTAGCCTTAGAGCACTGACTAAGAAACAACCGAAATACATATACAGGAATGAGTAAAAGCCTGGAATAAAAAACAAAGAAATGCACAGATGCAAAACTAAAAAAAAGAAAAGAAAAACCAAGCACCTCATTTCCATGTGTACTGTCTTTCATAATATAATAAAACTTTGAGATTCAATCAATACAAGTGGGTCTGGTCACATTGTTGTTGTTTCCCCAAAACGTGTGCATCTTCCAAGAAGAACAACAATCAAAAGTACTATAAAACGGCAGCTACAAGAGCTACATTGTAAGTGACGAAAGCAACGTGTAATTTCAAATAACCCAAATCTGAAAGTACATACTACATTCCCTGTAGTGAAACATTGTGCAAATTGTGCAAAAATGAAGCACAATCTTAAGTAATTTCATTACAACTCACTTACTGCTGGAGGAAAATAATAAATGACCCGGCAACCATTACATGAATGCAGATATTTGATACCTAAATCTTTTTTTCGGGAGGGGGGGCTGCCTTTTTATTACACTGCCTATCCTGCACCAGAGTCACAAAAGTCTGTGCCAAGAAATTCAGCCACAAGGGGAATTCATTGATGAATTTATGAATGGGAACTACTATACTATACTATAACTATTATTTCAACTTTTTTGCCATCACACCCACCAAATTAGGCCCAATCTGTACATGGAAAATAAACTAGATTCCATATCAGATGAATACAATCAGTTAAATATTTGCTGTAGCATTCAATACACATATCATGTGGACACATACCCTATCTGAAGAATCAGTTATGATCTAATCATGGTGTCATTTCAGTAGATAATTTAACAGGAGTTACACAGCTGGAATAACAAGGTTCTAGGAGTGGACTTAAATATAACAGTGAGGGGAGGTAGCTACAGTAAGAGCAAAGAGGCATATATATATATAAATAGGGCCTATGTTTTAATAAGTGGAAATATTGCATTAAGCAGCAAGAGTGACGTTTTTTTTGTGCAAGGCAAACTGATTGACAAAATATTAAACAAACTCTGTGGCAATGGTATGAGAGACTATTTCACTGGATCTCTTGCATTAAACTTTGGTCGCTTAATCTCTCAATGTACATTCTGGAGCAAGAAATATACCCATGCACAACTACAATTTTGTTTTAAAGGGGAAATGCTAATTATGATTTATCAATTTATTTTCAGTATTTCCATTCTATGAGGTTGCACTTAAAAAAAAAAAAAAAAATTTTATTGAACAAAAGGCTTTGAGAAAAGAGCACATACTTGCAATGGGACTCGTTTTGGCAAAACAGGAAACATGAGATAAAGTGCCGCTGAAATTATTAACAGAAATGAATTCTTCATCCCTCCCTTCAGCCAAAGGTTTCACTGGATGAAACGTCAGGGGAGGAGTTCAGTTGAGACCTGGTCTCGGTGACTCGGACTAAGGGGAACTCTGAGAAGTCTGTGCTGTGTCCTCGGAGGCTTAATTGACCGTTGGCGACAGTAAACTGTGAGGAGGATCCCGATCTTGACGTCTGGAAATGAGATTTGAAGTTCTGATCGAAGGAGCTTATTTGAAAAGTCTGCAGGATGCCTGGTGAGGAGTCTGTCTTTTTGGTGGGCGAGACCTGCTCCAGAAAGTCCTCTTCGGCTGGGGACACGGCGGAGGGAGGGGTGGTCTCGTCACCTGAAAATGAAAATGAGTGCTGGGAGTCCCCGACCAGTAATCCAAAGGAAGGTTTCTCTAAAGTGGACCCCAGCGGAGAGCTCATCCCTGATTTGAACCTGCTGGGGGAAGGAAACTGTTTCTCGGTGGAGAACAGAGGTTGTCCAGCTAAGGTGGGGTTTTCGGAGACCAGGCTGAGGCTCTGGCTGGTCAGGTAGCTGTCGTTCTGGCTGGTCCTCTCCAGCGCTTGCTGGAGAAACTTGGAGTATTCTTGCAAGAGGCTGACCTTCTCGGTGGCCGGCTGAGCCTGGGCGCTGGAGGCTCCGAGACTCTCCACGGGGCTGCTTTCTGAAACGTCGGAGGAGTTAATGGATATGCTAGACGTCACCTCTGTGTCGGCCACGCTGAAGGAAATGTCTGACTGCCCGTTGGCTTTGTTGGAGTAATGGTCCAACAGCGTCTGAAGAACCTCATCTGGCAACACGCTCTTGTCATGCGTCGCTTTAATCTCGGCGTTGACGGGCTGGGGCTCCAGGATGGTGACGGGGACGGTCTCGTCGATGACGGCCGACACCACGGTTTGCGCGACGGGCGGCTGAGAAGAAACGCTGCTCGTGTTTAGGCCGTAATCCCGACTGTTGTTGGCCATCGCAGCCTGAAGATAGCGTTTCTTCTTGAGAAACTGCATGGCGTCGTCGTAGTTTGTGCTGCTAGCTGCTGGCTTTGCTGGTCCTCCTTGAAGAGTTTCGACTGACTCGAGCTCGGTGTTGCTTTCGACTTCTAAAAGGCCCTGCTTGTCCACGATTTCAAAGGTGTACTGCGTGACCTTCGTATTTTCCTCAAAGGAAGGCAAAGTGGACAGGCAGGGAGGAGTCTGTTCACTGGACTGTTTGAGACTCCTCTTGGGGACTTTCTTGAGGACTAGTTTGGGAGGAGTCGTGTCTTCTGGTGACTCTTCCCCCTCTTGGTGTTGGCTCGCCGTTTCTTCGGGAAGTTCAACGGCGTAATCTGCAATCACATACTCATGTTTGACTTTGGAGGACACGGCATAGAGAGGTAGACCTTCAATTTTAGTCTGTCTCTGCTCCTCCTCCTTCTCCTCCGTTTCGACAACAGCGACAGTCAGACCTTCAGTCTGGCCAGCAGTGGAAGCTCCTGAACTCTTGTCTGCACACTTTTGCCGCTTTTTCTTGGGCAGTGAACACTCTTTGGCAAGAAAGGGGAGACCCAAAGGATCTGCTTCACGCAAAGGCCCAACTTTACCAGCTGCCTTGTTGGTCTTTCTCTCTCTGTTCTCGTGACACATTCGTCTGTGCTTTAAAACCCGGTCTGTTCTGGAGAAGTACTGTGGATAGAGACCAAAAATATATATTTTACTGTACCACAACAAGACACAAAGAAGCGATAAACCTTAATTATCTTATCAACTCAGCCTTTGCAAAAAGCAGTGACGTAGGTTATCAAAGTAAGCTAATCGAAGCTAATCAATATGGTTATGAATAATGTGAACGCTAGCACTAGCTGAGTCAAAGTTAGCTCAGTTAAATTTGGAAATAATTGAAAGGGTTAGTTCTGATTTTTTTAAGTGGTGTTGTATGTATACTCCCGCGTTCTGCAGGGTAAAATTACTGCTTTTGTGAATGTAGTCTGGTTGCTTTCGGATTCAGTTCCCCGTCCGGAAGGGCTGTTTCACAGCGAGGTAAAGCGGCTGTGGACGGGAGCAGCAGAAAAACGTATTTTAGCCACCTTAAAAAAATCAACATCAGTTTAAGTAAGTACATTTAGAATATTTTCACCACTTTACCTCGCCATCAGACAGCTCTTTCCGATGGGGAAGCCACCAGACCAGATTCCATTCACAAAATCAATCATTTTACCTCGCAGAACACAGGAGTTGCTGGTCTACCGCTGCCTCGATCGGCTAGTTTGTTTGTGTTATTGTGTGACTTTCGGATCCGAACTAACGTGGCGTCCACACAGCAGTACTGTACATTGCTTTGCTTCCGTGCCGGTACTCCGGTCTGCTTCTCCAAACTAGGAGCGTGCTGACCACCATCTAAGTTACTATATGTAATGTTAATACACTGACTATAAGGATGTATATATAATGTAAATGTAGCAGAGTCATCATGCAGAAACCTACGTCAGGTCACATGGGAAAAAGTTTTTAGAAGGGCTTGGGAAAATAGCATTTTGATGCTAAAACATGCATACTTTGACTAAAATTTGAATACGCAAGGAACACCACTAAGGAAGCTACAGAATGATATATAGAAACCTCAAAAAATAAAGAAATAAACAATGGGCCCACCCTTTAAATAAAGTAACTATAATACTATATAGAGACATTGGCTTTCTATCAGTTCACTCTGTACGTTCTGTGTTCACATCCTGCAGTCTAGCACATATAAAGAACACTAATATGAGCACCAATTCCGATTTGATGCTGTTTTAATACCTGATTTACCAACATATTCAATTTTCTTGTTCCTTCCACGTACACTAATTTACTAGCAAATAAAAACAGAGCTTACCTGGTGACAGTAGTCACACTGGTAAGGCTTCTCTCCGCTGTGAGTCCTCTTGTGTCTCTCCATGTGGTACTTCTGGATGAACCTCATCCCACACTCATCACAGCGAAAAGGCTTTTCACCTACACAAAGACACAAAAAAAGGAACAAAAGACTCACTTAAGACTAAAACGAAACAAAATAAAATCCTAGTGCATAATGGTTGCATTCATTCTTCACTCACCAGTGTGGATCTTCTCATGTCTCTGGAGGAGATATTTCTGAATGAAGCGCATATCACACTGGCTGCACTGAAACGGCTTCTCACCTGGAGTTTGAATAATAAACATCAGTATATAAATAACAATATAAATACCATATTTCATATAATACTCAATTTAATTTAGCATTGCCCCTCTTTTCATCCACTGTCAACACGATATCTAATTTCAAAGCAAAAAATGTATATAATGGCATTTTTAAAACATGACTTGGTAATTCGTACCAGTGTGAATGAAGACATGCCTCTGTAGGTGGTAGTTGGTTCTGAATGCAGCATTACAGTGAACACAGACGTGACACTTGGGGCTTTGGGTGCCCAATGATCCATCATCATTGATGCTGAGAATCTACAACAGCAAAGGGAACGAAGAAATATTAGTATTTGATTCATTCTTACAGTTGTCACTGTGGAAAACTGTCACACTGACTCATGCAGCTCAGGCCATTTCTGAGATAACATTGACTTGCACCTTCGCTGGTGAACGCTGCTTTCTTTTTTTCTTCTTGGGACACACCATCAGGTCCTTAGCTGCTTTTTTGTCCTTCTTTATGTGGGCCGGTGTCTCAGACAGCTTCAGTTCCTGCTTGATGCTCAACTGTAGAAGTAGGACCATAAATAGGAAAGACATTTAACGAGGCACATGGCCTACTTTAAAGCCCACTCACTCATTCAGCTGCTTATCGGGGTGAGGCAGGAGCAATAGGGCAAGCAAGAGCAGCTTCTCCTACACAATTTAAGAGGCCAGTTGATGTACTGTAGTTCAAGTATCCTCTGAGGATGACCCCCCGCTAGAGGTGTAATAGACCGAGGGGAAACCTCAGGTCCTAGAACATTGAACACTAGGACATGCTGAAAAATCACATCTTCCACCTGGCCTGGGAGCATCTGCAGATCTCCCATATGACATATTTTAAATGATGTTGCCACGTTCCAAGATTTTAGCAAATTACTTGGCGAGTACAATGTTTCTCTTACCGACGGAAACAACGGCCAAAACTATGGATATAACATCCAAGTTGTAATAAACAGGATTTAAGCAACCCTAAGCCTGATCCTGTGAATCATTTCAGGTTATCCTTGATGTTTACACTCACAGTACAAAATAGTCTTTTTAAATTCACGTGTGCTGTATCTTTATTCTTTTGTAATGCAAAAGATTAAAAAGCACAAACATTTCAGCTAATGCTTTTATCTCTGCGAAGGCTCCTGACTTTTTTACTCTGAGCGCGAACCAGGTACACAAGGGGGAGTAAGGTGATCCCTAACAACAATATATTATCCTCAATGTTTAAGAAGGTTATTTTCAGTAATGTTCTGTGGGGTGACAGGCTTTCTACTTATAATATGTATGTCATACACTTTATATCACTGTCCTTAAAATGTTAAATACAGCCTTCCATTAACAAAATATAATCACTGTTATTTAAAACTTCTTTGGCATTGTTTTGCAAAGCGGCTCTAAACAGTTTGTGAATGTTAACAGCAGTTAAGTGGGCCAAAGGTGGTTTTCATATATGTGAATTTTCAGTGTTGAAGGAACTGATGTCCCATAACAAACATTGCATGGGATGACATAAAAGGAGACTCACTTTAATGACGTGATGATCTATCAATACATAGACTACTTCTGAACTGGCATGAACTCACTGGCATATGAAGCAAGCAGGGAAACTTATTGGTGAGTTTTAGGGGGAAATGCACTCCCACCTCGCCTCCTCCCTCCTCTTCTCCTCCTCTACCATTCTTCGTCATCTCCTCCTGCATCATCAGCTGCTCGGGAGGGACCAGGTCATGTGTAACCAGCGAACTCCCAGTCAAGTCCTCATCTTCGTCTTCATCGTCGTCGTCCTCGGCCAACAGAGGGTGGTTCGCCAGCGATCGGTCCCCCAGCGTCATCACCACCAGTCCTCCTCCGCCGCCCAGCCCGACTCTTCCTCCTCCATCTATTCCTCCGCTGCTGCACTTCAGCAGCATGCCCTCCAGCTTGTCCTCAGTGTTCATCTTACATAGAGTAGTTCTTGAGTCTGTAAAAAGAAAAGAAATGGAGAGATGACTGGACAATGTTGGCAAGCTATATATCAAACATACTCAATGCAAAAAAAAATGTTTTAGTGTATTTGACATGAGAAGGAGGATGTGAAATCACACACAACCACAAAGATAACAAAAACTCCAAAACATATTTCCATTGTGATTCTTGATGTGAACATAGCAAAGATGCAGTGGTAAGCTTACATGTTACTCATAAGCCCATAATTTACCTTCTTTTTAAAACTGTGTTGGTTACTTATTATTTTAATGTACAAAGGTAACTTTTTTCTCTACCTGGCACCATAGCACCTTAAAGGAACAGGTACCCAATGTTGGTACTGAAGCCCAGCAAGAACAAGCCAACAACACTAGCTCTAGCCTGGTTGGTATGAGTTTCCGCTGCCCTGTAAAGGTGGTCTTTAAGATACTCAGGGGCTCTGTAGCTATAAATATGATGTATATTCTAGTCCCAGTAGGTTTCATTCACTAGTTGCACATATAGGGCTACCTCTAACAATATGACCTTCTACCCTAAAAAAACACATTGAGACTTATCCACTCAAAATCACATATATTGCACAAACAATGGCTCCTCTCAGTAATATGTCAACTTTTGTAACTGGGTCAGCTGTTGTTTCTGTGATACTACACAGTGTAAAGTGATAGCAAGCACCGTGGACCAGCTCAGCTGCTTTTTTCTAAGCCTAAATCGTAAAACATTTGAAGTCACTTTGTATATTTAGGTGACTGTACTTTTACTCATGAGCCAGGCACATTATTTAAAACACATTTCTTTCAAATACGGCTAAACGTCAGTCTACGTTGACAACTTGATATTTACAGAACCCGAAAGAGTCGCGTTAGAAAACCAGCTGTACTATTTTTTGCTGCAACATTAAACTGGTGTTGCCCAAACTTGGCGTTACACTTCAAACAAGACCTAGCTAATTAGTTAACTAGCAATCACTCGATCTTAAAACGGTAATGCTAACGACAGCTAGCATTAGCTAACGTAGCACTTGTGGACCGTTTTGGTAACAGGTTTTGACAATATAGCTAATAAAGACTAACCCCAGGAGACCGTAGGCAGGTAGGTATCTGTCACGGCTTAAACACACACCAACAACCACTTAGTCCCGTATGTAAACACACTCACTGTGTCACTTAGGTTAAGTGGGTTAAGTCTCCTGCTAGCCAGCTAGCTAGCTAGCCGCGGTTGTCAAGGCTGCTACATCACATTTACAACACCTGAAGAAACGTAGGAACGGAAGCGAGTCTGCCTTCAAAATAAAAGCTCGTTCAGATAGATAGATAGATAGATGGATAGATAGATAGTAACTTTATTGATCCCGAGGGAAATTCAAGTTTCCAGCATCACAGTTCCATAGTGCAAACATATTAGTAAAAACGTCACAGGTAAGTAGTACACATGTTAGTAAAACACGTCACAGGTGAGTAGTACAGATATTAGTAAAACGACACAAGTAGTAACAAGACACGTGTAAGTAATACAGAGTATAAAACAAAATATGCAATGTGCAGAAGAACTGTTAAAAATGAATATAGTGCAGGGTAAACAACTGAGATACAGGACTATTTAAAGAAAAAAGTGAATGTAGTGCAGAAAGTGATATAGTGCTGGATAATAAAATATAGGAGAAACAGATATTAAGAAATGTCAGATATAGAATATAATGCAGGATAAGAACTGAGGTAGAGAAGTTTTTTGTAGTGTGCAGAATTAAAGTGGCTCACCACTTCACATGGAACACGCTGGCTAAGGACAACCCGAATACACTTTATACTGTGCCACAAACAATACCCAAATACCACACAAATCCTGCCAATCCAATTCGTTTATCATATCTGCATTAAAATATATACGAATGCTTTTACTTTGAAAGCTGTGACCGGACGTTCTATTTTAATTGCACAAGCTTGACAAAAAAGTCGACGGCCTGTTCGAAGCTAGTTAGCTTAGCCGCTAGCAAGTTGCTGCAAACATTGGTCTGTGTTGCTGTAATATACAGTGGACACCGCGTCCTCATAGCGTTATACGTGCAGTATTCAACAATACATTCTATCTCACATCAAACGACATACATGGCACTAAACACAACTTCCTTTTGCACGTTTCACCAAACTTGTCGCCTCCAGCTTCCTCAGCCACTCTGCTCAATAGGCCACAATGTTATTGCCTGCTAGTAAAGCTAACCTTCGCTCACTAGCCAGCTCGCTACTACTAAGACAAACAATAACACACGTCTCAGTAGCGCACAAGTGATATGTCAGCTCTCAAAGCCGCATGGTTTTCTTTTCTTACCTGTTGTGCGTCTTAAACCCGTTTAGCTGTCATGATTGTTATGCAAGACTACAGTGTAATGATGGTGTGCGGAATAATCAAATACACCATCACATTTCATGAAGTGCTTGAAATGTTCTGTTTGTCGCCATCTAGTGGTTAACATCGGTAGGTGAGGGAACAGTGCGCTCCTGATCACTGCTGCTCATAATGTTCCCTTTTATTCAGTTTGGCGACCTACTTCTATGAATTATCTTTATAATGTCTTAATGTCATTTCTGGTCTTTTTCTTTTTATCATTTAAAATTTTTTTTGTGCCTTTTTTTAAATTAGGCTACTCACTCAAAAATATGTATAGCCTATATGGTTAAGCAGAGATAATTACTTCTATTAATAGCCTGTACAGTGGCTAAATGTGATTTGTGGTCATCTGATAGAATCCATGCGGAAATGAACATTACGCACGACAGTTAGAGGCTACATGAAAAATCAGTTTCATGCAGTCACGTCTATACAGTAGCTCACATGTGATGGGGTGTTTGTACTTCATCATATGGCATTATTTTCTTGCCTATTAAACTACGAAAACAACACTGATTTTATAACTTTGCTGGGTGGTAGTGACCATGCAAATTACAAAAATGCCATTATATGTTCGGCATATAATTTTCGTTAGATGTCCCTTCCATAAACCCCCCCCCCCCCCCAAACTCTAACAGCCTTTTCATTATGACCTTGTCATATTTAATAGTTTATCTCCTGCATCTACAGCTGCATTATAGGCTACTGTTACTTGACAACAGTTCCATGACATTTCTAGACCATCTGCCCTTTTTTATGGGATTACTGTGGGATTAGTTCATTTTGAAAGGGTGCGTTAAGGCAACAATACATAAGTAGCAACCTTATAAGAATTAGCCTGTGTAAATTGGCAATAAAAGGGAGGATCAAGTGCAATGTGGGTTTAATGCAAAAAAAACATCTGGATTCATCTATTAATCCTTCGACTGACAGCTTTGCCACAAAAAAAGAGATGTTGAGGGTCGTGATAAGATGATAGCCTGTCATGCTGAGCCAGAGACACACACACACACACACACACACACACCCACCCACACACACACACACACACACACACACACACACACACGCTCCGCCGTGAGGAATACTAATCAACCTGTTTGCCGTCAAGTGCAGAAGCTCGGCGCACAACTTAGGACTTCTCCACTCTGTGTCTAGCAACGTCTCTGCTGGATCTAATCTAATAAACCTCCACCTGCTGAATGTCATCGGGTTTTTGCAACCTTCTCCCACGACTGTTCTCACTCCTGTCTCTGTCTCTTCTGATGCGCGACAGGCAGCAGCCGGAGAGAGAGAGAGTGGATCTGGGGACAGACAGCCGCCTCTCCTGCGCCGCTTCTAGCAAGGGAAGCCCCCGCACGCGTTGCGCGCCCGGATCGCCGGTAGGAATTCGCGTCGCGGAGCGCGTGTGCATGTGCGTCAGGCTCTAAATGTGTGCGCTCCTCGCGCACGACAAAGCCCCGGGCTCCGTCCTCAACAGTTGCTACCGGAGCGGCAGAGAGGAGAAGAGGTGGAGAGAGACAGCGGACTGAGGACAGACGGACGCGGAGCCCCACGCCGCTCTGCCCGGCTCTGCTCCTGACATGCAGTCGTTCATCTCTCCGGTGACCAAGGCCATCCTAGTAGCGCTCTTCATCTTCGCCATACTCCTCATCCTCTACGTGATCCTTTGGTACATCTGCAGGGACGTGGACTGCGATCACGGCATTTGAGGAATTCCAAACGGGAATAAACGGGGAATTTCACAATGGGGCGCACAGAGGAGCCCGCAGAGCCCAGGGTCATCCCGTAAGTATTTCTTTTGTCTTTGTCTTTCTTGGTGTGTGTGTGTGTGTGTGTGTGTGTGTGTGTGTGTGTGTGTGCGTGTTATCTGTGGATGCACGTGTGTGCACGCGCTTTCCTGTCGTGCGTAATGTTAAATGCGCTCTGGTTAGAAGGTGTAGGTGATGACCGAAGTGCGTCTCCACCGGCACACCGGTATCCCAAAACACCTAAATGAGCAGAGCCCCCAAATTTCCTTTAACTTGACAGCGATCATTAGTCAATAGACCGCGCGGTTTATGTGTCACAGAGCTGGTGTTGTAACTGACAGCGGATTCTCAAAGGTGATACAATGTCATCAGGGGATATCGAACCGGTGTCAAACGGAAGACTGTGCGGGAGCGCGTGTGTGGGCTCTCAATTAATGGAGTAGGAGAGACCGCCGGTGACATTGCGGTAAACGGCGTGGGTGTCCCTTAAGGTCAAGAACAACAGTGTTTATACATCAGGTTGCCAATATTGTTTTGTCCCCCCCTCCCTGCTCCCTCTTCCTCTTTCCGCACATCTGCAGCATTAGTTCATGTTCAGTTCATCTTGGTCTCTGAGGAGGCTTCCACATTGGCATTTTTACATCCAACGAGATAACGGGATTATCTCTATTGGCTCCTGTGCGTCTTATTCCTAATCTGTTTTGTGCCATGTTTTTCACTCCTTATCGCGAATACGGCGTTAATGCTTTTACGCATGGCGCATTTATATTCCCCGTGACATCAGAGAGCTTGTCCAACATGCTATGTCCAATCTTAGTTCAGGAAGATGCTCTTACATTGAGGCTACTTTTACACACACACACACACACACACACACACACACACACACACACACACACACACACACACACGCTCAGCATCTATTGGCCACGCTTAATGAAGGACTTCTCAATATTGCAGGCACGTTGGCCCCCAATGCCTTCATGCCGTCACATGCTCCAGAAAGCTATTAACCATGTGAGATATGACATGATGACATTTTTTCATCTGGGGCTCAAAGCATTTTGTTTTCATCTCCAGAAACCCAGAACCAGGAAAATTAACAAATTGTGCTCGTTCTAAAGTGGATAATGTGAAGGACACACCAAGGACATGTAGGCTTTTTAATGCTTTTCAGGACATTTGAGCATGCGGATGCACACCAACACCCAATTTATCAAGAGTTAAACCATCTTTTTAAGTTCCTGTGAATCTTTATGAAATAAATGTATGTTGCACATCTCGATGTAACGTGAGGATGGCCTTTTTACAGGGGAAAAGCGTGACTGAGTCCCTTATAAAATATTGCTGATTGCCGAATGATATTCGCTGACTGCAGCTCACACTTAGCCACCTTTTTAAGGAACGCCACATCCACCTTAAACACCCAAGAGGATTTAAAGAGCCGAGCACCTCCCCTCACTCACAGAGAAAGTGCAAATTTAGGCTTAATATTTTTAAACCTTCTTATTTTGAGCTACGGGCGCCACAATATTTAAAAATCCATGCTGGATGCAGCCACGAGGAAAGGAACCCCGCAGCCTCCTAAACTGTTGTGTGTTTCTCCTGCGGAGAAAAAGGAGAGAAGTCTGGTGGGATGGGAGATGCCCTCTTTGACCGGACAACAAAATGATTCCTGTCAGCCATGAATAGATATGCAACACACACACACTCAACACACACACACAAACACACACACACACAAACAGAGACTGTAAATGACAGTCCAGACTCTATCAGCCTCAGTAATGACATAAAGAGTGAGAGCAAAAAGGGATACGACAACTGCTTCAACTGTTGGTATCTGTCTGTTTAAACCGGCGCCCTGGATTGTCTCTGTGTGTGTGTGTAAAGGTGGAAAGAAGGGAAAAAGCTGTGTTTGAGCGACTGTTTGTGCAGTTTGTTAGAGAAGAAAGGCAGTGTGTGTGTGTGTGTGCCAGCGTGGGAGGGGGTTAAACACTGACATGCTCCAGAATGACAGATGAAAAAAAAAGTGGAGCAGGGAAGGCTCAGAGGGACTCAGCATGGGAGACAGGTGTATGTGTGTGTGTGACTGTGTGTGACTGTGTGTGTGTGAGAGTGTGCCTTTGCATACATGAGCTTGACTGAAATCCACTCAAGTTTATTGAAATTGTTTTCCTTCATTAAATACATGTGTAAATATTGCAGCGTACTAACTGTGTAATGGTCTCTGTAGTGTGTGACCTAAAAAGTTATTTAAACAATAATTGTAATCATTCACACATTAAAGGGACTATATGTAAGAATCAGAAATTGCTTGTTCACAGCGACACCTGCGGCCGCAATGTCAACGAAAGTCGGCGTCCTGTTGCTCGCGCTCGCGCTTGTGCTCGCACTACATCGACATGAACGAGCACCGGTCTAAACAGTGAGGCGACACACGTCAGCTAACACACAATATCACTCTGTATTTCACCTGCTTGGCAGTAATGTTAGCTGACCAGACTAAGTTCTCTCCATGAATCAATGCTGATCCTAATGTTGGCTTTTCCTGCTTCAGGAGAGACACCGACAACCGGTCGGGATAACGTAACTCTCTGCGGAGCCCCGTCACTTCACAAGACACGGGAAACCTCTGTTGGTCTGGAGGAGCTGCAGCATTTATTTCTGCACAAACGTCCACTGCACATTCACTAGATATTCTCAGAGCTAAACTAACTCTTCTGCAGTGTGTAGTGTGCGCGCGTGCACGTGGAGTTGGAGCGAGCAGAGCAGGTGAGAACGAGTGCGGTGTGCAAGCAGGCAGCAGGCAGCAGAGCTGCTGCGCGCTCGCGTACCCACACGCGAGCGCGCATTGGACACCGACCCGGTATGATTTATGCGCGTGATAAGTTACATATAGTCCCTTTAAGGAGGAATGTGTCAAAATGACATTGAACAGATTTTACCATCATTTTTCCAACTTTTACTGCTGTAAGAGGTAGATTTTTCCAATATGTTCTCATCCCAACTCATCACATACCGTCGCTTTGTCACGGCCCTTGGCTAGGGATGGGATATCGGGCCAATACTGACTCAAATAGCTGGATCGGATATCAGTGACAATGGGGCCGATCTATTCAATTAAATTTTATGTTTATATACTATATACATTTTATACTGTAATTTTAATTCCTGTTTAAATTTTGACCAATTTGATGCTGCATTAAAAAGGTTTACACTTGAATTGTAATTCCTGTTAATTTTGAAGATTTCTTATACCAATTTCCTGGTGTACGATTTATCATTTTAATAATAAATGCCAATTAAATAAATTCATATCTATATATTTATTGATCACATTTTGATTTACAAAGTTAGGAAAGCAACGTTTAAGTCAAGCCTGATGTTGCCGTACACATAAATGAATGATCCAAGTCACTTCCACACAGTGAGGCATACAGCTTATTAATTAAACACTGGTATCGGATCGGTATTTGGTATCGGCCGATACCCAAAGCCCAGGTATCGCTATCGGTATCAGGACTGAACAAGTCAGAGCGGTGTATCCCTGCCCATGGCGTCACTTTATATTCGGCATCAAAACCACTATAGTTAGGTTTAGGAAAGAACTACACGGTTGGGCTTAAAACTACTACGTTTGTACTGTGAAAATGACACTGAACGTTGTGAACAGGGGACACGAACGAACAGCTGATTGTAACGTAACGCACGGGATATTCTGGATGGAAGCCTTGTGTTTGTTGGACCGGTCCACCTCCCCTCCCGCCTGCCCTGTGTGTCTTTTCGCTCTTTAAACTACGTCACCACACTCCCGGTGCACTTTTCTTTGAGCCTTTACTGTTGCTGCCCGTGGGTTTCCATTGTAGTTAATGGATCCCCTGGTGCGTTAGATACTGGTGCTAAGTGGTAGCTTGTGCAGCGGTATCGCACACCGATGGCCGTGACAAGGCCTCTGTATTTGACGCCCTTCTTGTTTTCCTGTTAACTTTTTTTGTCATAACTCATACGTGTGATACAAGTAATTTATCCCACAAACACAGCATAGAAATACTAGGTGTGATGCTTCTATATGCGGGAGGCAGGCAGCCAACATTCTTTCAGAGTGTTTGAATGTTAATACACCTTAATAGATCCAAACTCAATTGAGATTGAAGTCATAAAATATGTAGGGATAAAAGTAAATTATTGAAGCCTGAGGCAGTGGAGAGGGGATTTGTTATCCCATTCTGGCCTCACAATGTTCATAAACTGTATATGACAAAGTGTGTGTGTGTATGAGTGTGTGTGTGTGTGCTGCCTTCATAAATATAGATATCAGAGTTCCCCATCATCAAACTATAAATGTGACTGTAAAGGTCAGGATTTTCTATTTGGGTTGCTGAGATGTGGCGTTTAAAGGGGACATATGCTCATTTCCAGGTTCATATTTTTATTTTATGGTTTCTACTAGATATTTATTTTTCTCATACCGTCTGTCTGAATATACCTGTATTCACCCACTGTCTGAAACGCTCCGTTTTCTCTTTAAGCCCCCCAAAAAGCCCAGTCTGCTCTGATGGGCTCACCTTTGCAAAGATAGTTCTCAAGCTGTGGGCGATATATTCTAACTAGAAAATTTCGCAAGAAATTTTGACCAGTGTGCCTGGTGCTGGTGCTGGGACGGTGGGGGCGGATTCAGACCGTCTGAGGTCCATAGTGAGGTCATCACTGTAGGACTATTCACTGATATATAATGTTTCCATAGTTTTGAAAATGCCTACATTTGCTCTGAAAACACGCCAGATTGCGTCACATACACACGTCACCCAAAAGGCTACCTGCCTTAAAGGGGAAGGCTTGGCCGGTGACAGCAACAGCAACAGCAAGCAACCAATGATTTTTTTATGCCATGCATTAATCCAGCATTATATTAACTATTTATTAAGGCTGTCAATCGATTAAAATATTTTATCGTGATTAATTGCATTGTTGTCCGTAGTTAATCGCAAATTAATCGCACATTGTTTATCTGTTCAAAATGTACCTTAGAAGGAGATTTGCTAGAAATTGCTATTTTCCACCTGTAGTCACTGGGCAAGTGACTACAGGTCACCATGCCCAGTGACTACCATGTAGGAGGCTAAATAACGCTCGTAATTTAAGCTACATTTTGGCAAGGGAAAAAATGGCATAGCCATTTTCAAAGGGATCCCTTGAACTCTGACCTCAGGATATGTGAATGAAAATGATTTTAAGAATAATAAAATAGTTGGAAAAATTGGACATTAAAGGAAGATTAGACATTAAAAGGGCACAAAATACATCCCCCTCCATCCCACACAAGACTAGACATTAAAATAGTACAAAATACACCCCCCAACACACACAAGATAGATAGATAGATAGATACTTTATTGATCCCGAAGGAAATTTAGGCATCCAGTAGCATAGACAACAAGTCCCAACACCAATACACCTTAAAAAAGATACAATCAAATAGAATAAAGTGAAGTAAAAATAAAAATAAAAATAAGACAACATAAGTAAGTACAGCAGTGAAGTGACAGTGTGTGTGCCAATGGTGCAAATAGTGCAAATAGTAGTGCAAATATGAAGAGTAAGTCAGTTAAACCCTCCTGTGCTGTGAGGAGTTAAACAGCCGTATGGCTCGGGGGACAAAGGAGTTCCTCAGTCTGTCCGTAGAGCAGGACTGAGACAGCAGCCTGCCACTGAAGGTGCTCCTCTGCCGAGTGAGTGTGTTGTGAAGGGGGTGGTGGGTATTGTCCATGATGGATAACAGTCTGCTTAGGGTCCTCCTCTCCGCCACTGACACCAGGGAGTCCAGTTCCATACCCACCCAGGGAGTCCAGTTCCATACCCATCACAGATATGACATTAAAAGAGTATCAAATACAGTACTAAGGTAGTCAATAAAAGCATACAGACAGAACATGGCAAAAGTCCCGCTGCGTAGCCAGCGTCAAATATTTTACTTAATACCGATGGGATCTGGTGCGGTCAAGACACGATCAAAGACCAGGAATGTTGTGAATTTAGGATTGCAACCTACGCTTCACGTTAAATCCGAGTATTTTTACCAGCGGTTTGCTTTCTAACAATATCCCGTGGTTTTGTAGGCACCGAGGTGTTTAATCTCAAGTTTTTCCTCAAAAGACAGACTTTAAGATTTGTCTTGTAGAAGACAATCCCCGTTTTCATGGTGACCAAAGTTACTATCTGCTTTAAAATAAATTCTAATTTGAGCAATTTCCTTTTAAAAATAATTTTAGGGACCGCGATTTTTGTTTGGTTTTACATTGTTTTACAGATACTGTGACGCGGTGGGAGGAGTTACAGGATTACATACTGGCCAGGGCTTTTGAGTGGGATCGAACCCGTCGATCGCTACGGTCTGAAAGGTACACTCTGGGCGCCAGCTCTATCAGGTGAGCTAACGAAGCTCCTCGAGACCTCAGCAACTTGGCTATATATACCATCCGCCTTCCATGCTCTGCGCATGCGCAGTGTCGATCATGTGACGTAGCCCCATGCTCTGCGCATGCGCAGTGTCGATCGACGTAGCCGGAGTCACAGACTTCGACATGGCAACATAGCGGCCTCTCGAGCGCATTTAAAACAATACTATGTTAGACACTCATCTTATATTGTAAAATAGTGATAAATAACAGCAGTTACCTTTCCAGCTTCGGGGTTTTCTGCACACACGGGAGGAGAATCACTTCCCAAAACAAAACACGCCAGATTGCGTCACATACACACGTCACCCACAAGGCCTCCTGCCTTAAAGGGGAAGGCTTGGCCGGTGACAGCAGTAGCAGCAAGCCACCAATGATTTGTTTATGCCATGCATTAATCCAGCATTATATTATCTATTTATTAAGGCTGTCAATCGATTAAAATATTTAATCGTGATTAATCGCATTGTTGTCCGTAGTTAATCGCAAATTAATCGCACATTGTTTATCTGTTCAAAATGTACCTTAGAGGGAGATTTGCTAGAAATGCTATTTCCCACCTGTAGTCACTGGGCAAGTAAGAATAATAAAATGGCATGATATGAAACTAGAAAACCTAAGGAATCCATTAGTACCAACCATGTAGGAGGCTAAATAACGCTCGTAATTTAAGCTAAATTTTGGCAAGGGAAAAAATGGCATAGCCATTTTCAAAGGGGTCCCTTGAACTCTGACCTCAGGATATGTCAATGAAAATGATTTTAAGAATAAGAAAATAGTTGGAAAAATTGGACATTAAAGGAAGATTAGACATTAAAAGGGCACAAAATACATCCCCCTCCATCCCACACAAGACTAGACATTACAATAGTACAAAATACACCCCCCAACACACACAAGATAGATAGATAGATAGATAGATAGATAGATAGATAGATAGATAGATACTTTATTGATCCCGAAGGAAATTTAGGCATCCAGTAGCATAGACAGTGTGTTGTGAAGGGGGTGGTGGGTATTGTCCATGATGGATAACAGTCTGCTTAGGGTCCTCCTCTCCGCCACTGACACCAGGGAGTCCAGTTCCATACCCACCCAGGGAGTCCAGTTCCATACCCATCACAGATATGACATTAAAAGAGTATCAAATACAGTACTAAGGTAGTCAATAAAAGCATACAGACAGAACATGGCAAAAGTCCCGCTGCGTAGCCAGCGTCAAATATTTTACTTAATACCGATGGGATCTGGTGCGGTCAAGACACGATCAAAGACCAGGAATGTTGTGAATTTAGGATTGCAACCTACGCTTCACGTTAAATCCGAGTATTTTTACCAGCGGTTTGCTTTCTAACAATATCCCGTGGTTTTGTAGGCACCGAGGTGTTTAATCTCAAGTTTTTCCTCAAAAGACAGACTTTAAGATTTGTCATGTAGAAGACAATCCCCATTTTCATGGTGACCAAAGTTACTATCTGCTTTAAAATAAATTCTAATTTGAGCAATTTCCTTTTAAAAATAATTTTAGGGACCGCGACTTTGGATTTACATTGTTTTACAGATACTGTGACGCGGTGGGAGGAGTTACAGGATTACATACTGGCCAGGGCTTTTGAGTGGGATCGAACCGTCGATCGCTACGGTCTGAAAGGTACACTCTGGGCGCCAGCTCTATCAGGTGAGCTAACGAAGCTCCTGGAGACCTCAGCAACTTGGCTATATATACCATCCGCCTTCCATGCTCTGCGCATGCGCAGTGTCGATCATGTGACGTAGCCCCATGCTCTGCGCATGCGCAGTGTCGATCGACGTAGCCGGAGTCACAGACTTCGACATGGCAACATAGCGGCCTCTCGAGCGCATGTAAAACAATACTATGTTAGACACTCATCTTATATTGTAAAATAGTGATAAATAACAGCAGTTACCTTTCCAGCTTCGGGGTTTTCTGCACACACGGGAGGAGAATCACTTCCCAAAACAAAACACGCCAGATTGCGTCACATACACACGTCACCCACAAGGCCTCCTGCCTTAAAGGGGAAGGCTTGGCCGGTGACAGCAGTAGCAGCAAGCCACCAATGATTTGTTTATGCCATGCATTAATCCAGCATTATATTATCTATTTATTAAGGCTGTCAATCGATTAAAATATTTAATCGTGATTAATCGCATTGTTGTCCGTAGTTAATCGCAAATTAATCGCACATTGTTTATCTGTTCAAAATGTACCTTAGAGGGAGATTTGCTAGAAATGCTATTTCCCACCTGTAGTCACTGGGCAAGTAAGAATAATAAAATGGCATCATATGAAACTAGAAAACCTAAGGAATCCATTAGTACCAACCATGTAGGAGGCTAAATAACGCTCGTAATTTAAGCTAAATTTTGGCAAGGGAAAAAATGGCATAGCCATTTTCAAAGGGGTCCCTTGAACTCTGACCTCAGGATATGTCAATGAAAATGATTTTAAGAATAAGAAAATAGTTGGAAAAATTGGACATTAAAGGAAGATTAGACATTAAAAGGGCACAAAATACATCCCCCTCCATCCCACACAAGACTAGACATTACAATAGTACAAAATACACCCCCCAACACACACAAGATAGATAGATAGATAGATAGATAGATAGATAGATAGATACTTTATTGATCCCGAAGGAAATTTAGGCATCCAGTAGCATAGACAGTGTGTTGTGAAGGGGGTGGTGGGTATTGTCCATGATGGATAACAGTCTGCTTAGGGTCCTCCTCTCCGCCACTGACACCAGGGAGTCCAGTTCCATACCCACCCAGGGAGTCCAGTTCCATACCCATCACAGATATGAAATTAAAAGAGTATCAAATACAGTACTAAGGTAGTCAATAAAAGCATACAGACAGAACATGGCAAAAGTCCCGCTGCGTAGCCAGCGTCAAATATTTTACTTAATACCGATGGGATCTGGTGCGGTCAAGACACGATCAAAGACCAGGAATGTTGTGAATTTAGGATTGCAACCTACGCTTCACGTTAAATCCGAGTATTTTTACCAGCGGTTTGCTTTCTAACAATATCCCGTGGTTTTGTAGGCACCGAGGTGTTTAATCTCAAGTTTTTCCTCAAAAGACAGACTTTAAGATTTGTCATGTAGAAGACAATCCCCATTTTCATGGTGACCAAAGTTACTATCTGCTTTAAAATAAATTCTAATTTGAGCAATTTCCTTTTAAAAATAATTTTAGGGACCGCGACTTTGGATTTACATTGTTTTACAGATACTGTGACGCGGTGGGAGGAGTTACAGGATTACATACTGGCCAGGGCTTTTGAGTGGGATCGAACCGTCGATCGCTACGGTCTGAAAGGTACACTCTGGGCGCCAGCTCTATCAGGTGAGCTAACGAAGCTCCTGGAGACCTCAGCAACTTGGCTATATATACCATCCGCCTTCCATGCTCTGCGCATGCGCAGTGTCGATCATGTGACGTAGCCCCATGCTCTGCGCATGCGCAGTGTCGATCGACGTAGCCGGAGTCACAGACTTCGACATGGCAACATAGCGCCCTCGAGCCTGTAAAAAACATGTGCCTCTTGAATGTAAAAAGTGAAATACAGCAGTTCCTTTCCACTGGGTTTTATCAAACGGGGGAAATCACTTCCAAAACAAACGACAATGCTACAACACGTCAACAAAAGGCCCGCCTAAAGGAAGCTTGCGAAGCATACGCAACCACCAAGTTTGTCTGCATGCATTAACAACATAATATCTATTTATTAAGCTGCAAGTTACAATATTTAATCTATTAATAGATTGTTGTCCGTATAATCGAAATTGATGCAACATTTTTCTAAAATCATTAAGGACATTTTAAATGTTATTTACCCTGTCAAGGGAATAAAATAATAAAATGCTGATATGAAACTGAAACTAAGAAACATTATCAACCATTATGAGCTAAATAACCTGGAATTAACTAAATTTTGGCAGGGAAAAAATATGCATTTCAAAGGAGACCTGAATGAAAGGATATGCAATAAAAGATTTAAATACAAATGTAGGAAAAATGCATTTAAAGAATAAATTAAAAGGGAAAAATCTGCCCTATCCAAAAGACTTGAAATTCAAATACAAAATACCCCCCCAACAAACAAGAATAAAAAGATAGATAATGAAAAAAAGAAGATAGATATATAGTTGACCAGAAGGAATTAGGCATCCAGTAGATAGACATGTTTGAAGGGGGTGAGGATATGTCCAATGGAAAAGTTGTAGGGTCTCCTTACGTCCTGAACAGAGTCGTTATACCCCCAGATCCAGTCCATCCAGTCAGATAGACTTACAGGGTATCAGTCCATACATAGCAAAACAAAACAGTGACTGGTATCCCGCGCAAGAGCTAATACCAATAAACCAGGGATCAGCGTCAAACTATAAACAGGATTATGGGTCAAACACGTAACAAATCGATTTATGCAACTCCTTACGTAACCGAGTTTTGCACAGGTGTTTTCTAACAAGTTCGTTATGAAGACCTAGGTTTTATTAAGATTCCCAAGTTCACTTTAACCAAGTTATTTTAAAATCCCATTTTTATGTGACCAATTATTCGCTTTTAAAATAATAATTTAGATTTCCTTGAAAAAGCTTTGCTCATTGATTTACATTTTTTAAAAACTTACGGCGGGTTAAGGAAATATGCCAGGCTTTGTGGGATGAACTTCGACCTACGTTGAGGTACTTGGGATCATCCGGTGGCGTAGGTGACTCGGGCCAGTCATCGTGGCTAACCTCCGCGCTCGCGCTGCAGTTCATCGTGACGAGCCT
The DNA here is from genome assembly GCA_916701645.2 of Sebastolobus alascanus. Classification (NCBI taxonomy): domain Eukaryota; kingdom Metazoa; phylum Chordata; class Actinopteri; order Perciformes; family Sebastidae; genus Sebastolobus; species Sebastolobus alascanus. Next base: position 284,436 of record CAKAOJ020000406.1, read on the forward strand.
CGCTCGCTGCAGTGTCGATCTCGAGCGAGTCCAACTTGCCATGCGCATTCGCAGAGCGATACAATTACTAGTGCACTCGCGATTCGACACAGTGAAAAAAACAGAACATCACTTGGGCATTGCACACAACAGAATACTTCCAATAGGAATCTGACGCACAGGACATCACCCAAGACTGCCAAATGGGGAGATGCCGTACCAGCAGCCTCAGCATTAAAGGCAGTAGCCGACACATAGCAGTAATACCATGTTTTTCCTGCAGCATTAAATGATAATTGATTATCAAGCTCCATTAATCAATTTAATCGATTATCATTGTTAAGTTTAATGAAATAATCGCTAATATTTATTCCCAAATCCTAGGGCAGAATAATAGAAATTTATCTAAAATAATCTAAGGAATATAGAAGCATTTAGACCTAATAACCTAGGAATCAATGTAAATATGGTAGGAAAAAAATAACTACCATTTAAAGAATCTGAAGTAAACAAGATAGCATTAAAAGGTCAAGAATAAGAAATTTGCAAAGGAAAATAAGAAGATTAAAAAAAGTCCAAAATACCCATAAGCAAAAAGACATTAAAATAGACAAAATAACCCCTCGACCCAAGGAAATTAGCATCAATAGATAGAAGATAGCTCAAAGAAGTATATCCAGAGGAAATAGATCAATAGATACCTTTATTGAAAGGAGTAGTTATCCAGTAGATAGTTGCTTAAGGGTTCATATGTCCAAAAGGACCAGGTAGCCACCTGAGCCAGACATAGCAGCCAGTGAACACCCAGGATCATCCATACCAACAGTATAAAAGATACAGACGATCAAGACAGATAAGAGCATAAAAGTCAATTTACATTGCAATCCGTAGTATCCGGTCAAATTAAAGACCAGGATTGTATCTAGCAATCAACCTTTTAGGAATGGTATTTACCATTTACCTAAAAACAATTAGTGTGTAGTATCACCAAGTTTTATCTAAATTTCCCAATTTCTTTAAAAATTTTTAGAAGTTTTTTCAAAATAGTGACTTTTTTAAAAAATTTTTAATTGAGCAATGTTAAAATTTAAGATTCATTTGCGATTTCTTTAAAATATTAGGCTAGGATAAGGAATTTTGCAGGACTTTGGGGACGATCGGTCTACTGGTAAGGTTATGTCACCGTCATCGCTGGCATGAAGCTGACTCGGCAGCCTCTATCCATCAAGTCATCGGGCCAGCAAGTGCATAACTACGCCTGCTCTCGCATGGCATCATCGACGTAGCCCATCTTCCACAGTAATACGCTACGGCGTACCATTCGATTGAACACCCTGACGAAATAAAAAAACAGCGCCTCAGCTTCAGTTACACACAACCGTTAGGAGATCACTTCGATGTAACAAGGTAAAACACTTACCAAATTTTCCTGCCATTAGGCAATATTACTCACCCACAAGCGCAACAAAAAATTTACCATGCATTAATCCAGTTTCTTAAATGAATTGCGATCATCAGCATTTCAATGTATTTTAGGTTCATAGTTAATATATTTCACTATTGATTGTCAAAATTAAATAAATGCAGAATCTTTGTCCAACTGTGTAAGGGCAAATAAAATGCTATGTAAATGTACTAGAGGTGTAAGGAAAATATTCCACCATGTGAAAGGAACTAAGAATGATAGCAAATTGAAGAAAAAATAAGATAGAATTTAGTGAAATTGGAAGTAAAAAGATAGCATTTAAAGGGATTAAATTGACCAGGGAAAATGACATTAAAAAGAAGAATTAACACTGCAAAAGAACATATAAAGAAGAAAGACAAAATAGAAAAATACATCCCCAACAAACAAGACATTAAAAGTCAAAATACACCCCCATACACACAAGAGAATTATTGATCGAAGGAATCAGCACTAGTACATCTTGTTGAAAGGAGTGTTGACCATAGATACAACTTTTGGGTCCGATATTGCAGTAAAAGGTCAGTATCCCAAGGGAGCCATAACCAACATCAAGACATCAAGAGTCATCTACCAACAATATACATTAAGTACAATGGGACAGTCCGTCAAGAAGAAAGACAAATTTGTAATAGCCGACTGGTAGGTCAAAATATTTAAAACGGAATGTTGTCATAGCCCGAAAAAACTACTTAATCCGAGGATTTTACCTGCGTACAACATAAACCGGATTTGTAAGCACGCATTTTTACAATTCTTTCTAAGCGTTTAAAATTTTTTAAAAACATTTTTTACAAATTATTTGGACAACTCAATTTAATGTTCAAATACTTTAACGATTAAGGAATCCCATTTGAATTACCTTTTAAAAGATACTTTGACGCATTGAATTACATTGTACAGCTAGCGGTTGAGGGTACAACTTGATACGGGCACGGTTGAGAGGCACGACCGTCCAGCCTACGCTGAGGAGAACTCTGGGACTCCATGTCTAAATACCCTGGCGACCAGTCCCATCGCATACACTGAACATCGGCCGCTCGCGTCGATGAACCATGTCTGGCATGCGCATGTCTCATGAAAGGCACACGCTTCGACATCACTAGCGGCACTCACATGTAGAACAATAGTAACATAACGCAGTACTTTCAAATCGGTTAAAACAACCTTGTCAACATTCCAAACAGCACACACAGATGATAATTCCAGACACACAACCCCTGCTTAAAGAGACTCACATGCAACAGATTAACAAGCAAATGTGTACGCATTAGAATCCCATATTATAATTAAGTCCAAGCATTAATATCAATGTATTAATGCATTGTTAAATTAATCCATTAATCCAACTGTCAATGTTAAAATTAACTAAAGATTTTAAAAGAATTCCATTAGCATTGTAGAAGCTAATAACACTCGTATTGAAGTAATCTAAGGAACATTGCATCACATGAAAAGGCTAATAACTTGATAGAAATTAGGAAAAATCTAAGAACAATTTAAAAATTGGAACGTAAAAAGGATTAATAAAAGTTGCAAGAAAAAACATCATCAAGAAAGAATTATTGAAAATAGAATAAATGCAAAAAAGAAATAATAATAACATTAGAAGGACAAAATATACACATTACATCCCACAAAACATCACACAATAGACAAAATAATAGAAAGAAAAAAAATAGCACAGAAGATAGATAGACATCAGTAGCATAGTATGATCTGAAGGGAGTGAGGATTTATGACCCGGGAGGAAGTTGCTACGTCCATATGCATAAGAGTCAAGTCTACCCCCCGAGAAGTACAACGATCATGCAAAACCCAAAGAGTACCAGTCAAATATAGTACAATGAAGTAAAAGGTCAAAGGCAAATAAGCGCAAAAGTAATATAGACTTAATACGTCACTGTAGCCAGAAGATTTAAACCAGGGTTGGATTGGAAAACCAGTTCAGCATCTGGAGTTTACCACGTCCACTCTAAATTAACCGATTTTTAAGCACGGTTTTTATCCAATTTGGCTTAAAACAGTTATTTATCAATATTCCCAAAATTTTAGGGACCAGATTAGATTTCTAAAAACATTTAATTGACATTCCGTTAAAAATATTTAGGTACCAACTAGCATTCTTTTAAAGATAATGCCGTGAGGTTCTAAAATACTGAGCGCGGGACTGGTAGTACAGATCTACGGTCTGGATTTAGATGGCCACTCATCGCTCGGTACAAGTCTGTGGGCCCAATGTCTGATAGCAGCTCAGACCAGATGAGTTCGACAGTACGAGGCCATCTGCGCATGCGCAATAGTCATATGTGACATCCCTCTCGAATGGAAAGTGACGCAGCCTTCCATCGATTTGCAACACGGCTTATCACTAAAACAAAAACCAGTTCTTACACATCGATTGTAAAAACGGAGGAACTTCCGAGATCACACAGAGAGCAAACAATCTTTCCAAAACATCCCCAATCAGGCAGATATCCACAAGCCAATCGTTAAAGTTTATTGCCGATCATTAGTGCCAGCATAATTTATTAGCTTCATTATTCAATATTTATCTTATTAAGGAGTTGCAGTATTAATCCATTATCGCATTGTTGTCTAAAATGCATTAATGAATTGTAAAATCAATTCCAACGTAATCACTGGGAAATAAAAAGTCTATTGAAATTGGCTAAGAAAATTATCCAACCATTAGGAGCCAATAACCCAATTAGTCAATTGAAGAGTAAAAAGCTAGAATTTGAAAAATTTGGCTTAAGGAAATATACATTTAAAAGGGTCAAAGAATCACCTCTTGGAAATGAAAATATAAATTAACAATAAAGCAAAAAAATGACTAAGAAAAGAGTTAAAGTACAAAGATACATCCCCCCCCAACAAATAGAATACATAGTAAAATACCGATAGGAATAGTATACCCGAGGATAATAGTATAGGGATAGCTTCGATGAAGGAGTCGGTCATACCATGTGTAAGGTTAGGGTCCTCTTCGCCATGAAACAGGATTCGGTTCATACCCCCAGGGACCATCCTACCATCACAGACAGACATCAAAGAGTCCAATCCAGTACAAATCAATAAACAAAGATAGAAAAGAAAAGTAGTCAGAAAGTCAAATATTAGGCAATACCGGCTGCGGTCAAAATATCAAAACCAGGAATGTTAATTTAGGTTGCAACTACCATAGTTAAATCGGAATTTTTACAGCAATTACGTTAAATATCCGTGTTTTTAGCCAGGTTTTTATCAAGTTTTTCCTGATTAGACTTTAAGATTTTCTGAGAATATCCAAAAATATTTGACCAAAGTTATTCTAACAATAATTTAATTTGACAAGTCCTTTAAAATTAATTTTAATACCGATTCGATTTCTTGTTTAAATTGGACCGGTTGAGGATTATCAGGTTACATACTGCCAGGGTTTGAGTGGTCACGACATCGCACGGGTTAAAGGTACATCGGCCCAGCTCTCGGTGGCAAAGTAACTCTGGAGCCTCCAACTTGGTATAACATCCCTCAGCTCGGCTGCATTCATCGACTACCCGCTCTGCGCATGCGCAGTGTCATGACGTAGCCCAGTCCAGATTCGACATGGAAATAGCGCTCTCGAGCGCGATTAAAAACTAGTAGACACTCTCTAATTGTAAATAATAAATACAGAATTACTTTCCAAAATAGGTTCTAAAACAGGGGTAGAATACTTCCAAAAAACCCCAGATGCGCAAACACATCAACACAAGGCCTCCGTTAAGGACACGTCCATTGCCGTACAGAGCAGAAGGCACTGATTTGTTTAGCATGCATTAATCCACATTATATTTTATTTATAGCTGTCAAATTAATTTTAAGGTTATGCAATGTTTCCATAGTTAATCGAATTAACGCATTTTTATTTCAAAATATAGGGAATTTTAAAATTTTCCACTTGTAGTTGCAAGTAAATATAATTAACGATATGGCAATAAAAAACTAAGAGCCATGTACAACCGTAGGAACTAAAAGGCTGTATTTAAGCTAAATTTTGGAAGGAAAAAAATTGATAACATTTTAAAGGGCTTAAATCTGCCAAGGCATAAGAAAAGATTTTAAAAAGAAATCAATGAAAAATTGCAAAAAGGAAGATTAGATTAAAAGGGCAAAAATAGATCCCACCATCAAAAGATAGAATTACATAGTACAAAAACAACCCCCCCACATACAAATAATAGATAGCCCAATAAAGAAGATAGATAGATAGATAGATAGATATTGATCGAAGGAAATTTAGCTCCATGACGAAGTGTTTGACGGGGAGCATTGCCATGATGGATAACAGTTGTTAGGTCTCTGCACATACCAGGGTCCATTCCAACCACCAGGGAGTCCAGTTCCATACCCCCAGACAGCATTCAAACTATCAAATACAACAAGGAGTCAATAAAAGCATACAACAAAAGCAAAAGTCCCACGTAGCCAGTCAAAATTTTCCTAACCATGGATATGACGGTCTTAACGAAAACCAGGTGTGTTGAGTACATGCACTAGTTGTTAAATCAGATTTTACCACGGTTGCTTAACAATATCCCTGGTTTTGTAGGCACCGAGGTTTTAATCTCAGTTTTTCCTCAAAAGATAATTTAAGTTTTCATGTAGAAGACAATCCAATTTTCATGGGACAAATTACATTTTTAAAAATTATTGGCAATTTATATAAAATAATTTTAGCGACGCCTTTGGATTTAATTGTTTTACAGAGACTGGACGCGTGGGGGTTACAGTTACACTGGCAGGGCTTAGAGTCGACGCCGTGATCGTACGGCTGAAGGTCGCTCTGGGCGCCAGTCTATCAGTGGAACGAGCCCTGAAGCTAGCAACTGGCTTGATGACTCCGCTTCCAGCTTGGACATGCGCATTCGATCATTGACAGCCCCATGCTCTGCGCATGCGCAGTGTCACGACGTGCCGGAGTCACAGACTTCGACGGCACTAGCGGCCTTCGGCATGCAACAACTTGTAGACACTTCTAATTTAAAATACTATAATAAAACAGTACCTATACAGCTTCGGGTTTTCCACACACGGGGGAACCTTCCAAACAAAACGCCAGATTGCTCACAACACAATCACCCAAAGGCCACATCCTAAGGAAGGCTTGGCCGTTAACAGAGAGGCTGAACCAATGTTTGTTTTGCAGCATTAATCCACATTTATTATCTATTTATTAAGGCTTCAATGATTAAAATATTTAATCTGATTAATGCATTGTTTCCGTAGTTAATCGCAAATTAATCGCATTGTTATCTGTTAAAATGTACCTAGAGATTTTAAAATCCTTTAGCATGTAGTCAAGGCATTACAATATAAAATGGCACATAGAAATAGAAAACCTAAGAACCATTAGACCAACCTAGGAGCAAATACTCAATTTAAGCTAAATTAGGCAAGGATAAAAATGGATAGCATTTTAAAAGGGTCCCTGAATTAACGGTCCCTTCAATCAAACATTAAGATAAGAAAATAGTTGAAAAATTTGACATAAGGAAGATTTGAATAAAAGGAAAAATAGAACATAAGCACAAATACTACCTCCATCACAAATACCCCAAAGTACAAAGACAGCGTAGATAGATAGAGTAGATAGATAGATAGATAGAAGATCTTTATGATCCCACGAATTGATCCAGAGGATCATTAGGCCCAAGGGTAGCAGTTGTCCAAGGATAGTGGTAGGGTCCAAATAACAGCCACTAGCGGTAGTCACGAAACTACACCAGGGTCCAGTTCCATACCCACCAGGTCAAAATTATACCCATACAGATAAGAATTAAGAGAGTCATAAAACATACAGACAGAAATGGAAAAATACGATCGAACCAGCTAAATATACTAGTACGTCATCTGTTCTTCAAACAGATCATGGTCGGAGAACGAGTAAGTTTACACCAAGTTTCTAAAATCAACTTTAACACGTTATATCAGAAAAATCCCGTTTTTGTCAAACTATCTGTTTAAATAATCCTAAATGAAATTATTTTAACATAAAGACAACCATTTGCATGTACAATTCTATTCTTAAAAATTCTATTGAGAATTAAATTCTAAATGAGCTTTTGGTCGAACATGATTTAGGTCGAAATTACATCCGGTGCAGATTACAGGTGAATAACGAGTCCGGGATACTGGCAAGGCTTAGTACATCGCCATCACTCTCGGCGCAAGTGTCACTGGCAGCCCCATCGGACTACGAAGTTGCATGATTCCGCCTCATTCGCATCGCCAGTGCTCTGGCGCATTCCAACAATCATGTGCACCTCATCTGATGCGAATCGATAAATAACGGTACATTTCGACTTCGGGCTTTACAACACTGAGGCATCCTCAAAAATTAAACAATTATAAATACAAAGTATCACAAGCGCTCCTTCAGCAAGGGGCGATCTACCAGAAGAGACACCCCAATATCAATACCACTACCACAGCACTCTTAAGGAAGGCTGCTAAGAGTAGAATGAAGGACTAAGACATTTTGCCGATTAATCCAATTAATCCACATTTATTACTGTCAATATTATAAGGTGAATTTGATTAAAATTTTTCCGTGATTAATCGCAATTAACAATATAAAATGTCAAATTAATAGAAGAATCTGAAAATGTACACCAGTGGAGCTAGTAATAGATATAACTAATATGGAAGGAAAAAACAAGGCATCATTAATAGCAACCTTGAAGCTACTAGTCAATGTAACTAAATTTTAAATTAAGAAAAATTGGAAAAGGGAATAAAGGGCCCTTAACTTAAGGTCACTAAAACCTGACCTAGAATAAGAAAAAGTTGAAAAATAAAAAATAACAAATTAGACATTAAAGGAAAAATAAACCCACAAAAACAACATACAAATACTAAATCCCAAAGGAAAAGCACCAAAATAGAAGATGATAGATAGAGATAGATTACATGATGGATATTTATTCCCAAGGAAATTTAGGCATCCAGTAGCATAGACAGTGTGTTGTGAACGGGCTGGTGGGTATTGTCCATGATGGATAACACTGCTTAGGGTCCTCCTCTCCGCCACTGACACCAGGGAGTCCAGTTCATACCCACCCAGGGAGTCCAGTTCCTACCCATCACAGATATGAAATAAAAGAGTAAAATACAGTACTAGGGTCAATAAAAGCATACAAAGAACATGGCAAAAGTCCGCTGCACAGCGTCAAATTTTACTTAATACCGATGGGATCTGGTGCGGTAAACACGATCAAACCGGAATGTTGTGAATTTAGGATTGCAACCTACGCTTCCGTTAAATCCGAGTATTTTTACGGGTTTTTCAAACATCTGGTTTTGTAGGCACCGAGGTGTTTAATCTCAAGTTTTTCTCAAAAGACAGATTTAAGATTTGTCATGTAAAGACAATCCCCATTTTCATGGTGACCAAAGTTACTACCGTTTAAAATAAATTCTAATTTGAGCAATTTCCTTTTAAAAATAATTTTAGGGACCGCGACTTTGGATTTACATTGTTTTACAGATACTGTGACGCGGTGGGAGGAGTTACAGGATTACATACTGGCCGGGTTTTGTGGGATCGAACCGTCGATCGCTACGGTCTGAAAGGTACACTCGGGCGCCAGCTCTATCAGGTGAGCTAACAACTCCTGGAGATCTCAGAATTGGCTATATATACCATCCGCCTTCCATGCTCTGCGCATGCGCAGTGTCGATCATGTGACGTAGCCCCATGCTCTGCGCATGCGCAGTGTCGATCGACGTAGCCGGAGTCACAGACTTCGACATGGCAACATAGCGGCCTCTCGAGCGCATTTACAAAAATACTATGTTAGACACTCATCTTATATTGTAAAATAGTGATAAATAACAGCAGTTACCTTTCCAGCTTCGGGGTTTTCTGCACACACGGGAGGAGAATCACTTCCCAAAACAAAACACGCCAGATTGCGTCACATACATACGTCACCCACAAGGCCTCCTGCCTTAAAGGGGAAGGCTTGGCCGGTGACAGCAGTAGCAGCAAGCAACCAATGATTTGTTTATGCCATGCATTAATCCAGCATTATATTATCTATTTATTAAGGCTGTCAATCGATTAAAATATTTAATCGTGATTAATCGCATTGTTGTCCGTAGTTAATCGCAAATTAATCGCACATTGTTTATCTGTTCAAAATGTACCTTAGAGGGAGATTTGCTAGAAATGCTATTTCCCACCTGTAGTCACTGGGCAAGTAAGAATAATAAAATGGCATCATATGAAACTAGAAAACCTAAGGAATCCATTAGTACCAACCATGTAGGAGGCTAAATAACGCTCGTAATTTAAGCTAAATTTTGGCAAGGGAAAAAATGGCATAGCCATTTTCAAAGGGGTCCCTTGAACTCTGACCTCAGGATATGTCAATGAAAATGATTTTAAGAATAAGAAAATAGTTGGAAAAATTGGACATTAAAGGAAGATTAGACATTAAAAGGGCACAAAATACATCACCCTCCATCCCACACAAGACTAGACATTACAATAGTACAAAATACACCCCCCAACACACACAAGATAGATAGATAGATAGATAGATAGATAGATAGATAGATAGATAGATAGATACTTTATTGATCCCGAAGGAAATTTAGGCATCCAGTAGCATAGACAGTGTGTTGTGAAGGGGGTGGTGGGTATTGTCCATGATGGATAACAGTCTGCTTAGGGTCCTCCTCTCCGCCACTGACACCAGGGAGTCCAGTTCCATACCCACCCAGGGAGTCCAGTTCCATACCCATCACAGATATGAAATTAAAAGAGTATCAAATACAGTACTAAGGTAGTCAATAAAAGCATACAGACAGAACATGGCAAAAGTCCCGCTGCGTAGCCAGCGTCAAATATTTTACTTAATACCGATGGATCTGGTGCGGTCAAGACCGATCAACCGGTTTGAATTTAGGATTAACCTACGTTCCTAAACCGAGTTTTTATTTGCAATATATCCAGTTTTGGCACCGAGGTGTTTAATCTCAAGTTTTTCCAATAAATCAGATTTAGATTTCTTAGAAACAATTGGGCCCCACATGGTGACCAAGTTACTATCTGTTAGTGAAGTTTGAGAGTTTGATAATTGCCTTTGCATATAATTGATAGGGACCTCGACGTGTTACATTGTTTACATGGGCGCCTGGAGGGAGTAAGGATACCATGCCAGGGCTTTGAGTGGATCACCGCATCAGCTCGCATGAAGGTACATGCGGGCCCAGCTACTAGGTGAGCAATCAACACCTGAGACCTCAGCAACTTGCTAAACATCCGCCCCTCGAGCGCATCCAGGTCATCATGTGACTAGCCCATCTTTTCGAATGGAAAAAAGATACTAGCCGGGTTCTGCAACTTCGAGATGAACATCGCCAATCAAACGCCGATTTAAAACAATACTAGACACTCATAACTCTGTAAAGTGATAAGTAAAGTGTACCATTAGCGCGGGTTTTTACACAGCAGAAACATTACAATCAATAAAGCTGTCCAGTTAACATTCACACGTCACCAAAGTCTCCTTAAAGGGAGCTATGGCCGTATCAGCTGTCAAAGCACCTTGATTGTGTTTGTCATGCTTAATCCACATTAATATCTATTATTAAAGATGTATATTAAAATAATAACTGATAAATTGTACACCGTAGGTAAAAATCTCGAATTGTTTATTTGAAAAGAAAACTTAGAGGGAGATTTTCAAGAGAATGCTAATTTCCCCGTATTCATGGCAAGAAATAAATAAAAGATTGAAAAACTGAAACTAAGAAGAACATTAAGCAAAATTAGGGGCTACAATACCTAGATTAAGTTACAATTTTACAAGGAACCAAAAGCAAGATGTCAAGGGTACTGAATCTGATCAGATATGTCAATGAAAAGATTTTAATGACGAAGAAAATATTTGGGAAAATGGACATAAAGGAAGATTAGACATTAAAAGGGCACAAGAATATCCCCCTCACCACACAAAGAGATAACAATAGTCAAAATCACCCCCAACACCAAGATAGATAGATATAGATAGATAGATAATAGACACAGATCAGTTATACCGAAGATAATTAGGCACAGTAACATAGACAACGTCAATCAAATCTTAGAAAGTACAAGATAGAAAGAAATAAAAAAATAACTAGCTACATAGAAATCATGAAGTGACAGGCTGTGGCCATGGTGACAAACATGAAATTAATTAGATAACCAGTACCTATCCGAGTTCTAACCCGGTCAGTCAAAACATCCAGTCTGACGAAGAGTTTAAACAAGTTCCCAAAAGGACAGACAAGAATGCTCTGAGTAGCGCATATCCTTCCAGGATTGGTGAACGAGTTAGCTTCTGTAAAACAGTCTAATTCTCACATTCCTTAAACAAAATTTGGACATTGATACTAACAGTTTACAGTCAACGTAGAAGACAAGGATAATCAGCTAAGGAAAATAGTAATACAGCATACGGTGAAAAGTCCCGAAGCCATGCTTAACATGTTACTAACGAAGTCCGATGAACTTATATATAAATCACAATTTGTGAATCATTGAATTCATACCCAGTACTGATCTGTCATCCACATACGGAGCAAAACTATGGAACTAGTCTAGCTTTAAAATAACTGACGTTAAACTCATTGAATTGATAAAATCGTATGGTTAGACACAGTTACCAGTGTTCCAGCTCAGGTTTCACACTGTGAGAACTCGACTCCCAAACGTAGACGCATTTGCTGCAAGTACCATTGACCACTAGCTACGGCTTATAAGAAGTTCCTGTTGACACGACGTAGTAGAGATATGTATGCGAGCTTAATCAATATCATTCTGAATATTACATCACGATTACAATTAACGGACCAACGCATTGCTATAAGCAAATTACCTCATCTGTATCAATGTACCTACGAAATTTGTATGAATTGACATTCTGAGTACGAGGCAATACAGGAAAATACAGATGGTAATGAAACTCAGGATGCAGCTTAAGAACATATACTGAACCATTAGAGTAAAAGTGTAATAAGACTAAATTTGGAATGGAAAATGCATAGCATTCAGGTCCCTAGAAACTGCATCAGAAGTCATAAAAGTTAACGATAAGAACAACAGTTGACAGAATGGACTAAGGAAGATGTACATTAAAGAAAATATCCGGCAATAAAAGACATTACAATGTCAAAAGGCACAAACCAATCAAAAGACTAGTTAGAAATATAAAACTAAAAAGATAATTAGAAGATATTAGATCGCAGTTAGGCAAACAGAAAGTCCTCCCAAACCAAAAACCACATACAAGTCAGTCACAATACAACAAATAGTAACATGGTACAGTGAAAAAGATAGGAAAATGACAGATAGTAGAACGTGAATGTAGGGTTAGCCAATGTGGAAATGGATTCACATGTGTAGGCACAAAATACACAGTGCTCCAGTGTATCAACTACTGATAGTGCATACAACCAGGTCCTACAATCAGTGTAGAAGGAGTTACCTAGGATCCAGTTAGTCCAACGAAACAATCATACATACACAATGTAACATAAAACACGAAAGTTGATTAAGCTGAAGTATTCATTAAATAACATTTTGGGTAGCACATAACGTAGTGATCAATTAAACTGTCCAAGACCAAGATAGTATCTTAGGCAACCAGATAGTGGGAGTTAAAAGTATGCATAGGACAAATACTAGGTGACAAAGAAGTCTTCACGAGATCAGAACTGACAAAACATTCCACTTGCCATGGTTTTCAGGCATAGTATGTTACAAGTGATAGTCTGTCAGGGTTTCACAGTACCAGTTTTACCAAAAGTGGCATTAACCATGCAATAGCTAACCATTCAAACACATACTATAACTAAGACAGCATTAATAAATGACTATTACAATAACAACTACTAAATACGCAAGGACGAACGCATAAGACAGTTCGTGTACAATCACTTAGCGAAGCGAAAGACGTCTCCTGACAATACGAAACATTGAATGAGCTATATGTTAATCAGATAGAAGTATGACATCTCATTATACACATTACGAATTTAGTCAGCCCCAAACGTTCTGAACAACACATTTTCAAGCAAGACTTAGGACATTTCGCTTACAATAACATATTCCCCTAACAGTAACACAGTCACTAACCTACATCATAACAATAACATCTCATGAACAAATCATTCTATCAATCAAATAACAATTGCTTAATTAACAAATTTTAAAGAGATTGGAATTTAGCCGTTTTAAAGCACTTAAGCTGGACAGGATTTGGTGGAGAACTGACTCAGAAGAATAGGTAATAACTAGAATTACATCAAAAGGCAGACTAAGAGTCCTTAATCTCACAGATTGCATAAAATGCACATACGACCCAGCACTCGACAGACAGTGTCGATCATGAGAGCCGAGTACAAACCTATCCACAAAAAATTTAAACACCCATAACAAGAATCTAAAGTAAATTAAGAAGAGTATAAAAAATATCAATCAAAAGCTAAGGCAGGCGTGCCATAAAACAATCTAAACACCACAATAAAAAAATAACAACAACCACCCAGTCCCTCCAACGACAAACAAAGATAAACTACAAAAAAAACACCGATGCACGAAACACGTCACCCATCACAGATATGACATTAAAAGAGTATCAAATACAGTACTAAGGTAGTCAATAAAAGCATACAGACAGAACATGGCAAAAGTCCCGCTGCTTAGCCAGCGTGAAATATTTTACTTAATACCGATGGGATCTGGTGCGGGTCAAGGCACGATCAAAGACCAGGAATGTTGTGAATTTAGGATTGCAACCTACGCTGACTTCACACATCCAACAATACTGTGGAAGACTTATACTATATATACAGATATACTACAAAGATGAGATGGGAGCGTTCAAAATGCAAAGGACCAAATATACAGCAGGTATACTGTAAAGTCTGTCCAGTGTCCCATGCCCTCACGGGAAGCGAAACAGCGTCTTCTCTGACAAGCCAGCTGTTAGCCACTTTGTTCCTGGTTTGTTTCACTTCACGGTAAATCTGAGTATTTTTACCAGCGGTTTGATTTATAACAATATCCCGTGGTTTTGTAGGCACCGAGGTGTTTAATCTCGAGTTTTTCCTCAAAAGACAGACTTTAACATTTGTCATGTAGAAGACATTAATCCCCATTCTCATGGAGACCAAAGTTACTATCTGCTTTAAAATAAATACTAATTTGAGCAATTTAATTTTGATAATTTTAAGGACTACGAATTTTGTTTGGATTCTACATTATTTTACAGAGACAAACACAACTCTGAAAGGGTGGGAGAGAACAGGGTAGGACAGGGCAGGACAGGGCTTTGAGTGGGAAAGTTACTATCTGGTTTAAAATAAATACTAATTTGAGCAATTTCATTTTGATAATTTCAGGAACTACGATTTTTGTTTGGATTTTACATTATTTTACAGAGACAAGCACAACTGTGACAAGGTGGGAGGAGTTAGGGGATTACATGCTGGACAGGGCTTTGAGTGGGATTCGAGCCCTCGATCGCTACGGTATGAGAGGTACACACAATTCCCCCCAAAAAACACTTTAAAAAGCATCCCTAGCCTCCCTTAAGCTAATCCTTATTCTAACCAAGTTCAAATCCTCAATGAAGCTTGGTCAGGATGAACTTACGTCACAATTACGCCCTCACTCTGAAAGTCTAAAACACAAATTGGCTCTCAGAAAGACAGAAGCACTACACACACACACACACACACACACACACACACACACACACACACACACACACACACACACACACACACACACACACACACACACACACACACACACACATACACACACATACACACATACACACACCTCAAAGCCATAAAAATAGATTGTGAGTGACTCAGCCGTTATGTAAAGTCCATCTCTGATAGGGCCGCCTGGGGCTGTTTATGTCAGTTTAGCTTGACGGCGCTGGAGCTGAGGTGACACGTGTCTGCTGTGTCCGAGTTTCAATACAGACACACATTCACACACACACACACACACACTTTTCCCTGAATATGCGTGCGAGCCTCTCCTCCCCTCTCCTCCCCTCTCCTCCCCTCTCACTCTTCCTTCCTTCTTCCTCCTCTAAGCCGACATTCCCCAGCGTGTGTCCCCCAATGGACAAAGATGTGATACAGTCAGCGTAATGGACTCCCTCCAGCCCAAACAGCGTACATTATTAGCACTTCAGCGCTGCAGACTGGGAGGGAAACACCCAGTTAGACATGAATCACATCCGCCATCCCTCCGGCCAGGTGGACAGTTCAATCAATACTGGTAAACATGAGCAAACCAGGACTTGACTCTAGAGCATTAGCTTGTTGTTGTCTTCATTAAACATCAGATCTGGTCCTGTCTGCACTTCTCATAAAACAGATGTGATGTTTGATTATATATTTATCATCTGCATGGTTTCTAATGGGAAAACCTTAAGTTGTATTAATTATAATGTTTTAATCATCTTTCATGCAAATATGTTTTCCCCCCTTATTAACCTGCACCAACTTTTCCCTCCTCACTATGAAATTCATGGGGAGTGTTTTTGAATAATTGGGAAGGCCTTAGTTTGAAAATGGTCACATTTAAATATCTAAATTTAGCCAAAATTGTTGTTTGGACCCAATAACCCACACCGGTCCAGCCCTCATCTGCTGTGGCTGAAGGTGGATGAATGATACGAATATTAGTGGAGACTTTGTATTAAACGCTGTAATGATTTTACTGTCATACCACTAATGGTCAAGGGACTCCTTTGAAAATTTGAAATTGCCATGCCAGTTTTCCCTTGACAAAATTTAGCCTAACTTTGGAGCGTTATTTAGCCTCCTTCCCGACCAGCCAACATGACATCGTACTAATGGATTCCTTAGGTTTTCTAAGTTCATATTATACCATACCTTCACTCTAGCTTTAAGACTTTAAGAGTAATTGCCGGCGATCCTGTGGGTTTTCTAATTATTTTTTCAGGGGTGCTGAGAGGAAATTTATGTGTGCCCCTAAAAAGAGTCTAAAATCGCTACTGTTCATAGCGGTGATATCTGATTTAATTTCCTTTGACACAATCACACACCCAAAACAAAACGTGTGAGTGTGTGTGTTTATGTGACTGCATGACTGAGCTGAGGCATCGGTGCTGTCGGGTTAAACAGAGGGGTAGGTGAAGGGCTTGAAGCCAAGGAAGCAAAACACACACACACACACACTAACACACACACACACACACACACACACACACACACACATACACACACACATGCACACACCATCTTAAAGTCTCTCTGTGTGCACACAGCCCTGCAGTAAGACACAGAAAGAGAGAAAAAAAAGCAGAGGGAGACAGAAAGTGAGAGAGCGAGAGACGAAGGAGTCTCCTCACAGTTCTGTCTCAGTGACAACAGGTTTCAGACAGAAACAGAAGCACACACACTGACTCACACACTGTTAAATTAAATGTGTTAAATACCGTGTGTCTATGTTTGTGTGTTGCACGGAGTTAATGACAGACTTAATTGGTGCAGGCAAATATCCCTCCCCCTGCTCCTCATTCTACATGTACTAATGGAAAGGATCCACTCCCTGAAGACAGTGAGGAGGAACAGGGATGTATTTGATTTACATAAGCGTGCACACACATGCACACACACACGCGCATGCACATGCACACGCACACGCACACACAGATTTTTGTCCCCACATGATGAATTAATAGAACACACAACTTGCATGCATAATACTGAAATGTCTGCACAATAATGCATCTACAGACACATACAAATAGAGATTTTCTCGATACATTTTGAGGTAAATATTGGGGTAATTTGGCAGTAATTCCAAAGAAATTTCAAATAGGTCACTTGCTAATTATCACCTAATTACCATGCAATTTGCGGACCTGTAAAATGAAGTGTTACCTTTCCTCCTCTTTTTCAAACAAAGAAAACACGACAACACGATTTACAAACTGTACATCAACAGTGATATACTGTTTCTTCACCTTCTTCACACTTACAGCACGTACGGACAGACAAACACCCGCTGCTGTTCACACACACCGGATATGCTCACAGAGACACACAGAGTCTTTTGCTACAGGCTGCAAAATAAGGCATCCCCCATGGGTTTGTCTTTCTTACACGATACGTGAACATGCGCTGTCTCATTAGGGGCTGGACATGGTGTATCCTGCAGCTCTGGCTCAGTTTCTAAGTCCATCCTTGATTGTGTGCCTCACACACGGAGGAGACGTCTCAGGGAAAGCTCTGAGAGAGGCAGCAGCTCAAACTGGGAGAAAAAGACAGCATCAATTCACACACGCTCTTGCACTTTGGAGCCCAAATTGCCCAAGACACACCCGGAAAATCTCCTCTCTTCACAATATGACACTTCACCTGCCGTCTCCCTGGGGTGACAGCTGATCAGTAACAAAAAACAACCGTGGGGTAAAGTGTTTAGGGACAGCGTGTGAAAAACATCCTATCTGAAAACTGTTTGTGGCATTTTCTGCGAAAAATATACAACATCCTGTATCTTCTCTTCTCACCAGGAATAAATCTATGGGAAGCATGAACTAAAGATTACATTTTAACTGGCAGCACACACACACACACACACACACACACACACACACACACACACACACACACACACACACAGAAATAGATCCTGTAGAGCTGTTGTCAAGACAAGTCGGGCTTTGCAGTCAGCCAGTGGTTGTCTGTCATATAAGACGAGGTGACTGTTGGTTGGAGCTATTCTGATGCTGTTCACATGTTATTTACATCACACACCCTCCTGTCATGTCCTGTTCCCAGCATGTCTCCTGTGTGTGCACGTCTTTATTTGTGTGCGTGTGTGTTAAAGGGCTGTCTCCCTGATGTCCCATCATCCCAAATAATCATCCCATAGTCATGCGTGAGATGCGATTTCCGTTAAACAATAGCAGGCCAGCTCGCCTCGCTGACCCCCCCAACCTCTCAGGCTGCGGCAGAACAAACACACACACGTCCTCTCAGCTTGCGTTAAAAGCAACACATGCACGTTTAAATACACACACAGCCTCCGCGGCTCAGCCTCCGTCAGGGCGGCAGCGGTGGTGATGAGTCAGTCTCTTTATGGTGCTGCTCATTTAACCGTCTCCTAAGCAGACTTTAATGACTGGGGCCAACTGCTTGTCAGCGCAGCCTGACCTTAACTATTGGATAGTGGGCAAGACGCAGACTAATACTAATGATTTCCCTGCCATAAGAGTAAAAGGGAAGTGATTGTGAGTGCCCCAGACCTGTCTTTAACTGAAATGATTGTAATTTAGTTGAGAAGAAGGGACATGGAGAGTTTGGGTGGCCTACTTTGGGTGATAATTCAGCTGCCCTGCTAGCCAAACACAATCCATCACAGCAGTAGATGTCTGTTCACATCTGTGTTGTATAGACAAGAACGTCGCTCCTATATTATGCTTTCTTTTTGGTAAAGATAATGATGTTCTGATTTTGTCTCATTCTTTTGGGCCAAACATTCAGTCCTGTGGTGTGAGATAATCACCTGTCAATCAAATGTTGCCTCTCCTGTAATGTTTTTTTGTTGGATTTTCTGTTGAATTTTTTGTCTGTCCAGCCATTGTGGCTATAACCGCTCAAGTTCCACTTCAATCCACCTTCTTTATTATTGAATAGGATAAATACTATACTTTACAGGATGGTGGAAGTACTCATAGTTGAGATAATGTACTTAGTTACATTACATCACAAGCTTTTGTGGCAGGCGATTCCAAACTTTTGATCGGTTGTGTAGATTCATTATTAATGAATTTCCACCATTAACATTGTGCTGTGAAGGTGACGCAGTGCTGCAGGTGTCTTTGGTATTTCCAAGAGACTGAAATAAACATGCATTCATCTTGAAAAGGTTGAATGACAACTTTGCTCTTTTAATCAATCTCTGGTTGCCTCATCAGTTACACACATTGGGGCTTTCATGTAACTACTTTCAGCTGAGCTGTTGCTCAAAAAGAGGTGGATGAATGCATTTCATTAATTATATAAAAACCGGACCATTCCGCAAATATTTACAAGGATGCTCTCATAAGTGGCTTTAATTGGTTACTCTTTGTATTTGATATAGCTGCTCGTTTAATCAAACATTTCCATTTAGGTTGTAACAAGTCTTTTAGCATCTTGGCAAATCACTCCATCACTGAAACAGCTGAGAATCACTGTTCTCCAGCAAACTCGGCTGCAGAAAATGTGGTAAGCCTCAAAAGATAAAATTATTAAATTATTAAAAATGTCATCTTGGCATTTAAGCCCAGTGAAATGGGCCAAGATGTTCAGTAGGCAGGGTGTATTATTGGTACTGATTGGAAGTCATAGTGTGTGACATGGAGTGTCAGTATTATCTCTGGAAGTGGGAAATGAGTTCACTCTGTTACTGAAGCTGTAATCAACACTCTTCTGATTCGTGCTAGACATTTTTATTTGAAATTATATCAACTAAATCTAATACATGTAGACATGCAATAAACCAGTGATGCTCAAAGTAGGGTCTGGGGACCCTCAGGGGGACCATGAAATAATTTGCTATAAATTATAAAATTGTGTATCATTAAAATGTGCATATCTCCAGATGATTGTGACACATCACGTCAATGAATCAGTCACTTCACTCAGGGCGCAACGAACAGTTCCTGCTGCTGCTTAGCTTAGATTATTAGCCAGCTAGCTGGCTGGCGAGCATGGAGAAATATGGATTCAGTCCACATCGTCAAGTGATGCTAAAGCACCCGGAATATCAGAGCAAAACAAAGTGTTGTTAACTAATTGAAATGCGTTTCTGTTTATCACTATCAAACAGGTCTGAAGTATTTCGGTTGAAATTTTTCAGAATACAAATAGTTCCAATGTCATCTAAGAGTACAAATGGTAGTAAGCATTATGCTTAATCAAAGTTATGATTATGAGGGGGCCCTTGGAAAAGGTTGGTCCCTGACCCCTGCAATAAACTAGTTCCATGCATCATGTAGCATATGTTATTTCTTTAGGGGAAACTTTGTGCTGATTAACTCTTAGAATCAGGGATTCCCAGCTTAAGTCCTATCTGACTAATTATCCCAACAGCACGACTAGCCTCTAATAAGAGTAGATTGGTGTGATGGACTCCACTGATCCCAGGAGAGGAAACCCTATCATCTACCAGTGCAGCTGGAGAGCTGCAGACAGGAGCTGCACTGCTCCAGAAACATGTTCTCAAAGCCTGTCCTGGGAAATTATGGATCACAGTAGTGTGTGTCATGCTCCTGTTGTGTGTGACCTCTCTGGCAGCAGTTAATGAGAGTCAGTTTAGCTGAAGGGAGCAATATGCTGGATGGATCTACTGTACAGAAAAGGGTCATATGGTACGTCAAGCAGCAGCAACGAGTCCCCTCCATCATACACTAATCCCACCTCTGCTGATAGCCTAAGTGATGGATAGCTGCAATAGATCAGTTTTTTCAAGGTCAACTAGTCAGTGAGCTGTCAGAACAATTAGTCAATCTCAAGTAGCAGCATGCGTTTCAAGTAGCATGCATCTTATGGTTACCAGTAGAGAAAAGGCTAGCATTAAGCACAGTCACATTCTTTAGCAATTGCATTTATTCCACTAAACCCAAGTTTTCATATAGTCAAATTACCGAATGTAGTGACTTTCACAGCCATTTCACTAGAACAGCAGGTGATGGCCAAATCATGTTACCTCACCCAAAATCGAATGCCTTAAAATAGACATTTATTATGCCATCAATCATTGGAATAGCTGCCTTCATTACGTCAATGCTATAGCAACATTCAAATACCATCGATAGTCCAGTGTTTGTCATGTATAATGTTTTGTTCCTTTGGGCTGATAATGGCCCTTGAGGCTAATTGATTATAGATGATGTAAATTAATGTAAAATGAATGAATGTTGGAGAAATTTGAGTGTCCGCTTACTTAATATAACACAGATAAAAGTGAATATGAGTTGAACATATCGTAACACAAATGTGATGCTGTATAAAGTATGCATATGATAAATAACCTATGATGTACTGGATTTCGGACCGCAGGAAGACTAGCTGGTGCCATTGGCATCAATGGTAGGGTGACCAGATGCCAACTAATCAAATGTGGGACAAAGAGTATGTTTGTGCGGGACAATATGGGACAAGTTACCAATGCTAACATTTTGACATAATGTCTAACTTTAAAAATAAACATTTCTATCATCCATTGGTCTGCACATCTCTTCCACCGGTTTCACCCACTTATAAGTAGTCTTTGTTGTAGTTGCTTTTCCTTTTCTCTGCGGTAGTTTCCATCATATTTTGGCCTAAATCTGCATAGTATGTAACTTTGCAGTGACTCGCAATTTTCCCTGTTGGGCATAGCGTAGCAAAGACTGTGACAGGTCAACCTGCACTTGACCCAGGTGTGCGCAGTTTGACAGCAAACACAGCCCCGTGATGACAGCCTTCCCTGCTTTCTTCACAGCCATTGGATAAAAGCCAGATTTAGAAAAGTGTCTGTCCTGAAGTGGTTTGACTCTTGAAAACTAGAGCCAATGAAAATGTGGGACATCGTCTCAATATGTGGGACAACAACAACACCTGCGATAAAAAATGCTGTGCAGTCCCTGGTAAAGTGGGACACCTGGTCACCCTAGCTGATGGGGATCATTTTAAATAAATAAATGAATAAATAACTAAATAAATAAATAAATAAATGAATAAAAAAATGAATAAATAAATAAATAAATAAATAAATAAATAAATAAATAAATAAATAAATAAATAAGAAAAAGCCCTTTTTTTTAATTCAGTGTGAATGGGTTTCAAAATAGGCTAACTTTCTCCACTATCTGTCTGTTGTAAATATTTATTGAAAGGTACGACAAGGAGGGAAGCAAGAATGGACGACTTCATATTGGGACGTATCCCATAGACCGAACTGCACCTTCTACCCTCCTCTGCTCCTCCTCCTCTGCACCGTGAATGCACTGCTCACTGTGTGACAGAACCAGGCAGAGATGATACTATCCGCTATCCGATCTCATCTTCTACCAATTATCAAACTTTACCTGCTGGGTTTTAAGGTGCTGTTGGTCCAGCTGTTCGGCGGACCTTTCGGGTTGCCAGGTTGGTTCACACTCTCAATAAGTTATGGTGCACTTTCGTTGACTAGTGTCACAATCCGTAACGGGTTAAGTACATTGTAGTTAACGCTAGTAACATACCTATGCAACATAAACAACACACTGCACAGCTGATTGGTGCATTTAGCTTGGAGCGATTTCCGTCTGCTGTAACGTTGACGTAATGCTAGCTAAGTTAGCTCACGTAACACTAGAGATGTATACAAGTCAAAACATGAGAGAAAGAAAGGGTTGTCTTGTGTGTTATCATTGCCGAATTCACCAGAAGACCTTAACAGTTCGTGCTCTTCTCAAATCGTGTTCTTGAATGAGTCTACATTTGTCTTCCATTGATGTGGGTTTAAATTTGCACTTTTTTGTAACGCAGTTTGGTGAACAGGTACAGAACGGATATCTGCTACAGGCTTGATTGACAGTCCAACCGACCATATCAAACAATGAAATACAGTATATTACTAAAATAAAAGTGCAGTTTGACTTAGAATTGTGCACCAGTTGTGCACTCATACTGTTCCAGGAGTTATAAACAGGACTTTTTTAGGAATATTTTGGTATTTTTATGTAATTGGAGGTGATTAAATTAACACTAGGTCAACAGTCAGACATGCTTAACAAATCAATTTGTGTTTAATTGGCATTAATTGTTATAAACTGTGATGCAAACTTGACTAGTATTTGTAAACAAAAGCATGATACACTCCATGTTCATCATTGTATGCATACACAAAAACAAATGAGACAAAATGATCATCATTACCTGATAAACCCACTCCCTTGGAACATGATTAAAGAAAAAAGAGGAATCAGACTCAGGAAAGACTGAGGACTCAGGAAGTGTGTGGGTGTTATGGCCTGAAAATATAATTTGTCCCCTATAAAGCTTATTGTAGATTGCACTACAGAGGACACATAATGTAACAAAGTAATTTTTTTTTCCTAGTAAGTCACTCTTATCAGTCAGCCATGAGTCCCCCCCCAAAAAAAATCAATTCTAAGCAAAACAGTGACACCGTAAGTTACAAAAATCTTTAAGAAAGCGAAGGGAAATCATTATACAGTATCATAGGAATGTAAAAACCCAGATAAAGTCCATCTGAGTGTAACAGACCATCTACAGGTCTCACTACAGGGACTTCTCATGTCTTGAAACTAGCGGCCCGTCTTGAAGCAGCGTCCTTATCAAATGACATTCTCCCTGATATGTGCGTGTCCTCTTCTGCCACTGCCAGTGATGCCCAGACAAGATGGCAAGGTTGCCATAGTGACAGGAGGAGGCAGGGGAATCGGCTATGAGGTAGTCCGCCACATGGCCAGGCTGGGGGCGCATGTTATCATAGGTACAGTATCAAGCACCACACCACTGACACCCAAACACGACTAAGGGCAGGAGATACAACCTTTTAACAGGACACATCAACAACAACCATAAACACAACAATAATAATTACACTGTAATAATAACCTTTATATTTGTAGTGCCTTTCAAAAAAACAATTTTACACAATAGGCTCAACGCTTTGATAAGATTATTTTGAATTTGTATCACATAAAAGTGTCAATTTTGTCCCGGTCAGAATCACCTGTGCATAGCAGCAAACATGACAAAGCAATCTGTCAAAGCGGTTGTGCACGCAGATGCAAAACTGATGGCAGAATTGAGCCTCGTCTCGTCACAGATAATGACGCTTCAATCACCGCTAAACAGGCTGAGATTAGTTTCGCCCAGTTGTGCAGCAGTAATACAGAGAGAAGTGAGGCAGGGTGAGTAGAGGACAGCTAACTGATGGTGTGACTTTTAGAAAGTAACACAAAAGTAAGATAATGAATAAAGGGATTTCCTTTTACACAGAATCGCTGTGGTTTTCACCATTTTTTAGGGCTCACGATTAATCGCAAATTAATTGCACATTTGTTATCAGTTGAAAATGTACCTTAGAGGGAGATTTTTCAAGTATTTAATACTCTTATCAACGTGGGAGTGGGCAAATATTCTTGCTTTACGCAAATGTATGTATATATTTATTATTGGAAATCAATTAACAACACAAAGCAATGACAAATATTGTCCAGAAACCCTCGCAGGTACTGCATTTAGCATAAAAAAATATGGTCATATCATAACATGGCAAACTCGAGCCCAGCAGGCAACAACAGCTGTCAGTGTGTCAGTGTGCTGACTTGACTATGACTTGCCCCAAACTGCATGTGATTATCATAAAGTGGGCATGTCGGTGAAGGGGAGACTCGTGGGTACCCATAGAACACATTTCCATTCACATATCTTGAGGTCAGAGGTCAAGGGACCCCTTTGAAAATGGACTTGCCAGTTTTTCCTCGCCAAAATTTAGTGTAAGTTTGGAGCGTTATTTAGCCTCCTTCGCATGGTTTGTACCAATGCAAGTTGCATTAATGCGTTAAAGAAATTAGTGGCGGTAAAACTAATTTGCGTTAATGCGTTATTATCACGTTAACTTTGACAGCTCTACTATTTTTATTATTGCACTTATTATTGTTATTGCACTATTTTCTACCTGAAAAGTGTTGCCAGCGAGGTCTGTGGAAAACTAAGTGATGAATATCTCACACTCTGGACAATAAAAACTATCTGCATGGTTGGATTCCAAAAGGGTTGAGTGGGAAAACGCAGCACATCTTTTAGCTGAATGGAGTTGGATCCATGATCCATGTTGGTTGGCTACTAGGCTACAGATGTATCTTCTTATAATAAAGCATATTGTACAGTGAACAGAGCCACGGCCCTGCAGTGCCAGCCACATAAAGGCATCCTCTGTGTGCGCCTACTTAAAAGCCTGTCGCTGTCAGAGATCCTTAATTAGTATCAGACGGTCAACAGCGCCTTCAGATGCCTCTCGACACCTCGTAGATCCGTCTTAAGGTTTGGAATAACATCAAAACTGCTTGTTTTTCATCATTAGAATATATGTGTGATGCTCCGCTGTTAGACAATGTAAAGACCTTTTGAGCTCCGCTGGGATTAAAAGGTTCTTATCAAACCAAGTGTTAAATGCAAATTTAGGATTATGAGAGGCTTTTATTTTGCATAAAACAGGGTCTTGTATTGTTCCATTTATTATTTAGTACTATTTACTGTTTGCAGATATATGCAATACATCCAAGTCTTGTAAAGGAAGTGGCTGCTTTATGCTTCATACTGTGGTTTCTTTTAGCATATCCATAATTTTACTGTGCACAGACACAGGAATACAAATCAACTATATACAAAGTTTAAGTATGAATTTTTAAACATGGTGAAAATGTGTTATAAAATAGGCAAGAGCGTTTATTTCAAATTCATAAAGAAAGTAACTGAACTGAGGACATTAGTGACCCTTTAAAAGCATCTTTGTAAATGGTTAATATAACAAATAATATCACTACTCTCGAATTTATAGCTGCTAACATCAAAAGATTGATACGAAAAACAGATAAAAACCAAGAGCATATATGTATATGCAGCCCGTTGGCAGGAAAGGGCACATGAATGCCATGTGCAAGGCATTTTAGCGTGCAATAAGGACGCCTTTCTTGTTTTTGGCATGTCATTTGTACGCCATGTAGACAGTACTGACTGCAATGTAAACGCATCCGCGTAAACATGCTACGCTCAGAGCTAGTGACGTAGAATAAAAAGCGAGAAAGACCGCTTATGGCAGGTGGGTGGGGAGGAGGATGGGTCCAACAAACACACGACTTTTAATCAGGAGACCGGTGTTTTGTTTTCTAGGTTACGTTTGTGACGTGTTACCTATGTTACGTTGTTTCCGTGCGTATTTTACTTAGTTTACGTACTTATTTTAAGCCCAACCATGACTTTTTCCTAAACCTAACTAAGCAGTTTTGTTGCCTGAACCTATCTGCGGATGTTACCGTAGTTTCGTGGTGCACGAATGACACGCTAAAAGGCTAAAATGTATTCTCATGACACGCGGAATGTCCTTGTAATGTCGTGCTCTTTATACCCATTCCTGTGAGACTGTGTTGGTATATGTGTGTGTGTGTACTGTATATAGATTCAGCTGAATGTATTAATTTCCATTGTCCATATGTCTATCTATACGTCTCTCTTCCTTCCTTGAAGTGCCATCAAGTAGCTACTTACCAAGGTGATGTACTACATCGATCACCACTCACTCATCCTGTATCCCCGCAGCCACTCGCTAAAATATGTTGATCACTACACCTCTGATGTCTCCTTAATGTTATGCAGTTCAAGGCTCCGTCTGTGATTAACGGTTCAGCTGCTTCACACACTTCAGCGTTGTGTTGAGCCCTCTGACTCCAGGCTGTGAAGTGAATCGTTTTGTTGCACATTGATGCATCTGTAAATAGGCCTCTTTTTGACCCAAGATCATGTTTTTCTCTCAAACCGATTCGCTGTCATATCTGCGCTCGTTGTTGTTGTTGATAACAGATCACTGTTGCTGTTAGAGAATTTTGTATTCTGGGTGCGATGTAGCTGCCAGTGAGCCGAGGCAGAGTTTCCCCGGAGCAGTAATTTTCAATGCTGATGTATGGTGTGTGCACAAGAGTTAGTTGGAAAGTCTGTTTAGCGTCGCGGGTTATCTGTGGCCATTTGTTATGTGGTGTTGCAAATACAGGAAATAAATCCACCTCTTAAAGAGAGGCGTTATCTCCCAACTACTTATGGCTGAAACACGCTTTTCTGCACAGAAGCGAACACGCACTGGGGTTGGTCGGAGACGTTTGCATGGCTGTTTCTTTTGTACTTCCACATACAGCTCGTGTAACATTTACTTTTTTTGACACCCTGGTCGTCACGACGTGTTATGATTTAGGGTGTGTGTGCATCGGATCCTCTGAAACCTACGGTTACATGCAACGTTTCTCTGTATCCACAGAGACATTTGCGTGTGTCTTTGCAGAAGCGTAATTCCAGTTCTATCTGCAGAAATGATCTGGTCAATGGTGGGTTACCAATGTATAAGCTTAAAACCTGAAGTACCTGATATCCCAAACTGACACAGACAGCAGGGTGTGCAGTGGAGCTTACAATCCACATGGTCTTAAATTGTAGGTGGTGCTCTGACGTCCACAGACATGAACAGGTCACGAAATATGCATCACTTGCACCCTCTCAGCTACGCAGATACTGAAAGTACAATCTGGCCTTCAGCAAGCCTTCTCTGCTCCTCCAGGCACTCCAGACTGCATTTCAGAGCCAAAAAAGTGTTTCTTTTTTTGTGAATTTTATTTTTTCTTTATTAGAAAGATGGCAATGACCTGCAACAAAGGTCCAGACCCGGGGACTTTGCGGCCCACCTTAACCCCTAGGACACCAGTGTGTGTTTTAGCATAAATGTAAACATTGAAATATTATCAGTGTAACAATCCTATGAAAAAACAGCAGATTTGTCAAGCAACACTTGGTAAACAACTGCACAACAACCATTCATCTGATCTGTCGCAGTAACAGGCCGAATCATAATCTGCCCGACAGCATGTGAAGCTGTTTATATCCTGATCAGTTAGTTTTCTCTGTGGCAGAGACACAGAGGTGGTAGGATGGCATCCTGTTTAATGGTTTGTATTGTTGTGCTTTGTTCTCTTGTCTGGAGGGTTATATTGTGAGGAAGTGCAGTTTCCTTTTCATCTAAGATTTCTCCCAGCAACACTCCACCACTGGCAGCTGAGCTAACTGCCATTAGCGTCTCCTCAAATGTTCACTCCCGTGGGGCTTGATGTCGTTTCTGCTGCCTCCATTAAACTAACAACAAGTTTATTCTCTGTTTGTAGTCTACAGTTACTGGGTTTGGACTTGTAGGTGTGCAGAGTGTTTCACTTGTAACAGCTAAACAGGTATTTTACATTTTATATTCTGTAGAAATATCAACTCGAAACTTAATTTAGATGACAGAGATGTTGTAGGCTAAGGTGCGCAGGTGAAACATCAGGATCTGTATTTGTAATAATTGCAACTCCTATTTGGTCAAACAAACATATTTTCCATTTTTTTGGGGGGCATGAAATAATGTTTTTTACTATTGCTTTTATTTTATTTTTCTCCCCAGTGCGTTTAGGCATAAATTGTCAACACAGAGGAAGAATAAACAACATATAAATCTGAAGCTGCAACTTATTGCAATTACAACAGAGAGGTGCAGCAGGGAAAAGGTAGAAAAACTAAGTGTGATTGTTGTCTGTATCTGTTTCTTCCTACAGATTATTCACACGTCTTTAAAGAAATTGATTTCATGGTGCGTAATAACACCTTGCACACCACTGCACAATAGTCTGAAATTGAAAAATAAATCTGAGCTATAATAGAGGCTGTAGATTTCTTCATGTGTAAATATAAACCCAGATTCACGTTGATCGGCAGAAAAATAATTGGCAACTATTTTGATAATTGATTAACAGTTTGCTTCTCTTTGTCTTATTCAAGAGGAAACTGAACATTTTAATTTTTTTTCTTTTTTATTGGAGCTTATTTACCTCCTCACCATTGGTAATTTGAAGGTGGATTGAAGCCAGATTGTATAAATAAAATGTGAGAGGAAGGATTGCATGTATAATGATGCCTCTTGCATTCTTCAATTTCACCCAAGGGCGTTTCGTTTTAAAATGGGGGGACACATATTAAGTAGAGGGGTCAAACATTTTAAGTATTAGTCTTGGATAACGAGCAATTTAATGACATCATCTTGCACTTTAGAAAGTAAATGCCTTCAATCGATTAACTGAGAAAATAATCAGCTGACTGAACGGCGTACGTACAGTACCAACATAGTCTGATAATAATACTTTTAGGGCCATTGCCAATATAATTTTTTGGCTTCGAAGCTTCGGTGAGATATATTTAAAGGTAATTCGAAGCTTCTTGGCACGGAGCAGCAGGCTGACATGTTCTTCTATGTCTGTCTCCATCTCCCCCGTTACAGTGCCCGTAACAGCGCTGCTGCTGCATTACTGTACATATACGCACCTCTACACACAACAAACAGTGATATCCGTCTGAGAATAACTAAAAATAATTCATGTTGAATATAAATAATGAATAATGTTGTGGGATTATGCCTTATTTCAAGGGCTATTTTGGGATATATATACTTTATTATTACATACTTATATAATAAAAACAAAAAATTAAGCATTTGAATACTGATTTGGAGGTCGATTACCATGGCAACAGTCGAAACTTCGAAGCTTCGAAGCATTCGGGTCCGCCCTGAATACTTTATATCTGTTAATATCACAGCTGCTTGACTGTGTAGAGTCAAGACAGCGAACAGAGGGGAGTATGCGGAGGAAACGAGGTGTTGTGCATTCCAGTTAGACCAGAACCACGATAAGTAACAGGTATTTGAGTTGACAATGATGATTACCGACAGGGACCTATTCAAAAACTGGCCATATACGTTGAAAATATTCAATTATTTTCCTTTCTTTTTTGCCCTAAATTTTTCAACTGCAGTATCTGATCACCTCCGAGTTGCTGTGCACAGAGCAGCAGTATGCTTCCATGCTCTTGTCTTTAGCTTCCAGGGCCAGACTGCGTTTTCCATTCAGTTCACGAGCCTCAAATCTTTGAAGAAAACTCTGCTTTATTCATTCAGCGTGTATACCGCAATGTCAGAGTATCCTTGGAGACGGTTCGAGCAGAACATAAATGAGACTTGAGCCCTGCGTGTGATTGCACACACAAAATCAATAGATGAAGAACTTTTTAAGTGAAGTGTCTGTTGTCTAATCCTATCTGCATTGAAGCTGATCCCACAGGACTCTGAGTGTATCTCCGTTTCAAACACCCCCACCGCCTCTTGAGATAATTCATGAAGTGAGAATATTTATGGTGAAGTGGATCCCTCTCTGGTAATGGAGTGGATACATATTTCAGGTGGAGCGGTAGCATAGTGCTCGTGTGAGGAGAGTTTATGGTTTGAGCTGTCAAATACAGTTGGATATTAACCGGCGTGCAATTGTGCTTCAAGTGTTTTTGAGTAGATTTTGAATTAGAATGGTGCCTTTTGGAGCGTTTTTAAGATAAGATAATACAATTTGGAAAATGTGTTATTTGCAGCTGCAAAATATGAATGAATAGAATGACTGGAAAGATATGAATTACAGCATTCATGCATTTCATGCAAAGCAACACCAGATCCTTCCAAGAAAAAGAATGAAAATAAATGAATAAAGAAAATGTCAAATCTCAAACTCGGGATTCACCGATTCAATGAATGTCTTTCTTCTTGAGTCATTGAATATAATTGGCTTTATTTTTTGACAAACATGGACACAACAGTCATTGTGGACTTAAGATAAGATCAGCCTTTACTGATCCACAGAGGGGAAACGATGTAACAAAGAAACCTCGATGCATCAGCGTTGCCATGTTTTGAAAAAGTTACTCACAAAATATGAAAACAAGACTTTGTGTTTTCATTCTGCTAATTTGACATAATATTTTAATTTCCAGACAAGGTACTTTGCAATTCAGATATGTTAAATTTAAAATCAATGTCTACAGATTTCTCGCCTCCGTCTGTCTCCTAATCCGTGCCAACGTCCTACATTTCATAAAGTCATGAATGAAGGCCGATGCCGATGCCAGAAACCGTTTATCAGCCAAAGTGCCATTAAATTAGGTTTATATAACACATTGTAATATGTGGTCTTGATGAATTGGACTCACATAGGAAATCATCTTTGTCCTTTTGAAACTCTACATTATTGCATTTGCTATTGCGGAAGAAAAAATATCTGGAGGCCAAACGTGTTACATGACACTTGATGAAATTTTGAGAAGTCAGTCACACTGCCTTGATGAGTGTTTTCCAGGCCAATTAAATAAGAAGTGTTCAGATTTACCAGATTTACCAGATTTACCTTGGGGCATGTGCACATCCTTTTACACAAATAAGCCAGGTCTTGCAAGTGGTGAGAAATTGCCGCCTTCTTACACTGTCCCACACCAAGAATGGGTAGCAGAAAAGTACAAAAGGAAAAAAGTCAGAACTAGCCATGCTGGCTTAACACAGCTCTCTGCCCTGCAATTTCTTTTTTTATGTTAATAAATATGATAGCCTACTACTTTTAAAATCTAATTTTTATGTATTTATTTTTTACTATTATTTATTTATTTAATTATTTATTCATTGTTTATTCTGTATTATTATTATTAGTATTATTATTATCATCTTTTAAATTGTGTTGTATGGGTATGCTTTTTAAAATTTGTATTATCATTATGTACCATTCTGTTTTTTCTTGTCTTTATTGTGTGTACATATGTCATTGAATAGTTCATACAGTATTGTACCACTTGTTAAAAATCACAATAAACATGAAAAGAATGGGCAGCAGGGCATCCATAGCACCCAAAATAATGGTAGCCTATATGCAATTGTGTAGTATAACTGGAGATGCTGCTTAGAAGTACTGTATGGATATATATGGATACACTGTTGTTTTTCAAGAAATAGCTCCAACAAGTAACTCAACTGTTGCATTTGCAGGTTACACCAGATGAACTGTATGAATTTACTGCTGTCTTCAGCTCTCTAATTAACACTGACATGAGATTAATATTGAACTTATTACAGGTGCGAGTATAATTTTCCAAGTATGAGGTGCATGTTAAGACTTTCTTACTCTTACGCTCAGTTTATCCATTTGTTCAGCTGCACCAAGATTATTTAAGTAAATTAATTAGGTTACATTTTCAACCCCCAGCCCAAAATATTTAGTAGGCAAATTAATACCTCGGGGCACATTTTTAATCAGCGGCTATTTTAATGGGGAGCTTTGACCGAAAGCAGTTGTGCAGAAATGTGTATTTAATGATATGCAGCGTTCTCAGTGACTGTTGGTCCATTAAGCAGAGAAGCCTGTTGAAGAGCAACTATTTGTCTAAAAGTATTTATTTGTGCGAGACCGCTGTGTTTGCTTCCTGTTTGTGTGAACCTTGCGACACCCAGAAGAGCCGCATCTTTCACCGCAGTGCATCAGGGTAAATGATGCTTTGCCCTTGAAAAGGGCCTGTGTCATAATCCAAGATTAGTGTGTCTGTGTGTGTCTGTGTGTGTGTGTGTGTGTGTGCAGAGAAAAAATTAGAGTGTGCATTTAGGCTATTTGTGTGTATGAGTTTGGGCAAAAAGAGTTTGCATGTGTGTTCATACAGTGTGTATGCATCAAATACTTACATTTGAGAAGTGGGAACCAGTTAATGTTTGACTAATGTTTTGTCAATTGACTAATCACTTAATTGACTCGCCTAATTATCGGCACTAATTTGTAGGAAGTGAGTTTATGAAGTTAATGTGTCTGTGAGTTTGTCGGTGTCCTTAATGTGTCCATGCGAGTAACTTTGGAGTGTTTCTTTTGAAAACGAGTGTCAGTAAATAAGACACCAAACCAAACCAAACTTTTCACAAGTTTGAAATAGGTTGGTGTTCCCTCCCCTTCAGCTACATAGCATAGATGGCACTTATGCACTCAAAATAGCAAGTGTAAGTACAGCAGTACGTGAATTGAGACACAGAGTAGCTCCTAGTTTCTTTCATCTCCATGTATCTTTGGCATATTTTCACCCTCTGTTTCTTAATATTTTCTTCTCTCTTTCATAGAGACAGGGTTAATTTGTATGCAAACAGAAACTCTGTCCTGAGTCAGAGAGTCTGTGACTGTATAATATCTCACCAGGGTATCGTGTTAAAAGATATTAACATATCTAAAGTGGTGTATCTAATGTTAAAGTAACACACGGTTTTGTGTGCCGGAACATGATTATTTAACATGCATGTTAATTTATAAAAACAAAGACATAGGGCCGGGCGATATGGCCAAAATCTTCTATCACAATATAGGTAATTTCATATCTCGATAACGACATATATCACGATATAGCATGTTTTCTGATAATTCAATAAATAAATAGTCTAATATTATATGAAATAACCTCATGGTAAAGCATATTTTCCTATACTCCTGTGTGAATTAAATACTTGACAAATGAAAAGTAGTCAGTATTTTCTCATTTGAAGAACTTGAGTACAAAATGAACATAACATTTTTAAGTGAAATTATAGAGAAAACAAATAAATATAGGCCTAGCGTATATCGCGATAGAATCAATATAGAAAAATATATACAATAGACATTTTATATCGTTTTGATGATATATTTTGTCATATTTCCAGACATAGACACGTTAGGTATTGTCAAGATTTTATAAATAGAGCACACCCATTAGGTTAATGCACTTTATGTTACTTTACTAATAGAGTGGAAATCATGCTTGTCATACAATACATGCTATTTTGAGTTTTGTATGAATGCTATTGTCCCCTCCTTTTAAGACAAAAATATTAACAACCAGGCTTACTTTTTATTTGATATCTTATACGTATTTGATGGTATAATTAATTCTATTTTTACAAGTTTTTTACAAGTACTGTACAGTCTTTGAAACCAGAGTTCTTCCTCAAGGGCTAAATGGTTGTATCAAGAACTCTTTTCATTTGAAGAACCCTTCGTGGAAATATGTTTTTTTTTTTACAAGATGAAAGAACACAAGACTGAGAAAAAAAATCAGTATTATTTTATTAAAAGCCTCTAAGGGCTTGTCAGACCTTGTATTAATCTGTGCGTCTCCTTCTCTTTCAGGTGGGAGGGATGAGCAGGAGGGTCTGGAGGCCGTCAGAAGGATCTGTGAAGAGTACAAAGAGGCCAAAGGTAACATTGCAAACATGCACAAACACACACACACAGACTTGTGCACGTACTTGTTTTTGTGTGCCAGTGTGAGAAGATAAAGGGCAACGCTGCAGCAGTGCGTCCCTCAGGCTTGTTTGTACAGTTTTTACTAGGCGCACACACATAGTTGCGCACTTGCAGGTATACACAATCATACACACAGACACACAGAGCTTCCATGCTGGTTGAACAATGCCAGGAGTGATGTCGGTGCACCGTGAGGAAGAGGAGGATACGAGGTAAAAGGCTACGAGAAGACGACGAGGGGAGATAAGTCAAGCGAGATGTGAGAGAGGAGGGGGAGAGACGGACGTGGAAGGAGGCGGGGGGGGGGAGGAGAACATGACAAATGGGCAAATATAGGAAAATAAAAAGGGGGAAAGAAAGACGAGGTGGAGGGAAAATGGAGGTGCAGAGGAGACAAACGATAGCAGCAAAGAGATTTATTACTCCATTGACTAACGCTTACAGTGTTCTCTGTAACTCCCATGTTGAGAAATTGATTCGGCTGACCTTCACAGCACCATAAATTCCACCATAGTCTCACGACTAAGGAGACTCAAGAGTTTTTCTTTTCTGTACCAGACGGCCTTGAGCCTTCATCACCGTGCAAGGCTCGTCAGTCGGTGTTTACCTCGAGGGATGTTCAAAGATTTGTAATAATTATTAATTATTTAACAGCCGCGAGGCAAAATGTGGACCTGGAGACACCCAGGGCTCTTCTCATTTCTCGATTTTGTGCTTCCTCGTCTCCTCGCTCCTCCGGCTTGTGAAATCGATCTCAGCGCTCCATCTTGAAAGACGTCCCAATTCCTAAAATGCATCTCGAGGAGCGTGAAGGCTTTCCGGAGGAGCTATAAGCGAGGATACACTGGTGTGTCCTTTATGGAAGTCTTTTTGGCACCCGTGACGTATAAAAGAGGCGTGGCACACAGCTGGAATAATCTCAAACCGTGGCAGGACTCTAATGTAATTGTTCCTTTTGTATTCATAAGTTGTAGTTATTTAAGATGATCAAACTTTCTGCCCTTCACCGTTTGTGTAGCATCTCATAAGTCGGTGTTCTAACTGCATTCCTTAGTGACATTTCACCTTGATATTAGTCATGTTTTTATCTTGAATGTAGGCTACATTCAATTCAACGGTTATAATCGTGACAAGATGTTTACAAGTGCAAACAGCTGCTGACGGCAAATTATTATATCAATAAGAACATCCTCTTGCATTCAGCACTATCATGTTGTCATAAAGATAGACAGGAGTGTGTTTGTGTATCACTCAATCATATAATATATATACAGAGATCATTAAACTCAGCGGTATAACAAAACAATGGACAGCTGATGCAGCTGTGCCACACATCATATTTAACTGACGTCGCTTTAAAATGACGGCTTCGAGGCAAGGATGTCTCATTTTGTTAAATGCCTGTTGCCTCAGCTCCTTGCGTCTCTTCCTTGCCTCCTCTGCTCGCATCTCCTGTGGGCGGGACTAAGATGTGAGGAGAGGAGGCAAAGAAAGGAATAAACTGGGAAATGGGAAAGACCCTTACTGTAGTGGGAACTATACCACAGTTACGAAACTTTACATGTTTGTAGTTGAGATCGAAATGAACGCCGGGTTCGAAATTTGGAATAGTCCGAGCAAGGGTGGTTTTATGGGGGTAGGAAGTCGGGAAGAGGCCACGCCCCCTGGCCCGATTAGGCGTCGCCTAATGTGTGATCCCATTGCAAGATGGTCTCTAGTTGATTTTAAAGGCAAACTTGAGCTATCTTAACCTTTTTATGGTAGAAAATATATTATATCATAGCATATTTCATCACTACGTATTTTCCCTTTTTTTGGAGGAGTATACACCTGTGGTCAGACATATGTGTAAACCTCGAGCCTCAGTTGTTCCATGACGGGACGCTTACACAAAACAAGTTGAGAAAAGCTCTATGCAGATGTGCTCCAAACAACAATCACACTCAGTCTAGCAGCATTGTTATCTTTCATGGGCCAGTTTTACTGTCAGAACACTGTCAGCAATGGGTGATGGATTATACCTATAAGCTGGTTCAAAGTAGTTTGTTCAAACCTGTCAATATTTCATGATAGCCAGATGGTGCAGTGTTTGAAATCTGTTCGTAAAGTCAAAAGACATTTAAGAGACAAACGGTGGGGATTAAAACATCACCTTTTAGCACCCACACACACTCAACCATCTTCTCTGATCTCTGCTTGTTAGTCTGTTGAATATAAAGTGATAAAACACAGATATCTCCTGTTAAATTACTGTACTGACATCATCAGTCAGTACACAAAATTAATGCTAACTGCAGAACACCAATACAGGGGGCACTGCCACTGCAAAACCAATAAATTAAATTTGAATTTATTCTTTTTCTGATGTCAGAAAAGAATTACCCTGCAAGACAAAACAAATGCCAGGGATATGTAATTGAACTGAATTTCAGTTTTGTGCAACTATACCATGTTCTTAGCTTGCAGAATAAACAATTGCCAGCAAACACAGGACTTTCAACCAGGAGACCGTTTTTTTTATATTTTGTTACGTTAGTGATGTTTGTGACGTGTTTCCTTATGTTATGCTGTTTCCGTACATATTTTACTTAGTTTCCGTACTTATTTTAAGCCCAACCATGATGTTTTTCTTAAATCTAACTGCGGGCGTTACCGTAATTTTGTTGCGTGGCATACAAATGACAAGTGAAAACCCTAAAATGCGTCCTCATGTCCTCAATATCGTGTCATTGTTACTCCTTCCCGTGAGATCGGGTTGATTAGAAAGTGAAAAAAGTGAAATCCTGACCCTCTACCTGGTGATTACAGCAAATCTCATTGTTGTAAAAAAACAAAACATGTTTTTTTGACAGTAATTCATTATTATTTGAAAAGATAAAGAGGAGCATATCAAATTTTAAGCTTAAATTTGCTTTCTCAGTTTATTTAATACATTGTTTAACTGAATACATGTCTGTGATCATCAGATAATACCAAACCTGCTGTAACTGTATTGGTTAGCACTTGATAAGTTCTCACTGGTGCAGCTGGCTACAGGTTGCGTATGATACTGAATGAAGCGCTGCCTGTTGGGAAACAAGCCGCGGGTTGTCTTGCTTGGCGCTGCGTTGGAGAGCAGCAGAACGCCGGCTGGCTTGGTCCCTGCCTGTGTGTAAGTGGCTGTCAGGTACAGAGACGGCGGCCATGTAGCCGGTGTCATTGAAGTCGATTTCCCTGGACGGGGCCGTGGTGGAATTGATTACTTCTTTTGTAATTGGCAGGCACTGAGGCATAGGGGACACGGGGGGTGTCTCTAGCCAGATGCTTGTGCACTGAATGAGAATGTGTTGATGTGTGTGTGCGTTTGAATGAGACGGTAATGGATTCTCATTAGTATGTGAGGCAGGAGCTTTAAACATCTCTGTCCAAACGCCCTTTGGCATCCTTCCTAGTGTTTGCACATTTGTCTCTTATGAGAAATGGGAGACGGCTCGTAATAAACACGCAGGCTGCAGAGGTGCTTCTCAAACTGTGGCCAAATGTAGAAGTCCTTTAGGGGATTACAAGGTGTCAGCAGTGACAAAGAATTTAATTTCACTAGAAAGCATCTTGATATAGTTTATAGAATTTAAAAGATTGTGTTGGAGTCACTTTGAACACTGTTGAAGGAAAATACGGTGTTTTTCAAACTGGGGCTGCGTCCAAAATCCTGTACTCTGCACTACATACTCAACAGGTGTACTATCGTGCAACATACTTTTGTGTGAATAAACAGTACTATGTATTTTTTCGGATGCACTGAGCAGTAATTTACGTCGTCACTTCCTGAGGGCCTACTTGCGTATTGGGGACGCGTAACCGATAAGTTAAAAAATTAAAAAATATAGTACGCCTAGCAAAGTGAAATCTTATACTTACACTTAAATTGAAGCGTTATTGATGTTACAGAGCTGTCCATCAACGTCTGTCGCCAATATTTTTGCGAACAAACAATATTAGATGTAGCAACTACATTTTGAAATGTATACATAATTATGCAATATAATTTAAATTACAGTAAAAATCACCACGGTTTACTTTTTGATTTAACCATATCGATGAAACCAGTCACTACACAGTAGGAATATTACAGGCATTTGTGTTGTTGTACCATTCTTGGCACATGTATGTGTGGATATTCTGCATTTATTTATGTACATCTTTTTATATGTAAATGTGTAAAGGGGTTTTTCCATCCCATTCAGTATCATGTTGTAGTGTATTGCCTGGCGTAACAAAGGTACTGTGAGTACAATCCTGTGGAAATATGCTAATGACTTCAGACTGTGAGTGGGCTTTAGTCAATGAGGCTTTAAGCGTTTTACTTTATAAACACACACACACACACACACCCACACACACACACAGGGTATTTCTGTATTCCTGCCAGAGGCAGTGCTGGCTGTCCACTAACTTTAGTCACGGTGCACTTGAAAGTAACACTTTGTGCCTCAAACCATGGGCCTAGATTAACAGTGTGAAGTAAGGCTACCTGTGTGTGTGTGTGTGTGTGTATGCATGTTTGTGTGTGTGTGTGTGTGTGTGTGAGTGTGCGTGTGCGTGTGTTTGTCTGCTTAACACACATTACATTTTCTCTCGCTTAGGTAACCCAGCTGCTCCCTTCCTACAAAAACTATTATCGTTTTACCTAAGCTCTTTCACACTCCAATTAACATCATTTTTAGTCGCCTTTTAGTTAATTCATGAAAGTAATTGAACCTGAGTTGAAAGTTTATAAAAGACTGACCTTGTTAGAGTTTGTGTTTGTACAACAAATATGTTTTTGTGCACATACAACCCATGAAATTGTGTGCATTCGTGAGAAGCTGTGGTGTTGCAAATGTTCTGAGTATTATTTCTGAGTGATTGTGTATGTATACAAGATGTGTGTGTTTATTTGTATTAGTGCTGTATTATTGTGTAAGACAGCCTTACACTATTCGCAGATTTAGATTTCCAGCTGTCTTTGACTTTATCATCCCTTTAACACTACAAAGCTGGAGTTGACTTCGGGGCACCAGCCAGCCTCCTCTCTCCCACATCAGCTGAGTGAAAATGTCTTTGGAGGAGCTAACACTGGCTCGATGCCCAGACTTAATATTCTTAGAAATCACTGCGTTGTTTATCAGTTCAAAGTGAAACTATTTATACTACCTTGTCACCTCATAAGAGGTTGTTTTAGAGGTTGTTTTAGGGGGGACAGTCTTGTATTGTAGAGAGGCGAGAAGCTGTAGAAAGATGTGATGCAAAAAAATTACAACTGGCTTCAGATTCAGGTGAATTTATGACTTGACAATCATCTTTTACAGAGTTGTATTTCAAAGTATTCTCATGCAACAGTTCGTATGATACGTGCAGCATGTGAGTAATGCAAGATGTCTTTTGGCAAGAAGGAGAGAAAATTGTATGTGTTGACCAACGATGCATTTTCACATCAGATTTAGGTGTATTTCAGCCTAATCATATCTATGACACAAGATGCATGTTAAAGTGCTATTTTTATTGTGTTGCTTTTTTAGAATGATTCATTTTTGCAGAGAAACACCAAAATTTAATAGAGCGGAAGAAGATGCTACAGAATTGAACTCTTGTACTCTGATTTCTGAGTATGATGAGGCGTGGGCAACATTAGCCGACTTACATATTAATCACCTGCTGTTCAGGATGTAGACTGTGCTCATATTTGAAAGTGAAGCAGTGCAGCAGAGCATGTAAAAGTGAGATTTTCATTGCCGTTTACTGTTGCATGCTGAAGCCGAGCTGGAAAAAACAAAGAAACAAACAGTGTGCATTTGTACCTCTACACAAAATCGAATCACAATTGCACCAGGCTAGATAAAACATGATTAACTACTGCAAGATGTTTCAGACCACTGTCTGCTGTTGAAATATTTAATAGATTCAACTTGGAGAACTGTTCAGTGACTCTCCATTGCATTTTTAGGCTAAAACATTAGTGCACACACTGTAAACATTTAGACGCATTGTTTTAATATAACTGATAAACGCATTAGTCTTATTTGTATTATTTGTTGGACCATTTTTACTTTCCCTCTTCTGCATCAAACTCTAGAAGCCCAGTATAAACAGTTGAGGTTTTTTCAGTTGAAGCAAGCTTTTATATTTTCAGTGGCTCTTGTGGTACTACACTACAGTGGCTCTGATTGTGCACTGATGTGGCAGGAACCATTTCTAATCACGTTTAGTGTTCAAAATCACAGACGCAATTGCATAACACTCTTGTGTCTGCTTTTCCATTCATAAAGAGCAACTGGTTGAGACGCAGTCAGAGAGAGAGAGAGCTGTTTATGTGGCAGAGGAAACTGAAACGGGACGAGGAAGGTGTTGGTCCACAAGCTCTGGAGCACAGTTAGAAATCACTACTCTTCCATGAAACCATCCTTTGACTTTTGACCCCTTCAAGACTTCACAAGTCATTAATGTGACATGGTGCATTCATGTGTCTTTGTTTGGAAGTAATAGCAAAAAGCACACTGTGGCAAAAAATAGGTTGTGTTGTAGGCAGCAGTAAAGTAGTATGGTCCTTTTTTACAGCAGACGTTTTGACTTGTCACAGAAGGGAAAGCACAGGTGTTACTAATAACATTAACAATGGCTCTGTTCTATTTAAGTGTCCCAGTAAGTCATGACGGTGTGACAGTGAGCAAGCTGTTCTCATACACTGTTCTTAGCTATACCTACGAAAAGTAATGCACTGTAATTTGTATATATCGCACATAATTAATTCATATGTAATCCATGTAATCGTGAACCAATAAGTATAAGTGCAACAAACGCAGATTAGGGAGGACGTCGGGGTGGATGGGTGGGTCAAAAAACACTGGACTTTTGCCAGGAGACTGGTGTTCGTACTCCGTGTGAAACCAGAAGTCAACGTTGATTTATTTGTCACGTAACTTCCATACTTCAGTAACGCCACTTCCGTAGTTATTTTAACCCAAACCACGGTCTTTTCCTAAACCTAACTAAGTAGTTTTGTTGCCTAAACTTAACCAAGTTGTTTTCTGTGAAGACGGAAGTTTATTTTGAAAAGACTGTATGCTTGTAACAAGCGGAAATTGACACCCGTTGCTGGACATTCGTAGGAAAATGCACGAAGAATTAGGAATCATATTTCGCAAGAGATCGTACGAACCGTTTTAGGAGGATGCGTTGCGGTGAGCCAGCATGACCGACACCATCACCCTGAAACTGAAGCAGCTAAATGGAATTCAGCCATCACTAATTTTACTATTTACACCTGTGCTTTTCCTACTGTGACATGTCAAAATGTCTGTCTGTAATATCAGGATTAATGAACAGATTGATTTAACGACCAGTTAAGATAAGAAGTGGGATTTAATGCATTTTATCAAATCTGTATTCAGTATAAAAACTATTTATCAAACCTCGATCCTTTTGAGACCTTTCTCTGGCAGTTTTTGTCTGGTTGTTGAGGACAAAAAGGACGAACACGTTTTAAAGTCATGACACTATAAATTTTCTCAAGCCAAGTGTTTTTTCGCTGCCCTTTAGCAGTCATCCTCTCCTCCACCTGTTTCGCTAACAGGGATGTGCCACAAATTTCGCTTTATTCTAAAAATTAGACTGGTGCCAAGATTTTAATTATGCAAACTTGTAACCAGAGACCCACCGTATGACCATCTCAGTGCATACACACATTGTTTGTCAATTTAGATAACTTTGACATGTCAATAATCTGAAATCTCAAGACCAACAGAGATTTCTGGTGTCTTGTTTCTCGGCGGCTGAGTGGAGTAACGCTCTGGAGCGAGTAACGTTATCGACTCCGACCCAAGCAGGAAAAGTTAACACTGTGTTTGGTTTGTCCGTTCTGAGCTACTGTAGAAACATGGCGCCCGGCGGTCGTATGTAGATATAAACGGCTCGTTCTAAGGTAACGAAAATACAACAATTCTTATTTTCAGGTGATTATACACTAAAGAAAACATACTTATTAATATTGCATTCCATTTCTGACAATAGATCCCCCTAAATGTTCCTTAAAACCACTTTAACACTTACAATAAGAAAGTCACACCCGCTTTGCTATTACATGAACTCAAAATTAATTGAAAGAAAAATTAAGTAGTCCTTTAATTTGCAGATCACAGTTTAATTAAAGTTAACATGCATTTGAAATGATGATAATGATACGTTAGAAATGGAGACTGTGGGTGGATCCAGTGGGTCTTAAACAGCATGAATGTGTCTCCGAAGGCAGTTCCTGTTGTTGGCATCAAGTCATTCCTCTGTAATGAAAACACAGTCGGTGTGTTTGAGTCGAGGAAGCGGAGCTTTGTAGAAGATCCTGTCGTCTTAATTGAGGGCTGGCGGCAGCAGAGCCGCGCCAGATCGATGGCATTTCAACCCCAGTGGGCTTTCTAGATATGACTAGTCTGTCTGAAAGGGCCCGGCCCCGAGGGAGCCCACTCAAGACAAGAGGACAGGAGACGACAGGAAGGACACACATACACACACACACACACACACACACACACACACACACACACGTGCCTGTTGTCTGGCGAACACACGCACATCTTCTTACTGGTATATATACAAGCCAAATACACACACTGATACTGTATATACTTGTGCTTACGGAAATTCAAATGTACACACTTCATTTATCTGCTTCTGTCTTTCTTTTCTTTTCCTTTCTCCCCCTCTCTATCTCTTGCACACAAACACATACACACACACACACACACACACACGCACACACACACTCAGCTGGAGGTGAGTGGCATGGCGTGGAGATAAGGCTGCTATCAGACCGTCATCAGGAATGGCTGCACTCTCATCTGTCACAGCGGCTTTTTCCTCTATCAGCTCCATCAACTCTCCTTCCTCAGTCCTCTTCCCGTCTTTGTCCATTTATATTTGACCCTCTATAGGCTTACCGGGGTTATAGGGCGGAACAATATATCATTCTCCTGATAGTTGAAAGACATGGCCTCCTTTCTGTGTTATAGCAGTGCACTCGTGATTCAGTACTTTGGCAACAGCAGCTGTTTATTTAAAAAGGATTTATCACATACTATAAAAGTCATTCAGAGCCCAACAGGAAACAAGGATATTTACATATTTGGGTGCAGTTCATCAATAATTTCTCATGCATTTTGAGGGTTTGGGTTAGATTGAGGCCTTTAAAAAAGCAGAGTCCAAAAAGTGAATGATCCTAATGCTGTGTTTGCACTATGAGCGTCAAAAACAATACCAGCGTTTTCAGCTACATTGATGCAGAGTCGCCGTTGAAGTGTTGCTCAAACGCTCGTTGACGTATTTTGTCGTTAAATATCACCAGGAACTAGCTAACGGCATTTTTTTTAGATGGAACGGAACAGGGTGAAACAAAAAATATGTGATTTGTCGACGCTTCACCGCATCATCGGAGCGCTGAAAGAAGTTGAGACCAGCTCAGCTTTATTAGTAGGGTGTCACAGCCGTCACGCAGCGACAAGTGTCGGGCGTCAGTTTGTAGCTTCATGTCACCGGCTGCCATTTAAAATGACTTGTAGATTCTTGCGGTGTCACTCGTAGTGTGAACACAGCCTAAGGCTTCGTGCATCTTGAGACAAACTTGTCAGTATGGATGACCTCCTGGTTCCTCATTTTAAATTCTCATTTTTGATCCCAGACTCACTGCTCTCTCTGATACCGTGATATATGATATGACCTCTGTCACCTCAGGAAAGCAGTGCCGCCTTTGAGTATTATAAATTTATGGTTAACACTGCCAGCCGAAGGAAAAACATCAAATGAAACACCTCAACCTGTTGGAGTTGCAAACATTGCACACATTAGCAAATCTGAAATATGGCACAAGGGAATTTGAAATATGATTCAGTAAATATGT
Organism: Sebastolobus alascanus; assembly: GCA_916701645.2. Lineage (NCBI taxonomy): Eukaryota > Metazoa > Chordata > Actinopteri > Perciformes > Sebastidae > Sebastolobus > Sebastolobus alascanus. The sequence continues at coordinate 328,747 of CAKAOJ020000406.1, forward strand.
GTTATGCTCTTGATGTGTTTATATTCTCACACTGCATTTATATTACTTCTATGTGGTTTATGAGGGATTGGTAAGATTATTGTTTTTTTGTGGTTTGGTGCAAACCAATGCCATATACAAAAACACAAAGTTACGAAAAGGACATGCAGTATTTTACATTCTTTGATTTGTTTTTCTAGCGGAGGAGTGCTAGGAAATGAAATGAAAGCCTGTAATGTGCACACGTGAGGAGGATGTAGTGTAACAACTCTGAAAACACTGAAGCAGCTGAGTGTCCAATATCCTTTTAATCATCCCAAAAACAAGCAGGAGTCACAAACCAGGCAGGCAGATCAGGCCAACAAAACCGAGGAGGGACGGGCAAATATCTAGACAATCTGGCAGAGGGTTGGTGAATCTGGGCTGGTATGAGAATGAGTGGGTGGTGAGGTTAATGAGGTCCAGGTGTGGACCTGGGCGGGGAAGCTCAGGTGAGGGGAATGAGGTGATTGCAGGGCAGATGAGGGTAACAGGATCTGTTAAGTGATCAGGCAGGTGAACACAGGTCAAAAAGGATGAAATATAGTCACTATCAAGGTACGTTTGTGACATGTAGCGTGGAAATTTAAAGCCTTTCTTGATGAAATGAGATTTCAATTGGCTTTTTCAGATGAGGAGTGACTCTGCAGTCCTGTGGATTGGGAAGGCCATTCCACCAGCAGAGAGCCTGTTGTGGAAAACAGAGATCAACATCTTTATTTTTATTTATTGCAACAGTAAATAAAGGAGATAACAGAAAGGGACAGGGAAGGACTAAAGCTTCAGAGCTGGCCAGAAAATATCTAAAGAAACAAAAAACAGAAATTGAATTAGCAAAACTCTGCTATCAACCTTTACTTTCTTAGACGCACACAAAGTCAGTGCTGGAGTAGAAAAACTGTGACAACTCAACTCAGTATTATGTGACAACTCAATATGACAAAGACTCCCTCAAGTTGGGGCAGTGACATGACTGACATGAGGGACAGACGCCATCACATTTACAGTAATCCCATTTAATTTATTGGCTATAAGGGGAAGTCTCATTTCATTGCTATCTTATTCCTCTGCAGGTATTACAATAATAGTGCTGCTTGAACATTAACACTCTTCATACTATGCTAAGTAGTAAAAGTGTGTCTCTGTCAAGCTTTTTAAGTACACTCAGGCATTTCTCTGCATACAGTTGAGTACACACAGAAACTTATTTAAGCACACAGAGTCACTTTGACGCTCTGATGATATCAGCTCCTGGGCATCGCTGTCTTACCTGTTTCTTATCATACATTAGACCTGATATAACGGTGTGTTAAGCTTTGATGGAGCTCAGGAGGAAGTGTTACTGTAGGTTTGAAATAATGTGCTGGAGCAACAGAAGTGTAGCGCTGCCAGTATTGTAGTCTAAGGACCCACGAGCCCGCTGTAAGAGATGATTAATACACTCTTTGATGTCTTACAGCCAAAACGCCGAGCAGAAATAATCCGTTTACAATGGCCCTGATGTGTGTGTGTGTGTGTGTGTGTGTGTGTGTGTGTGTGTGTGTGTGTGTGTGTGTGTGTGTCCATTCCAGTGGAGTTCACCAAACTGGACCTCGCCTCTTTCAAGTCTGTCCGTCAGTTTGTCCGAAGCTTCAAGAAGCGGGACCTGCCGCTAAACATTCTGGTGAATAATGGTGAGTGATGAAGACGTCATGTTGTTGCCGTGTGTGAGCTGTATACCGCATATGTAGAGTAGTCCATCTAGTATTCAGTGAGAAAAGTAGAAATCCTCTACACGGGGGTGTAATTTAGATGGATATTAGTGTTATTAAAGGTGTTACGCACCATGTTTGAAATGTATTTTTTTGTGCTTTAAATGATTGTGTATGTGTGTGTGTGTGTGTTAAGCGGGTGTCATGCTGGTTCCCGAGGGCCGTACTGAGGATGGATTTGAGCAGCACTTTGGCGTGAACTACCTAGGTCACTTCCTGTTGACCTGGCTGCTCCTGGACACACTGAAGGATTCTGGGAAACGTGGTCACTTCTCTCGTGTGGTCAACGTCTCCTCTTCTGCCCACCGCATCGGCGAGATCAGACTAAATGATTTAAATAGCTGGTAGGCTCACACACACACACACACACACACTCGCACACACGTTAGCAATCACAACCATATCAGATTATATATTACAAAGCTGTCCATTTAAAAAAGTGTGGTGTTTAAGGGACATTTAATCAATGCGTAAAGGGATGGGATCTTATTTTCGTACTTTTGGCCATCATTCCTATTAGTAATAATAACATTAGACCGAGTTAATTGATCTGGGAACACGGTGAAATCGGTCAGATGACCAGACAGGATGTAACTCCAATGATAAAAACTACAAAAATAATACCACAGATGTATTAAACATGAATTAACCCTTAACTGTGTTGTTTTTGTTTGTTTGTTTGTTGTAAGAACATTTCAAATCCCAACTTGTCACTCTCACCTGCACTTCCTCTGTGCTGGCATCACCAACACAATGGTCTCATTTTCCTGTTGGCATCAGTGGACAACTGTTGGCTCCAGTTGGCTCAGTATCATCCCAGTTAGCAGCGCTGCTGTCCAGACGCATTAGCAGCCTGATTAACTTCATTGTGCCACATTACCCCAGCGATGGGCGAAGGCACATGCCAGTGTGCTTGGTCTCTCCTAACAATATGTTATAAAATATAAAGTAATGTATAATATCCTAATTTAATTCAGAAATGCTTTTAGTTCACTATGCTGTTCTCCGCTATGATAGCTGGCAGGGCTTTAGTGATACCCTCAAGGTTTCTTACAGCAGGAGCAAAAGTGTAGTCTTGTAGATGTGGACATGTCAGTGTCGTCAACAAGAGGGAAGGAAAGTAATATCTGCTAAAGAAAAAAAACCTGATTTTACAGCTGCATGCGTGCGTTTGTGTGTTTGAGGTTTTACATTTCAAGATTCAATAATTTATTGCCATATCAACCGCAGTTGATTAGGAATTTATTTTGGTGCACTCAACAACAAAACATAACACACAATAAAACATTCTGCCACAATAACAATACAGTAACCATACAATAAATACAAAACCAGATGGCTCATGCCCTTGAAATGACAAGTTAAAGTGCTTATGCTGTTTATACAGCTGGTGAAGCATTTAGGATGCGGAACGCTTCAGGATAAGTGCTATTGTGGAAGCGAGATGTTTTAGTCTTGATACTGCGTGGTCTTTTACCCAAAGACTGAATAGAGCGTTTGCAGGGCGTGAGAAGTCCTTTAAAATGTTCAACCCTTTCTGCTGGATGCGGATGTGGTATAGCTCAGACATGGTGGGGAGTTCACAGCCATCAGTTCTCTCTCGTGGGCTGTAGATTGCCGTACAGTACCATACAGTTATTGAGAAAGTGAGCACACTTTCTGTTACCGCTCTGTAGAACTGTAACATTGCGACCTTTGACACACAGAATTTCCAAAGCTGTCTTAAAAAGAATAGTCCTTGGGGAGCTTTCTTCTGCATGATGGTGGAGTTGTTTTCCCATTTCAGGGAGGATGATTTTGCACTTGTACTTGCACACACATACACAAACAGCAGAAAAACAAACTGCAGTGTAGCGCTGACTGCCTGGCAGGTGTGAACATTGCAGATACTTTCCTGTAGATGGCGCACATCAGCATGTGTACACCTCCAACTGCTGTTGCTGTTATTTTATTGCAGATATTTGGTGCAAGTTGTAGATCTTTGTGAATTGCTGACTCTGCGGCTCTGCAGTCGAGTGATGATGTCTGGTTTCAGATGCTTCACATCAATGACACTGTGTGTCCTCGTTGTGTGTATGTATGAGCCTGAGGATTCAGAGAGGTCTTGTTAAATTTCCACTGTGAGAAGAACTTGGCCTTGTTCAGCAGGGCATGGAAAAATATGAGCTATTGTGGCAATAGTTTATCAGAATAAACTGAACAAAACTGAGAAAAACAGCTGTTTCCCTGCCTTTTATCCTTAAACGGACGCACATTTCATGGCTTTAATATAACAGTATTGATTGCTTTCTCTCTCTCTCTCTCTCTCTCTCTCTCTCTCTCTCTCTCTCTCTCTCTCTCTCTCTCTCTCTCTCTCTCTCTCTTCTCTTCAGCCAGTCTTATTCAGCCCATGCTGCTTATTGTCACAGTAAGCTGGCCCAGCTGTTATTTAGTTCCCACCTCCACCAGGAGTTGCAGCGTGGAGGTTTCCCACTGAGTTCATGTGCTGTGGATCCTGGCATGGTGGATACGTCTCTCTATCGCCACCTCTGGACGCCCCTCTGCCTGGCGCAGAGCGCCATCGCTCGCCTGCTTTTCAGGGTAAGACACTGTCCTGACTTTCATCTGCTTTATTCACACATTTGTTTTATGTGGTCCTGCAAGACAGCGAAGCGGATATGATATAAGTAATAAAGTACACTGATTATCAACCGTGTAATATAAAGATCTATTACATGGCTTTGTTGAATACTCGATTCTGATTGGTCAATCATGGCGTTATTTCTTTATAGTAGACCGTTGCTATGTATAACAGGCCGTTACTATGGGCGTAGTTCTAATGTCGAACTCTGGCGGGCCGTTTTTGTGTCAAATTATTGTTTTCTATAGTAAGTAGCCGTGTAATAAGCGGGATAATGTACAGCTCGCAACTTACAGTATTTTGTCTCTAACCCTTGATTTGATTAAATTACTTTATGGTTACAGGAATATTTTAAGTACACCAAAGCCTTACTCTTTGTTACTTTAAAACCTTGATTCCTCAAACTGCAGTTTATTCTGCTGTTGTCCTCGTTAGGTTACTGTTAGTTAAATGACTAGAGTGTAAATGTCTAGAAGGTAAAATGTATCTAAGTGTGCTTTGTGCTTTTAGTCATGCAGTTAAGCTCAGTGGACGCCTATAAGGACGGACTTGATTCCAACGCGCTTCCATAATATCCACAATATATATAAACAATTTCTTCTTGGCATTGTCATGTCAACTGTCACCCGTGTCTGCTTCGAAATGATGACGAACGGTCGGTGATTGCGTCATTTGAAAACTCAAACTGCGGCTCTTTGTAGTTCTTTAACAAAACAAACAGAAATAGCTCCTACAGGTCTGCTCTCCTGGAAAGGAGCTGCTGCTACACTGTTTAACTTTGTTCAAGGTGTCCCTCAGTGACCTGAAACAACAAACTCGGGTGCAGACTTTGTTCAGGATTTTATTTTACAAGATGAAACACAGCCACTCGTGCATGCGCACACACACACACAGTATCCACATCAAGTGCTACTAAAAATCAAGGCAGGCTGTTCCCTGTGTGTTATATTTTAAAATTGTTGTTGCTTAGCTTAAAGCGCTGGCCGCAGGCTGCTGTTAATGTCCCTGGGATTTAATGGAAGAAGACGTGCGTGCGTGTTTGAGTCCAAAACTGCGATTGTCACAGGCATTTGCCTCCGAGCATAACCCTTGGGATGGTTCTGCCCCACATACGCAAACACATTAATCACACAAACTCATGCATGTAATCATTAACACACACAGACACACAAACACACAAACTGTGATTCTCTCCCGTTACGACACCTTTTTATCTGGAGCCATAACATTTAGGTGCATGCAGAGCCAAAGGATTGAAGATAGAAAGAGAAATAAAAAGACGGAGAGAGGACTTTATTAATCCTTTAACAAAGAACAAACAACATAAGGACAATCAGGGAAAATAAAGTAGATGCAAGGCACTCAGAATGGTGATGCTCTTTAAAAAGTCGATGAAACCAGCAGCCTCTTTCGGCAGCGTGCCGCAATCAATATTCGGAAGAATTGTAATTAGGGAATATCGTGAAAAGAAATGCAGTGTCCTCAGCAAGTAAAGTCAGATACAACAGAGCAGGTGAGGTGAAATAAGTGGCCTGGTACTAAAGACAAAAACAACACTTGGGACACACAGATATACAGAACACATTCTCACTCCCAACTCGTCAAATACCGCCGCTTGGTCAGTGCTACTGGGCATCGGAGACCGACGCACGGGGTACCGCTCTTGCGTTACTTTTGGACGCGTCAGGGACGGTGTGTCAATATGCTCTCGTTACAGATAGGTTTAGGAAACACAACCACTTACGTAGGGTTAGGAAACCTAAAAACGTTTATTTTGAAAGGACACTATATATGTAACAAGCGTATATTGACACACCGTCCCCGGTCCAGTGAGAATGTGTTGATAAGACACATAATAATGCAGAAGGGGAAACAACATGACAAGAACTATAACCTAAACTGGTCTATGAAGAAATTAATTAAGCTTAATAGCCCTTTTAGTGGTTTTAATCAAGAAAAACAGCCAATAAGTCAACTACAAGGGCGAATGTCCGACAGTTACTTTTAAAACTGGAAACTCATAAGCAATCAGACGCACTGAGCAATGACCTGAGTGGCCTGTTGCCATGGAAATGAGTCATTTGTTTTATTTTCTTCTCACAAAAAGCGTTTATTTTCTGCGCTAAAACCCCTCCACGTGTGAACATCAACATGCACAGCAACATGAATAATGTTAGTACATGTTATGTTTGTATCGTCGCCTTGTACTGAAAAATATAGCCCTGCAAGCAAAGTAATAATTCATTCAGAGGAACAATTAAAATTCATGTTTGGAAATATTGTGGAGTACTACAGCACACACACAGACAAACACACACACACACACACACACACACACACACACACACTGGCTCACACACAGAGTATGCAAGTGTACTGTTGATGCTCGCAGGATGTGATCTCCCGCTGCTCTGAAACCTGCTCCTGGTCTCACAGCTGACACTGAGATCATCGTTAAAATGCATCAACACTAACACTCGCACACTTACGCATGCAGACACACACACACACAGACACACACACACAAACACACGCACACACACACACACACACACACACACACACACACACACACAGACACACACCCTGAGTCTTGTTTTCACTGACGCTAACATACAGTGACATCAGCCCTCCTCTGGGATACACACACACACACACACACACACACACACACACACACACACACACACTCACTCAGACACGTTTGTTTTTTGCAGTTATAACTTGTTGTTTAACTCGTCATCCTGCAGTATCTTTCTTATGTATCTTTGGTTTGCAATGATATTTAAAAATGTTGATATATATATATATATATATATATATAGTTATACATATTTATATGTGTGTGTGCGTTTTCCTCAGACTCCTGCAGAGGGCGCTGCCACCGTGCTGTTTGCCGCTCTGTCGCCGGCCCTGGAGGGCGAGGGTGGAGGAGGCTACTGGACCGATGGGCGCAGGGAGATGACAACGCCGCCGAATTTTGACCCCCAGCTGCAGCTAAGCCTATGGGAAACCAGCGTCCAGCTGCTGGGCCTGCAGTAGCATGGGACCAAAGGACGACTAACTGGACTAAACCTGGAAGAAAACATCAGATTAAGACCCTTACCTCGGGCCAAACAGCCAGCCTCTCCTCCAAATTTTTCTTAGTATTTTTTCACCTCACATCGAGGTGTTCGTAGCGATTTATTTTGACAATCCACCGCTGGACTGTGATTGGTTATTAGGGGAGTGAAGACCTCCGTTTTGTTCCAGACCTGCCAAAGAAGGGCTACAGGGGATGGAAGACATTTTTTTTTCTTGCAATGAGCAAGCAAACATATGGAAACACACTCTAGGGTTATATCAATATATGATTCTGCTGTCATAGCTACTGGGCAGCTGCAGAAATTGGCCTTTAGCTATAATCCATCCATCTCTGATGTGGTGAAGTTTTTTTCCCACTAATCTGATGTCCAGCCGGAGAAGTCGTTCCACAGTCCAAAACCTGCATCGACACCCGCCTCACTCTGCCTTAATGTCATTCGTCTGGCTTTCAGTGAAGACGTTCATTATCGCTCAGTGAACTCAATGCTGTTTCAGAGGTTTCTCCATCCTAAAGATAAAAAGCAAACATTAAGATGCTTTTTGAACATAGTAATGCTTCAAATCAAAAGCTGAAATTTGGCTTCAAAATCACATGTCGGTCAAGCCCTAGCACACACACACACACACACACACACACACACACACACACACACACACACACATTCATGCACCATGACAATGATCTGATGTTTCAAATCTGAACCTGCCTTGCCGTGGCGGCGGGGGAATGTGATGTCATCCGTTTGCTTTGACACATGACGATGATTTCACAGACCGTCTTGCCGCCCTACCCGTTTGACTGGGAGCACTTTGTTTTTTGGTACATTCATGTGCTTTTACTGGTTACTACTGAATAGGTGTTATTATAAGCTCTGTTTTAGGTGTTCTCATGAAGATGTTTGGAAAACACGATCAACTTTCTTCTCTCTCTCTCCACGCCTCAGCAATCCAACAAAAGATGCTCCTTCGGACCGATCGGGGGATGTGGGACGACACTGACAAAATGGAGAGATCCCATGTAAAAGTAGGCCTAAATTTGGAATAATTCCCCCGATAGACCCGAGAGTGATGAGACATTCGGTTTTGTTCCGGGGAATTTTCTTGCTGTTGACATTTTCTGAATCCAGGATTTCCACACGTTTCTGTTTGCTTTTTGTCCGCTCAGAAACAATGGGGAACCAACCGCCACTTCACTCTGTCCCCATTTTCCTTTGTGATCGGTGTTAATCGTTTTTTACCGTGTCTGTGATACATGTGTGTGTGTGTGTTTTATGCACATGAGTAAAGAATTAACTCTGTAGACCCAATTCATGTTGATGGATAGCACAACAATGGCCGTTCCTGGCAGAGCAGCGACAGGAAGAAGAGAGAGAGAGGGGGAAAAAGCATGTTTTTTTTCTCCAGTATTCAAGCTGTGATTGGTTCCTTATTGCTGCTGCCGCTTCCTCATTTGGCGTCGCTCCCAGTGCATTGTGGGATTGAGATTTCCCAGTGGTGAGAATCAAACTCCATCTGCTGAGCTGACACACACACTCGCTCAGACACAGTGAAAGCCGTACATCCAGGCACAGGCTTATCTAAACAAGCACACGGCAAACAAACGCGTCTGTTATTCATGCAGGAAAATACAAACACACACACACACACACACACACATGCACACTGCGCCATAAAGCCATCTCCACTGTGATAAACCATTTTAGCTGTGAAGATGAAAAAGTTTTATCTCAAATTAACAATTTTTTGGCTGCCCCACATGCCAACCCATTGCCGTAAGTGTATATTGTTGCTCTGAATACTGCCACTGAGCATCCAGCGTTCATTAATATCTGCCGTATGTGAAGCAATAGTATCACTGTGGTAGCTAATTCAGCCTGTAGCACAGAGCCAGACGTTCAGAATAGGAAAAGAGAGGGTAAAAATGAAAAAGATACCAGCTTCAAGTTACCCATAATATCAGGAAGTTTCTCTGTCTACATGTATAAAAATGAAGACGTTGTTAATGTGCATCATTTTGAGTGGTTCAATTTAAAGTTGTTTTGTTTTCTCAAGCAGTTTGAATATTTGTCTGAATGCCGTGAAGGATGCAGCCCACTAAAGGTCACGCTGAACCTACGACGGTCGAGACTCATAAAAACTAATGGTGTGTTCAGGTGCTCCTTGTCAACTCAATTTAAGTTTTTTTTGCCTTTAAACTACCCACAAATCTCCCAGTATGAGCTGTAAATAGGTAAATCGTGGACCAGGTTGATGGTAAATATATCCATGTTACTTCCATGTATTTGTAATGCCCTGTGATTAATGTGTCCATGCTGCAAATAGTGGAGTTCACGCCTGGCTTCCATTATTTACAACCTACTGTTGGTGTAATCCAATTATTTTATGATTACTAGTGATAGATCACCTCAACACGCTTACCTGGTAAATATATCATCATGATCACGTGAGTTTATGAGTTGACAGCGATTGCCTGGATGCTCCATTGAGCAGTCGATGAGCAGCACATAATGGATTGTTGAATCTTGAGGAGCCTGATGTGTTCAACATTAAATTAACATTATTTTGCGAAATATCACAATTTAGAGCCTCACTGTGTTTGAAAAGGAAGTTCAATTCATGTTTGAAATTCTAATTTAAAGCAAACATCTCTTACGTTCGGTGTAGTAGTTTTGAAGTAAAAATTGACTAAATGCCAGCAATACTCCTCAGTTCTTGAGTATCCTTTCGTCAGTGTCGTCAAACTGCTTGGAAACAAACTGTTTATCGCCTCAGTGCTTCCTCGTTTGACTTTGTGGTTCCCCGAGACATCTGTAAGGTACAGACTCCATAACAGAATGAGAGACAACAGAACTTAAGCCCACTTAAACAAATGCGCTCGCTTCCCTTCACACAAACGACAACACCAGCTTACCACTCAGCGGCGCTCATTTAAATAGTACAAGGGTGGGCTACATCCTGTCAAAGAGCTACCGTGTTCTTCACAGTCCAGCAGCTGCTACAGCAGATGTATTAAAACCTGAGAGGGAGAGAGGGGGGGAGAACGTCACTGACTGTCTTTTCCTATCTGAGCACAAGGTTTTCCAAAGACGACATGGGAGGAGGAGGAGGAGTGTGAGGGTCTGCCTTGGTGGCGCAGAAGAGGGCTGCTAAATGATCAGTGTTATATATTTACCATCCTCCTCTACACAGACAGGACAACACAGTGAACTTTCTGAACTTGAACTGCGAAATATAGAAAAAGAGCAAAAGTAACTGTCTGTGATATTGTCTGTGTGTGATTTACTCGTATATGATCATTTCAAAGCGTTGTCGCCGCTGGACGTTGAACAGCGGAGCTGTATGTAGACTGACAATGTTCTTATAGCCATTCTTCTGTCTGACCTGGGATCACATTTATATTAAATGTTTCAGTCCCAAGTTCTGCAATTCCTAAATGTGTATATGTAAAGGAAGAGAGATATTATAAAGATGTGTACGGGGGGTAACCAGATGAACTGAGTCCTTACTCTGGTGCTAGTGCAGCTAAGAGAAAACAGACATTTATGTGTCCTTTCACCTTTATCGCCATATATCCCCCCTGTACCATGTCCTCCTTTGGTGCAACCTTTTCACTGGAGTCCCCGCGGGCTGCAAACAGAAGATCCTCTAATCCAGTGTAAATATTCAGTCCATCTGGGCCCGTGAGGATTTATGAAACGTGCAAAATATTTTATTTTTTATCATGATTTTGTTGTTGTTAAGATACACATCTTATTGCTTTTGCTGTGCCTAAGAAGAAAATCTCCCTCATATATGTGTAACTGTGAATTTTTCATGTAGAAATGAGCTTGTAGAAACTGTGATTACCGTCTTGTCCTGTGCATTGCCGTAAGTTTTTCTCTCTCTTTGGAGTGATGGGAGTGGAGTGTGTGTGTGTGTGTGTGTGTGTGTGTGTGTGTGTGTGTGTGTGTGTGTGTGTGTGTGTGTGTGTGTGTGTGTGTGTGTGTGTGTGAGTGTGTGTGAGTGTGTGTATGTGTCTAAATAAGAGAGTTCATGTCCATGTTTTTTTTGTCGATGGTTGTGATATTCCAGCAGCAGCCACCACCTTTTCTATTATCCAAAGCCTCTCAATAAACATATCATTGTGCCACTCGTGCTCTCCGTCCTTTACACCGTGTGTGTGTGAGTGAGAAACTGTCAGACCGATGACACGCAGCATGAGACGGCGAGCCTCGAGCACCGTCTGAACTTTTGAGATATTCTCAGATCCACCAGTGAAACCCACACACACACACACACACACACACACACACACACACACACACACACAAGCATGTATATGATTGTGCTTCAAATGCTGCTGTAATTCAGAGGATCTTCTATGACAACTGACAAACTCTTGATTTAACAGTCAATCCTTCAAACTATCAAATTTAATTTAATTAATTAGTCAGCTGAGAATTAATAATAAATGTTAGCCAGAGGCAGCGTCAGTCCACAGAAGTTAGCGTCGGTGTTCAAAAACTAATGTTAGTTGAATCTAGGGCTGTCAAAGTTAACGCGATAATAACATGTTAACGCAAATTTGATTTAATGCCACTAATTTCTTTAACGCATTAACGCAAATTGTGATTTTTAGGTTGTAGCCGACAGTTTTAAAGCTAGAGTGAAGATACTGGTCTCATATGAAACTAGAAAACCTGTCATATTAACTTGTCGCAAAGGAGGCTAAATAACACTCCAAACTTAAGCTAAAATTTGATGAGGAAAAACTTCATTGCCATATTCAAAGGGGTCCCTTGACCTCTGACCTCGAGATATGTGAATGTAAAATGGGTTCTATGGGTACCCACGAGTCTCCCCTTTACAGACATGCCCACTTTATGATAATCACATGCAGTTTGGGGCAAGTCATAGTCAAGTCAGCACACTAACAGCTGTTGTTGCCTGTTGGGCTTGAGTTTGCCATGTTATGATTTGAGCATATTTTTTATGCTAAATGCAGTACCTGTGAGGGTTTCTGGACAATATCTGTCATTGTTTTGTGTTGTTAATTGATTTCCAATAATAAATATAGACATACATTTGCATAAAGCAAGCACATTTGCCCACTCCCATGTTGATAAGAGTGTTAAACACTTGACAAATCTTCCTTTAAGGTACATTTTGAACAGAAACAGACATTTCTTTTAAATTTAATGATGCGTTTTTTTTACGTTTCCATTCCACCGCAATTGTGTAGTGTAGTTTTATATTCTGCTCAGCCTGAAGGACAGCTGAAGGATGTTTTGGTTTTTGTTTTCTCTCGGCTTGCTTCTACTTAGTTGGGGGATAACATAACTGCAGAGACTTTATAACTGAGGATCATATTTCAGAAAGGAAAACCCACAAATCTGAGAAGCAAAAACAGAATCCCTCTCCTTTGCTCCCCACTAAATATATTCATAAACTTTGCACCCAGATAGAGTGCAACAAATGAATCAAACATCTCTCCTCCTGCATATGTGACAGTAGAGATTCTATTAGAGGCGGCAGAGAGGAGCTACTGTCATCTTGAGGCACTCTTGATTAGGCCGCTGCGCCAACACGACTGCAAAGCCACAAGAATCACAGCACAAAATCATCAAGGTGCATCTGAATGGCAGGCGAGCAGAGCTACATCATGTATACGCCAACTTGTTAGGATGAATATCTGACACAATGAGACGAATGAGGTGTCATCTCTTCGGCTCTTTGTAACACGAGGACACACACAATGCAACGTGTCTGCCCTTAATTGACTGTCGTCTGAGCTCGCTCGGGCAGAAAACAGAGAGAGAACCTGAAAATGACAAAATGATCGTCCTCAGTCATGTCTTAGTAATTGATGCTCATATATTTGGGACAAATTATGGTTTATAACCACGAGTATAATCCGCTGAGCATTATAAACATACTTAATAGGTCCTTATTCAACCGTTAAGTGGCAGTTCCCCCTCCATAAATTCCCTATGGAAGATTTAATGAAGCCATTGCATGCACACTCATAAACCAGGAAGTGGCTAATAAGCATTCATTTATCTAATTGCTGCCAAATGACTGAGAGGACATTATTATTCATAGCAATATTCAAGTGGGACCTGGTTGCACACAGTCACCTGCAACATAGTCTCACAGTCCAGTCGTTACTGTGCACATCTCAATATTCTGGTTCCTCCTCACCTCAGAAGTAATATTATTATCTTACTTACTGTATTGTGCCAAAGGGGCAGTACTTAAATACCCAATTCATCACATTACTTCTCCATTACCGTCTCTAAAATTGTTAAGTGCCTCTGTGAAAGATCAGAAAGGCAAACAGCATGTTTCAAATCAAAACGGCAGAGGACTTTAACCCACAAAAACTCTGCTTTTTGACCATTTCTTATCTAAAGTAGACCAGTTTAAGAGGTTTATGACCAATTACTCAAGTACTGTAGGCTACTTAAGCACAATTTTAAGTACTTGCTCTTTACTTAAGGGGAGACACCCCGGTGAATACTAATAAATATCACCATGAAACTTCCCCAGTTCATTACTTACATCAAGGTAATTAATTTTTGTATATGAGATTTCTGAAATTGTATGTTTAAATATGCAAATTAGGCATTATCTTATTAAATATGTGCTAATTTGCATACATTTCCAGAACAGAAATCTGAACATTGGATAAAGCCAGGTTCAAAATTCTTGTTTCATTTTGTTGACATATTAGAGTCAAAGGTTTATATCGAGGGAATTCTGGATATCTCTTTGTGTCACTCCATAAATCAGAAAATACTCTCAATAGCCATAAAAAGTAAATTTTCGCCATGTTTTTAGGATTAAAATGTTCTATAAATCAGGCTATGAATGATATATGAACAACCCCCTCTGTTAAAACCTTCAGAATATAGATATGGATGAAACTGGCAAGTTTGGTGGATGTAAGAGCTACTGAAGTGAAGATTTCTGGCTCAGAGTCTGAGACAAAACTCATTCTGAGAAAACGGCCTTTAAAATGATGTATTGTAAAATTCATTCTGCAAGACACTACAGGTGAATAGGGTATACCATTTAACTAACAGATATCACCATGAAACTTCAAAGACAATTATTTTTTGTATTACAAGTTTTCTGAAATTTTAAGGTTAAATATGCAAATGAGGCATTATTTATTGCTAACTTTTGGTGAATTTAGGATAAATCTACAGACGCAAATAGACAAAGTAGTAAAATAAACACCTAAATGTGTACTTTGGATGTTTTCTTTCCACTAGTCTGAAAGAAGACATGCTATGGAAGCAAAATAGCCCAAAATCTCAAAAGTGACCAGTGCATGAAAAACAATGTTTTTGCCTGAAGTGTCTCCCCTTAAGTATTTACATGTTACACGCTCCCCCCCTTCTTGTGCTCTTCTCCTCATCCTCAGGTGTTCCTGATCCACTGTGATTAGTGGGCGGCCCTGCCTCCATATTTAAGGGAGGCTGGAGGAGAAGGAGCTCTCTCTTTCCAGATCAAACAGCCTTCTGCCTGTTGTGATTTTCCCTTTTTGCTCCTTGTTTTTGTATTTATTTCTTTTGAGGATGGAGGTCTGGCAGTTTAGTTTTTGGGGCTTTGTTTGTAGTTTATTCACAGTTTTTGATATTTTAGGGGGGAAGCTTTGGTGTGGCTGGACCAGACTTTCTCCATCCTTTTGTTCTTTTTGGCCTCCAGACTCTTTTAGTTTTGGATATCCATTTCATTATTTATAAATAATACCTTTTTGCCTTTTTAAACTAACTCTCAGGTTTGGTGCCCTGTATGTTGCTGGTCACATGGTTGAGCCAAACGTGTTACTTTGCAAATGAAATGCTCTGCACACCCACACAGGTGCTTTCAATTATTCTGGCTGATTAGATCTCTGGTCAGTTGAGTGGAGCTGTGCCGGGGATTAAGAGATGTCACCACACTCTATGTACTAATAAGAGTAACAATAGGTTGGGGAGCCCTGGTGACCTAAGGGATAAGGCACTGACCATTAATTTAATTTCCTGTCATCTCTCCACTGTCCCCTATAATAGGGACATAAAATAAGAGGAAAGGGGGATGTCAATCAACCACTATCTGAGAGGTGATAACAAGAGTTAATGCTTTTTTTACTGAGTTACTTATAACTCATTCACTCATTTCCTTAATGTAATTTCAATGATTCAAACCAGTGACCCCTTCGTTCGGTCAATCTGCTAAACAGATGTGTAAAAAACAGATGTCTAATAGAGGCACTGGGGAGTTTTCTCGGTGATTGGAACAAGACATAAATACCTGTATACAATTAAGAGACAACGTAATGGGCAAGATTTGTCTTTTCTCATATTTAGATCATCTCTTTTCTGATGAATAGAGTGGCGCAGAAATGAGTCCTAAAACCTGGAAATGAGTTAGCATCTTTGCACTTCCGCTTATCCTCATACAACGGTTCGTATGGTATCTTACAAAAAAGTTATTCCTCAGTGGCGTAACTTAAGTACGGATGTTACGTGACAAATAAATCAACGTTGACTTCTGGTTTCACACAAGATACGAACACCAGTCTCCTGGGCGAATGTCTGTTTTGAGGGAACCAGGGCGATGTCAACTTCCGGGTTGGCCTACAAAAATACATCCTCCCCACATCACTCTATAAACAAACTAAACCTGGCGTGATGGTAATAAGAAACCGTAAAACACTGATGCTGTACTTTGCAAAGGTAGGTGAATAAATGGCAAAACAAACAAAACGAATGAGACTCTCTTTTCCTGCAGAGTGCCCGAGAGGTCTGTCTGTCCGTCTGTCCGTCTGCAGGTCCACCTATTAACAGCCTCTAAGTGTGAGATTAAGACGGTCATTAATCTTCCAGGCAGCAGTGGCTGATGGGAAAGGCCAGACAGCCCAGGGCTAAATGATACATGTACCTTGTCAAGACTCCTGATGGAGGGATGGATGGGTGGACACACACGCACACACACGCCCACCTCACCTGGCCAATAACATAAGAGAGGTGAAAGTTGGTGCATGTCAGCACTAAGATCACTGCAGACACGGGTTGGCTTTTGATGTTGATGATGAAAATAATTCTTCTTTTATTGTTGTATTCAAATAAATTCAAATAAATCTAACGTTACCATATTTCACCCTGAATTCACTAGACCTATAAATGAGACCCAGGGCCTTTCTCAAACCAGACCCTCCCCACTCCCACTCTGTGACGGAGTGAACTCCGTTTGTAGTCACACTCACAGCTGAATGAAGCACCCTTCTTTAAGGGGTAGGGTATAAATACAGCGGCAAGCTTTGGGACGAACCTCCCTCTCTCCGATGGAAACTGTCGTAACATTTCAGAACCATGGTTTCGTATCAAGCGGAGAGGATGTGTAGTTGCACGGAACATACATTTGTACGGAGCGTGTTCCATGACGAACACAAAACGGCGTTTCGTGTGGTCAGTAAGTCGGCATCAATGTTATATAACCCATTTCCACTCCCTGCTAATTAGTTTGGGCTGGCACTTAATATGGCGGACCCTCCACGCGAACGTGCAAACACTGTGGAAGTAGGTAGGGAGAGGGTGTTTGAGAAAGGCCCCCACTGTGGCAAAAATCTTAGAATAATCTTAGGAATAGCCTCAGTCTTGATAAGCATGAGCAGGCATTTATGTCTTCTGCAAATCTGGCAACTGTCAAAAATGTATTTTTTCCTACATCATAAGAACCCTGAGACTGATATTCATGCCTTTGTTTGTTTAAAGTAATAAAGCAACAGACATTTGGGGACAGTGAGGCTTCGTCTCCTAACTTTTCCGTGCAACAACTCCAGTGATAAACAACTCCAGTCATCTGCTGCTTGTTCCCGACACAGAGGTCAAACTCAGAATCTGGAGGCGGTTTCTGCATCCAGTGCCAATAAAAACGTACTTATCAGAGAGCTCTCATTGCGCAGTCTTTCCATTCTGTGAAGTCCTGGCTTGTTTGCTGTGCATCTCAGTTAATCTATTTCTAATTACGGCCCGTTCTGTGCTCTCTAATTGTGTGGCCAGATTGTTTATATGGTAGGCAGCAGTTGGAGAGAGGCCAGGAGAAATACAGATGGAGATCTCTAATGAAATACCCTTTGTGTGCATCAATGGTGTGTTTTGTATTATATATTACTTTGCTATATATTGCAGATGTATGTATGATTCTCTAAAGTATTTTCGTAATGTATTTTGATGAATAGCCTATAAATGTGCCAAGCTTTTTGCTATTAGTAGCACTTTAAGCTGACACGATGCTATCCATGCAGTATTTTAGGAGGGTAATTACTCATATATGACACGACTCTCTCTCACCTGCTGGGCTCCACTTTGTAAGCCACTGAAGTTCCTTCAGGCGATTCTGTTCAAAGTACCTGGTGGAGATCAAGGGGATGAAGGTCTTATTGTGCTTTTTTTGCAAAGAGGAAGTAGAAATGAGGGCAATATATTTGTAGTGTTTATGAGTTTGCTGAAAAATAGTAATTGTTGAGCATAAAATCTAGCATATCTATTAACATGTTGTCACTGTGCATTCAAAAAGATGCCGAAGCTTTTATGCTCAACACTCCAAAACTTGCTTCAGGTGCTAGTAATGCCAATCATACATCAATGCAGTTGTATTTTATCAGCCAGCAGAACCTGCAAAACCAGTTATAAAGTGTGTTTCATTGCATCATCTTGATGCATTTTAATGGTTAATTCAGCACCTTGGACAGCAAACTCCGGGCATCTGTTATTCTGGCGATATAAGTACTACTGTACCGCAGTTTCAGCACCTCACTACTTCATGAAACAGCTGTCATGTGAGGAGAGATACGATAGATAAACAATAATAAACAAAACTCTCTCTCTCTTTGTAAATCCAGCCTCTTATCTGTTATTGACAGTCTCAACCTTAAAATCTAAATCTGTGATCTCCACACACTTCTGAGTCCATTTAAATGTTGCTATCAGTTAACAAACCAATCAGTGTGGTTAAATATAAAAAGCAATCACACACGGCCAATATAACTTTGTCGAACTGAAAATCCATTATAGACCGGGCTGATTGTTGGGCTTTAATTACATGTCGGCTATTAGTTAGTTATGTTGTTTGATCAAGGTTATTTCCTGACCACAGTCACATAGAAATAAAGTTTTAAATGTATTAACATATTTATTTCACCCTTCAGTGACCCATTATGATCAAATGCTTAAAGGACCAGTGTGTAACATTTTGGGGGATCTATTGGCAGAAATGGAATATATTAATAAGAATATGTTTTCTTTACCGTATGAACCGTTATTATCTGCATAGGGAGCGGGTCCTCTCTGCGGAGCCTGCCATGTTGCACCGCCATGTTTCTACAGTAGCCCAGAACAGAAAAAACAAACTCGATAATGTTACTCGCTCCCCTCGCCGCCGCTCTCTCTCTCTTGCTTCACCACTCGCTCTAAGCACTCTACTCTTACAACACCAACTGGCTCTAGTGAGGGCCATTTGCGTTTTCACGTTGGCCGCCGCACCAATCCTACAGGCTTGGCACACAGGAGAAGTTATAATCCGTGACCTCACCGCTGGATACCAGCAGATCCTACACACTGTTCCTTTAAGAAGGTTCTTCACCTTCACGAGAGAAAACAAATGGAGCAAACAGACTACCTCTAATTTTGGTCTTGAACTTGAACTTTAAAGACACTGAACAAGGACAAGGAAATGATTTGTAGTTTCAGCAGGAAAAATACCGGTATTGACCTTCGGTCACCCACAGAAGATCAACCCAAACACAGCAGCTCACCTTGCAGAGAGTTGAAGAAAGAAAAGAAAAAGAAAACTCCTTCGGTCTCAACCACAGTAAACAAACCCAATGAGCTGAATAACTGCACAACAAATGTGTTTCATTAGGTTAAAAAAGCTGTTCCACCATCCTGATGTTCAGTAATCATTCAGTAACTGCATAGATTTGTCCAATGATGCGTCATTTTTTTTCATTCTAGCCCAGCAAACCAATTATTCTAGTGGAGAATTGGTATCACTGCCTTCCCGCTCCCTTCTCCATAAATGCAAATGGGATTATATGTTGGAAAATAGCATTCGGTGGTTTACAGTGGTGCGTTGGGGAAAGTATCATACCCGGTCACAGTCGGTGTGTTTAGGATTTTAAGAGGGTTGGGAAGGTGAGTAGTGGCATATTGCTCAGCTTTTGTGTTTCTCTCTCTGTGTGTGTGTGCATCCCTTACTATCTCTTAAAACCACACACACACTTCCATACACACTCTCTGTAGGAGAGGATGGGATTTACTGTCTAAAAATGGCCAAAGAGGAGGAGGAGGAAGAGGAGGAGGGGAGGAGACGAAGGCAGGGTAAGTGAGAAGATATGTGGAAATGTAGTGAGACAGGAGGGGGGATATATTTCTCTCTGAGCTGACATGGAAAGGAATGAGAGGAGGAGAGGACAAGTCATGAGGGAGAATGGAAAAAAAAGAAAGAAAATCTGAATAAAAAAATAAGAAAAATGGCGCAAAATCAGGAAATGCAGGGAGAGCCGGAGAAATAGAAAATAAGCTGTCATTTTCTAAGTGAGATTTATATATTTGTGGGACACCAACGATGAACCAATATCTCAGATCATTTATTTAAGCCTGAGTAAAAAGGGAATGTCCATTTTTCTTGTTGTGTTTGGGGCTCTGCGTGCACACACACACACACACACACACACACACACACACACACACACACACACACACACACACACGGACACAGCACGTACACAAGGTCTGGCCCGTCTGAAAAGCGGATGGCACAACAATCTCCAGGGCACAATGCTTCACTCCACCCACTCATCTCCGCTGAGAGGATTGAGAGAAGAAGAAAGAAGGGGGGGAAATGAAGAGGTGGGAGGGCAGAGAGCTATAAAAAAAAAGGAGGAGAGAGAAAGTGGAGAGAGAAAGAGTGAGCAAACAAGCAGTCAACACAAGGAAAGGAAAGAAGAAGATGAAGGAAAGGATGGAGGGGGAGGAGGAGGATGACACAGCGGAGAGAAAGAGGAGTGTATGTTTGCGTCACATCTGCAGTGGAGGAGAACTGCCTGACAGCCATCAGACGCCTGCTGAATGACAATCTCCTCTCCATTCTCAGGTGGCTTCTTCCCTCTTTTTTTTCTGGGAAGAAAACACTTCTTCGCCTTGCTCGCCCTCCAACGTCCTTGAAACCTGTGATGCACCGGGCTTACCGCGCCGGGTGCTTTCACACCTGCCAATCCATCTTTTCTAACACAATATGAGCTCCTGTAGCCTGTATGCCCAAGCCGATACCACGTCATCACGGTCGATAAACTATTACGGTGGAATCAATGCTCAGTGTGAAACATGAATTGAATAGAGTCAAGGTCCACCTGGTGTGATTTACAGTCATTCGCTGCCATGGCGTTGGAGCAAAAAAGAGGTTACGGCCTTGTTAATGGTGACAATTATGTGACTGATATTGTAAAGAGTTTCCTCACAGCCTCTAAAATTTTTATTTAATGGGCATTAGCATTGTGAGTAATCTTTATGAGACAGGTGTCGTCACAGCAACAGTGTGACATTTTGGAAAAATACGCTTGTTTGACGTCAATCCCACAATCTGATGAAACGATCAATATCATTAAACCTCTATTAGGTCCATAGTATGTGTTTAGCATAGGTTAGCAGTTAGCTAAAAGTGTCTCCATCAACAGCAAAAAAAAAAATCATCAACATATCATATCTTGTTTCCCATTGTGGCAGTGACGTGGTTCATATGCGTCAGATCTCACATTTGCAGCCGAAAAGAGCACGAGTAAATCGACAAATGTGACATGGTTTGAGCCAGAGACAATTCTGTCTTCTCTTTAAAAGTGGCACTAACAGGTATATGAAGTCTTTTATTCCATCAGCTACTGGTGTTTGAAACAGGATATAATTTGGCCTGTTAACAGCTGTGGATGTGCAACATGGTCCCCTCATGTCTGGCTTTTTTTTTTTTTTTTTTAAATTTTCTCTAGATGGTGTTAGTGCCAGTGATTATTACAACAGTGACAAAATTAACCTATTTACTTTTTGTTTTGATTATCTATTGTGAGACAAATTGACCCTTTAGGGACATTATAGTGCTACTCGACTCTGCTCTGTATCAGGGATATGACATCTATAAGTAGCTGTTGTGGTGGTGTCAGTTGTTTTCCATTCTGCTGTCTATCACAGTTACTCACCAGGTCACAGATTCGGGAGAAAACAGGCTAAAATAAAGATGACTGACATACAGCAGCTAAGTATAACATTTCGGGGAGCTCAAGTTTAACACAGCCACCTCTTTATTTCAGTAACTGTCGTCTGTCAGTGCAGCCATGTTTATTTGAGTCCCGTCACTGTTAATTAACCAGAGCAGCTGATGACGCGCCGCTCTGCGGTGGGTTTGACAATGCTGGTGGCCAGGAATCAATGTTTAAGACCCTCTGCCATTCAAGTTGGTGTACTTGCTTCATTTAAAGTCAGCTCATGAAGGAGCCTGCTAAATGAAATCCATTAAAAACAATTCTGCTCCTGTTTGTCCGTGATGGATTTTTGACAAAACAATTTTTGCCTGAAAGTTATTTATCCGAGCAAAAAAAACAACAACTTTCCACCGTACAGTTATTGCTTTGGACTGTTGTCTTGTAAATCACCGTGAGGCCCAGATTTCAACATGTCACAAAAAAAACATGATTAAAATGTCATAGTTCATTGATCTGTGTGTCCTGCTGCTTATTGAGAAGGTACAGTGAATGTAGCAGAGAAAATAAACTGCTGTGTTTTGGTCTTTGAGACTACAAAGCTGCAGAAATGTCACACCTCGAGAGAAACACCTCTGAGATTTCTCTCTCCCACAAGGTGTCACTTTTTAGAGTTTTTATTGTGTGACTGAAATTGCAAAAGAGTAAAGAGTTTACACAGGAGACTGAAGTGATTAGACCCCATCCTGAAATTAATTAACGACCTGTGAAGACAGCAGATGACTGTTTTCCCCCGGTGGTTCAGTATCTAGACGCTGATGGTGCTGAGAGGACTTCAGGGATTTCCTGCAAGTGACCAATGAAATTGGGAAGAGATGTCATTAGTCTGCACACACAGATCTGAAATATTAATTTATATAGGCAAGATAATTTCTTGTTCTTCACAATCTTTTTAAAGCTGTGATATCTTTTTGCTTTCGGTAAGTTAACCACCTTGGTCCAGATAGAAATATCTATTGGATCGCCATAAAATTTGGTACAGACATTCATGTCTCCCTCATGATGAATTGTTAACACTTTGGTGATCAAGCCCATGTCCATGCCTACATGTGTCACAGAGCCTGCAACGTATCCTCATATAATGGTACGTATGATATCTTACGAAAACTTATTCTTCATTTTGGTGCCTTCTCCTACTAATATCGAACAACACGTGTCAACTTCCGATGATCCGCTGTGGCAGCCGAAAGACGAACAACATGCATAGTCTTTTCAAAATATAATTCCATCTTCACAGGAAACAACTTGGTTAGGTTTAGGTAATAAAACTACCTAATTAGGTTTAGGAAAAGATCGTGGTTTGGGTTAAAATAACTTCGGAAGGGGCGTAACAAATAAGTCAACATTGACATCTGGTTTCATTCACACAGGGTATGAACACCAGTCTCCTGGGCGAAAGTCTGGTGTTTTTTGACCCACCCATCCACCGCGACCTCCTCCCTACACTGCGTTTGACGTTATTTATACTTCCTGGTTCACGATTAATTGGATTATATAATACAAAATTATTTTGTGGGATATACACGAATTACAGTGCATTACTTTTCGTAGGTATAGCTACGAACAGTGTCTGCCATAAAGTATAAAACAAATTTCTTGGTGTTTCATTAAATAAAGATTAAACATGGACACATTTGCAGAAATATGTTAACACATTTGCATACAATAACCCGGCTCTAATATACTGTAGGGTTCCCACACATGTATCCAAGCTTCCCCTTATTTTATCTGTCAGATTAATGAAGGGCGGCTTTCACCAGACACTCGATTTCACTTTAAATGGAGTGTGTGAAGTGAGTGTATGTTAAAAACGCGTTACAGTTCCTCGACTTTCATTCCTCTCCTCTTCCCCGTTCACTTTGAGAAGAGCGGGAGATTACAGAGAAATTGAGGAGATTAAGAAGAGGAGGGAGGATCAGGAGGAGAAGGAGTCTATGAGATGGGAGGAGATCACGGGTCGAGAGAGGAAGACTGTGGATGAAACGAGGAGGAGGAGGACAAGAGCCGTCCATTAGGTGGGGAGTGCTGTGGCGTCCTTGGGCCTCGGGTCAATAAAGCCATTACATTATAGTGACGCACAAACTCTGTCCCTAGACCTGACAGTGAGTGTGTGTGTGAGGAGTGCACGGGAGACATATGAGTGACACTGCATGAACACGCAGTCGGCTAGAGAGACAATTTGTCATCATGTGAACACAAGCTCTACCTCTGACAGGGACACACACACACACACACACCCTCAGGGCGTCAGTTCCCAATACGCTCACATCAAAGCGTATATATGCTTTCATTCTGCCATTTTTCATCTTCAGCTCTGTATGTCTATGATAAGGATAACATTCGATTAGCTGTCTCTGTGCCTTCGTATCTTCTCCCGTGTCACCAACAGACACCCAAGCTGCGTCTATAAAAGTCTCGGGACTATGATACGGAGGAACAGATGAACTACAGTCTGCTGATGTTGGAAACTAAATATTTTATAGCATTTTTAAGTCAAATATCTGAGCGTATCTGGCAAAAGCAACATCATCTGGCTGGTAGGACAGTGACTGGTACAGTAATCACAAAGAGCTGATTCCAGATAGCGAACTAATACCCATGTCGAGTCATACAATGGGAAACCGAGATCAGATCTCATGATGCACACACTGCGGGAGTGTTTTTTACACAGTAGGACTGCACACAGGAGTTATCTACCTTGATGATGTCTTAGCCTGTTACCTGCAGCTCTTTCTCCTTGTACCATTCCTTCCTTGCATTACTGATAAAAAAAAACATCCAACATGTCCATATCTAGTTCTGTAGAGCAGTTTTGATTGATTTATATTGCAATTTTCAAAGCAATTGCACGTTCTTTGATATATTATTGAATGAAACAAAACAATAAGGGTTGGGCTCCATGGTTTAAGTAACTTGAGTTATTGAGAGAGGAAACAAATGAGTGAGCCCTAATACATGAATGTCTGTAAAGTCTGTAAAAGAAAGAAAGAAAGAACCAACCAACCAATGAATAAACAAACCAACCAATCAACCAACCAACTAACCAACCAAACAACCAACCCACCAACCAACCAACCAAACAACCAACCAACCAACCAAACAACCAACGAATAAACGAACCAACCAACGAATGAATGAACCAACGAACCAACGAACCAACGAACCAACGAACCAACGAACCAACGAACCAACGAACCAACGGACCTACCAACGAACACCAGTATTGCACCACTCCATCTGCCTCAGCCAGCCGTCTGAGGATATACGTAGGTCCACCTTCCACAGTCCACAGAGGAGGTCTTTACCAGGATGGAGAATACTGCCCCTGGGCCTGGTCAATGTTGAATGAAATGGGTGTGTACACAGGGGTATGTTCTATGGTACAAGTGTGCATTTAAAAAAAAGAAAGAGGCGGCATGTAAATTAAAATGTTTTTGGAGGTCTTGGAATGAGTGGAGGCCCTCAAGCCCTCAAATGTCAAATGCATACTTGTTATTACTCTATTTAGGGAAGAGGAATATGTTGCCCTACATATCAACTGGAGATGTGGAAAATGGGTGACTGAAGGTCCCAGTTGGGTGTAATTTCCTAAAAGGTGTCAGTTAGAAATAAACTGAAATAATAGAGCAAAGTTTCTGTTTGGATTGTTTAACAAAGATGTTGGAGAAGATCAGGTGTCACGGTCTCGGCTGTGACTCCGGGTTTTCTCTGTTTCTTTGTGTTTCTCCCCCTCGCCTGTGTGTGTCTGTCTGCCAGTATTGATGATTACCCACACCTGCCTTCCATCAAGCTCATCACCCTGCAGTTTATCATCGCCAGATCATTGTTGCAACCACCATGGTAGTTAGTCGTTCTTGGCCGCTCTGCTTTTGAATAATCTGAGTCTTCTCCATGCTGTGTTTTGATTCTGTGAACTTACCTCTGTTTCATTGTGTCTCTTGGATCACTTTACTTTGCTTCCTGCCTGCAACACCATTACCCCGAGTTGTCACCCAAGTCACACTCCCATTCCCTTCAACTTGCCCAGCCCGGCTCAGCTCTCATTCCCCCCCAGGTTCCTACAATAAATCCTTCATTACTCTCCACCTACTTTCCATGTCTACATTTGGGTCCACCTGCACCACTCACAACATTAGGTCTCGGTGGAAAGTTTTTTAAACCTGCAGCAGTAGCAGGACATGTCCAGATTGCATTAGCAGAGACTTAACACAGCAAATTCAGCTCTGATAACGCTGTAGGAAATCATTACCCTTTGCTAAACAAGGAAAGATATTTGCATCTTCTCTCTGAAAGTATCTCCTCCAAAAAGTATTCCGAATGTTCTTATTAGCAAAATAAAGTTTTAGAGAAACCTGGATTACACTACCTTTCTCTTTGATGTAGCACACAGCATTCATATTGTTAGTGACTGATTTTTGGTTATTTCTAGCGATGCACCAATATTGGATATCGAATCGATACTGACCCAAATAGCTGGATCGGGTATCGGTGACAATGGGGCTGATCTATTCAATGTTATGTTTATATAATATATACATTATATACTGTCATTTTAATTCCTGATTCCTGAATTCTCACTGAAAAATTGGGATCGGTGCATCCATAAATACACATGACAGAATAGGGTTATAAGTTTAAACAGCAAAAACAATTTGGCTAAGGTAAAAACAAATCCAGAATTTGAGAGCTCTTGTTTGTATGAAATTACTTTTTCTGCTTGAATGAATAAACTGTTTTTGAGATCATCTCAGTGTGTGTAGTTGTGAACCTGCACTGAAAAGGAGCCTCGGGAGTGATGTCACCTCGTGACCGTTGCACAAATGGATGGCAAACACGTCGAGGAGGTTTATGGCCTCACATACAAAAACACCCTCCTCTCCACAAATAATAAAAGCTATTTCAAATAATACTCTGTTTATACTGTGTCTGTTTATTTTACTTATTTTGCAGCAGGTTTCCTGTATATGTGTGTGTGTGTGTGTTTGTGTGTGTGTGTGTGTGTGTGTGTGTGTGTATGTGTGCATAAATCTGTCAAGCCACTATGCGGTCTAACTTCTTCTTAGACCTATTTCTTTTTCTCCCTGGAGTTTTTCTGTCATTCACTGATGCCCTGCAGTGTGTGTGTGTGTGTGTGTGTGTGTGTGTGTGTGTGTGTGTGTGTATGTGTGTGTGTGTGTGTGCGTGTGTGTGCGTGTGTGTGCGTGTGTGCTTGAACAAGGAAGTGGCAGAGCTATGTGTATTATGTTTTCATGCATTTGATTTGTTTGTGCCTGTCAGTATTCTTGTGCTTTCTTTAATTATCTGTGATCTGTGTGAACGTCTGTTTCAGTGTGTGTGTGTGTGTGTGTGTGTCTCAGCCCCCCCATGGTGCAGTAATGAGACATATTGGCTAGACAGAGCTTTGGGAAGGTCACGCTAAATTGAGGCATTGAGGAAGAAGGGAAGGTGTGACTTGTGTGACTGTGAGCCTCTAATGACGAATCAGAATAAATCTGCTCTAAATTAGCAGGCGAATATCATCCCGTAATGACCTGGGGAGGAGAAAAGAGACAAAGATGGAGATGTGAGGAGGAGAAGCACCATTAGAAGACACAGGAAATTATTATCGTGTTACATGAACCTGATGACACAAAACATAACGCAGCTGTCAGACTCATTTCATTCTCAAAGGAGTGCTGGCTGTTTTCCATCCTTCACCAACCGGACCAACATCCTTCAGCTGGTCGCGTTTCTTCTCCTGACAACCCTGTCTCCTAAAATTATGCTCATATACAAATAATCAGCATTAGCAATACATGTAAGAAATGTGATGCTGCCTGGAGGCTCCTAAAGAAAAGTTTATATTGAATGTATTTTATTTGTTTTCCTGGCATCTAAAGAATGACACCGTTAAGGTTAGGGAGAGATTGTGGTCTTGGTTAAATACAAAACATTCTCATTCCCAGGGCGTCAAATACTGACGCTTTATTGTGGCCATCAGCGTTTGATACCGCCGCACAAGCGCCTGTATGAGATGCACCGGGCTTTCCATTAACTACAGTGTAAACCCATCCGCGGCAACAGTAAACGTTCAGGGAAAGTGTGTCGAGAGTGTGGTGTTTAAAGAGTGAAAAGAGACACACAGGGCGGGCAGGCGGGCGGGAGGGGATGGATCCAACAAACACAAGGCTTAAGCCCAACCATGTAGTCTTTTCCTAAACCTAACTAAGTGGTTTTATTGCCCGAAGCTAAGCAAGTGTTTTTGTTTAATTAACAACATTAAGCATGTGTTTACTGCGACCAAAAAGTGACATCAAGGGATCTGACAAAGCGCCAGTATGTGACGAGTTGGGATGAGAACGTGTTGCTTATTCACAGATTTGCTTTCCCGCTTCAAACTCAATCAACTGACAAAGATTATTTACTTTTTTTTTCTTGTTTTTTAAATCAGCCAGCAATTACATTTCCTCACAATTTTGTTTGTCAAAGGAAATTGGTTGTGTGCAGCTGTATTTGTAGGAGATCCTGTTGCTCCTGCAGCATTTGGACAGACACCAACCTGTTTCCAGGTATTGGCTTTTTATCTCTTCCCTCATTGAAAGATTTACGAACTAATATGAGTCATACACCACCTCATCCCTGACCTTGGAGGAAACGATCCTGTACGAGCAAAGCCAGCCGACAGCCCATCTTTTTGTCATTCTCTTCAATTTCTCATCGGGGGGGCAGCAGCAGCCGCCGAGAGCCTTAAAGCATCGTGGTGTTGAAGCTCCAGCTGCTCCACTGACTACAACTAAAAGATCATGTGGAAATGTAAGAATCAGGGAGGGGATGTAAATAAGCTTAGTTGAACTTCCGTATGGTTGAATCATCTTATTGTTACTTTAAAAAGTCTTCTCACTGTCTCTGTTTACACGGTTCACCTTCAAAGTTTATCTCTCTGTACTACTGGAATTCTTTCCGTGGGATTTCTTCAGACATGATGAAATTATTTGCAACTCAACCTGCACTGAATTAGCTGTTACAGCTGCCGAATCAATGGCAGATACTGTCATTCAACTGCCTCATGTCTTACATGATAAAGCCACGCGGTTCAGATTGTTACAGAACAAGAGGCTTGCTGCAGTCGGTGTGATTAATGCAAACCAAACTCCCCGTGGCCCAGCTAAGTGTTCACCTTTGTTCCTGTTACAAAGAGGTCACAAACTGATTCTGTAAGGGCAGGTAAAAGAAAAACTGCAGCTTAGCAGACAGCAGCAAGTGGCTTTTCCACTTTGACAAGAAGTTACAAAAAAGGTAAGATGTTACGAGAGGAAAAAAGAGTGCTTTTTGGCATAAAAATTGTCAAACTGTTGAGTATTACCACAAATATTAACCATAAAATATTGCCACTGGCATCAGCTTAAGAAATACCAAGGCTGTCCTCGCATTTTTTAAAATGCTTGAAATGACCTGTCTATGTTTATGTCTACCCATGCATGTGGGAACCTTTATTCAGCAGAGGGGAAGGGGGGCTGCCCAGGGTATGTATAAGTGTTCAACCTCCACATGCCCATAGTGGGCTGGTCGCTGCACTGTGTGCAGGAGAGGACACCGAGATCCAGTTTCCATAAAATAAGATAACACCGGATTAACAGGAGAAAAGCTGCCAGGCAGTGTAAACACCAGTGTAATCTGTATAGAATCTGTATTCTGCATAAATGCACCTGGGAGTATACAGATAACAAGCCTCACTCTCACGCTGGAAGCGGTGTCCCTGTTTTTCTATATAGCCTAGTATTTAAGTGAAGAAAAATGTGCTTTAATTTGCTATGGCCAGTTGTGTTCAGCATTACCTGCTAATCAAAGTCACTGTGAGGAACATTTAACTGGTTATAAAACAGTCTCAATTTAATACTGATGCCTCCATATGACCTACATAAGTAAACAAGACCGTCAGCGGCCATATTGGCTATTTCCAGACCTATAATTATTCTTCATGCTTGGGACTAAATTGGGAGGAATCACGCTGTACATTGCGGGCCGTATTCTAAAGCGCTGTCATGGTCCTAGTGTTTTCTGTTTTGGCTACGCCTTCCCAGTGTGCAACCTCCGGGTCTTAAAAGTGAAGCCAATGCTGAAGTGCCCTAAACTTGCATTCTATCTAATAGCCAGCAGGGGGCGACTCCTCTGGTTGCAAAAAGAAAATGACCCTACTTCTCACTTGATTTATTACCTCAGTAAACATTGTAAACATGAGTTTATCGTCTCGATCGCTAGTTTCAAGTCTTCTTCAATATAGCATGATGTTCATTTAGTAAATTATGGTCCCATTTAGAGTAAAATAGACCATAAAGCAGGGTATGCTTTAGGGCTTGGCTACCTTGTGATTGACAGGTCGCTACCACGGCGGTCTGGGAGTTGTCCATGTTTTTGTCTTACACTTTTAACCCTTTCACAGTGTGTTTTCAGTTCAAGAAAATTAATTATAACCTTTTTGGTCGCCTAAAAATGTCTTATTCAGAGTTCGGTTGTATTTAGCTCCACCGTCTCGTGTCACTTCTGGTTGCAAAAAAAGCCAAAATGACGAGCTCGAGGCTTCAAAACCATAGTCCACAAACCAATGGGTGACATCACGGTGACTATGTCCACCTCTTATATGCAGTCTATGCATCTTCCATGTGTTTTTTGTTGGGTCCCCTGTTTGTACTCTCTCTCTGTCTGTGTGAGTTTTTCTGTGTGGCACTCCGTTCCACTCCTGCTGCCAATCAACCTGCACACCTGAGATCAATCCACTGATCAAGCTCCTGTAGTATATCTACCCCGGCTCTACACTCAGTTGAGTCTCTGTTCAGTTTGCAAATGTGGTAGCCTATACGACCGGTTTCTTGTTTCAGTCAGTTTAATCCTTGTGTTTGCCTGAACTTTGAATAATTAATATTTACCTGTGCATCAGGTTCATTCCCCGCCTGCCTCACCCAGCGCCTCGCACGTCTGCTTCCCAGCCGACAGCTCAGCTCTCTCAGCCTGCCCCTCATACACCTCTGCATCCCAGAATCAACTCTCACAACTCATTTCTCAAATAATTTTTTTTTACAAAACTCTGTCTGAGTTCTGCTTTTGGGTCCAAAATCAACTTTCACAACACTACCGGGGGGAATTGTTGGAGACACCATATCAGTCAAAGCTCTGCGATACACCACATTGACCTGTGGATTTGTACAGCACGAATCTCAGTTGTTTCGAAAGCAGTTCCATCTGTACTGTGTAACATTTACATCAATATGAAGCCATTCATCACCACTGGGAGCTGCTCGCTTGGAGCAAAATCAACTGGCAAACAAAAATATAAAGAGACAGAGCAAAGGCAACATAAAGAACCTCACATGGCGCACTGCAGTGACATGTTTTATAAGACTAGGCGGCTGACGAATCTCAGAGGAGGTGAGATTCATGTGGCTGTCAGCGGCCAGTGAAGCAGAAGCACATACAGCGTGAAACTGGGCATCGTGGTCTGTGCTCAACAGATGCTCATTGGTATTACCTGGCCATCTCACTGTCACGCTGCAAAAAAACATAGATCTTAATGAATCATCTCTGAGATGAGATATGTTTATTTAAATAAGAGAAAGAAATATTTTCATTTCTTTGTTTCAGGAGTTGAACAAGAATATTTTTTTTCTAAACTAATCTGCCTTTATTATTCCTCATTTTGAAATAATGACACTTATTTTTGACAAGTCCGGAGACATTTCAAACTGTATTGAAATCAAGAGGAATTACTGCAGCCCACTGGGCATAAATGTTCTCTAGTTTTAGTTGAAAATAAGCCCGCCAGACTGAATACAAGACTTGTTATGACTGATATTTTTTGTAGTGTGCCCCCTCCTTTCTCTTCTCTAGTTATTATTCAATCCAAGTCCGCCAGGCTCTCACTCTGTGCAGTGGAGTGCCAATTATTATGGTAATGACTGAAACAGATATCAGATGGGTTTCCCTGGAATAAGCTTTTCATATTTCACACACATCACTCTCTGTGTGTGTGTGTGTGTGTGTGTGTGTGTGGGAAAAAAAAGGGAGAGACAGCAGCAGGAAGCAGAAGGGAGAGTTTGTCCATATGCAGAATTGAGTTTTCTCACCTTCTGTGGCTGAATTAAACCTTTATGGGGGGGAAATTCATAGCAAACGCCTTGACTATTCTCATCAAAAACACATTCCTCTGAACACTTTTGACATAAATCGAGATTATAAAAGCTGCCGGTGTCGGTGACAGGAATTGGACGCAAGAGAGAGATGTGATGACAGTCCTATTTCCAAGGTCATTGCTCCGTCGTCGTCCTGTTTCATCGCCTCAGCCTCTTTACGGGATGGATTCATGTGTCTCCCGCCATCCTCGCGGCATCATATAATGTGTTTCATCAAATCTGTTGGAAATGACATTGAAGTTCAGGTCCATTTTGGGAGCTGGCAGAGAGGTTGTGGTGTGCACATCCTGTCCTATATTTAGGCAGGATGCAGGATAACAGATTCAATGACAGAAGCATGGAGAGTATCACACTGGCTTAATGCTTCAAAAACCTAATTGGACTGTAAAAAGGCAATGTTTGACCCTTATGGTCTCATTAATCGCCAACATGATGAAAGACAAGGTGTACTTTATCAATGTATCCTCATGCAACGATTCGTATGATATCTTACGAAAAGTTATTCCTCACTTTTCGTGTTTTCCTAAGAACTTCCAGCGTCAATTTCTGCTCCAGTCTTTTCAAAATAAACTTCCGTCTTCACAGGAAACAACTCCCTTAGGTTTAGGCAAAATTAACACTGAGTTAGGTTTAGAAAGAGATCGATTTGGTTAGGTTTACGCAACAAAATTACTTAGTTAGGTTTAGGAAAAGATTGTGGTTTGGGTTAAAACAACTCCGGAAGTGACGTAACTTATGTATGGAAGTTACATGACAAATAAATGAACTTCACCTCTGGTTTCATACGGGATACGAACGTCAGTCTCCTGGGTGAAAATCCAATGTTTCTTTACCCATCCTGACCTCCTTCCTACGCAGCATTTGTTGCTCTTTATACTTCCTGGTTCACTATTACATACAAATTGATTTTGTGGGATATGTTAGAATTACAGTGGATTACTTTTCATAGGTATAGCTACGAACAGTGTATGAGAACAACCTGACTTTATATAGTCCCAAAGTTGACTGTTGTCAATGACAATGACGTCAAAAAGATGATACCAATTTTGTGACTATACCTCGTGCTTTGTATTTTGGAGCCTGATTTTGATTTAGTTTCTTTTATTGAAA
Organism: Sebastolobus alascanus; assembly: GCA_916701645.2. Classification (NCBI taxonomy): domain Eukaryota; kingdom Metazoa; phylum Chordata; class Actinopteri; order Perciformes; family Sebastidae; genus Sebastolobus; species Sebastolobus alascanus. The sequence goes on from CAKAOJ020000406.1 coordinate 361,771, forward strand.
ATATTAGTAAACAGAAACTAAAGACATTTGACTCTAGTTTTCATCTGTGAAATATATAGATATAAAATATCTATCTATATAAATCTTACTTTATATTTTTGATGTCTTATAATGTGGGGCTCCAGCTGTTGCCGTCTTTGTTGTGTTACCATGGTTGCAGGTGTCATTTTGCATTGATCGTGAAGCTTGTGGAAAAGGTACCTTTTATCACAGTGTCCGTGTCACTCTGCTCTGCAGTAACAGACTGACTCTCCTCCAGCTGTCATTTGTGAAATATTTTGAAGTGCTCATCTTTGTCCTACACTCAGTTGCTTAGTGTCAAAAGGTACCAGACAGTGAAAGATACTGACTCACTCAGTTCCTCCTGTCTGCTAGACACTGAGATGTTCTTTAGACACCAGGAACTGAGGTCATGACCCCCAAACAACAGAAACTTGCAGTCAAAGTGAGGCACCTACAAGTAACCTACTCAACTCTGGTTGTTTGACCAGAACTTCTCACTCTCTTTCATTCTTGCTCACCTTGCATTAACGCAGGCATTAGGTGCTTTCTACTGCAGAGCAGCGTATCATTCACAACCTGGATTTACTCACTTGTTCACTGTCTAGTTGACCACTGACATTAGCCCTCATTTACTACCGCTAGCAATATGAAAGATAAATGACTAAAAGTAATATATGTATTATGTGTTAAATCCTCTGATATTTAACATGTACTGTATAAGAGCAAGGTTAAGGTCTAAGAAAGGACATTTTAAAGTGGTTTTAAAGTAAAAACCAACAGCTTGGGACTGGAATAATTCCTCTGTTCCTCTAACATTAGGAGCTACAATGTGTGGTTCCACATATGCATGCATTGTTGAATAAGACTTTGCGTTCAAGTACTTATTTCATTTATCCGTCTTTCACATGATTAGTCTCATTTTCGCTGTCAACCAATATTTTTCGTCACAATGTGAAACAATGAAATGAACACTGGTCCTTTCTCCTTATTCTGGGAGCTCTCCTTTACATTATTAACCATGCTCCATCTTTTTCACTTCATTTTCAGATATTAAATAAATGACAGTAAACACACCAACTCCTACTTTCAAGAAAAATGGATGTGATTGCATTTTCTGACAGTGACAGATTGTAGGTGTTGAAAGATGTAGTTCACTCAGAAGATAACGATGACAGGTAGGCGCTGTACAAACACAGCTCCCACACGCACACACAGTGAAGGACATTTTGTTTACTTTCCTCGCCTCCAAATCATCTTGTTAAGAGCAAAAAGATGACTTATTCTTTAATTTGTCATTTTTACACCTCGTCTTGTCAAGTTGAAAGTCTGAGAAAGGTCATTGAAAAACTGTTGCTGTATCCAAACTAATCTGCATTTCAGGTTTTTTCCTCAGTGTTGATCCTCAGATAAAGGGAGAGCTGAGGTTTATTGATGAAACTGGATGTTGTATTTTTAATGAAGTCAAACACTTTCAAGGCCCTTCGTTTATTTTCAACAACTCTCAAACTCATTGCTCTTCGAGGATGGGAACCCTGCAGGGAGAATACCACCATGTGGCCACCAAAAGAGACTTATTTTTAGTAGAAAGAAGACATAATGCTTGACTGATGCCATCCAGTAATATTCCACTGAGTGCATTCAATAATCTAAGGACAATATAATTAGTGCTGATATCTGCTGCAACTGTTGCACCTCAGGCAAAAACGATGCAGCATTTCCATGATTAGTTCATTAAGCTTCTCTTTTACACTTAATGGGCCACTTTAAATTCATAATTTATGGGTCTGATTGTCAGTTTTAATACGCCAAAGCATTTGTTTTCATCCTATCCAACACAGTTTGAAATATGGTTTAAAAGAGCAGATAATCACAGCTGTGATGTTCAAAGCAACTCTTCACTTATTTTGTGTTTACATGCATCATTGACCTTTGTTTATTTACACATATGAAGAAGATAAGATACAGTACTATAAGACAGGGAACATGAAAGACAAAAAACTTCCACTATGGTCTTAATTCTCCAGAGTAAGTGCATTACAGAGATAAAAACATGGAAATTATATATTATGGAGGACTTGCAGTATATTAGATATTTAAAAAAACACCTCCCATGCACAAAGCATAAAAAGCTTTTTTAATAGCCTACTATAAAAAATACATATTGCAAATGAGATTAAAGCAGCAACACAGAACATCAAAAATAACAGACATATTGATATTAGCCACTAAGAGGGAGTGATTTCTATGCATTATTCCCTCATTTCCCAGAAAGTCTTTGAACACGTCACATTTAGCTACAGTTTTACATGTAGGTGTAGAGCAGAAAATGAACAGTAGCAACGCTTACATAGTCCTAATAAATCCAGATACTTAAATTCACCAGTCTAAAGCTGTCTGTCAGTAAGTACCTCAACTTAAAAATAATGAACTTATTGCTGTGTGTCACATCATATCAGAGTTTCTCTTGGTCCAAAGCTGACATGGGTGGGAGTAATGGACACAATATACTTCTTTTATGGGCACAAATGGTCCCCATCTGCAGATATGCACTTTTTAATGATACAGCACCATTTTATGATTTATAGCTAATTATTTTACGGACCCTATCACAGAGTACCATGGACCCCTGGGGGTCCCCGGACCCCACTTTGAGAATCATTGGTGTCGAGAATGATGATGATGAAAGCAACAGTAAGAGGTGACAGATTAATCCTTTACTCAGCAGAGCCAAAGCTCACCAGCAGGGTTTCATGCAGACGGATATCAACATATTCAAGTTGTTTCCTTTTCATAAACTACCATGTTTAATGTGTAATGTATTTTTTTAAGTTAATTTGATCATTAGTATTTTATGCAAATGATCTACAAAAGGAAAAAAGTCTGAAAAGAAAGAAAAATATTGTTTCACCTCTTCCGCCCTGCTGGTGCTTCTGGTAAGACCATCGTTACAAAAACAGTTTGCATGGACGCCTTGTTACGCCTTGTTCTTACATACAGAAAATGTATTTCTAATTGAACTCAATCTCTCAAGGCTTCCAAACATCAAAAACACGTCACGGTAAATTACACAGAGCCACGTACAAAAGGACATTATCTCTGGAAACATTCGAAAGTCAATTTGGCGGATGCAGTTTGCACTTTTTCGTGAGAGATTCTGCAGGTTTCAAATGTAAGTTCAAAGACGATTGCTTCTTTTTCATCATTTGCGATGAAGCCTCAAGGAAAACGTGGTGATTGCAGCTATAAGTGAACATGAGGAGGAGGCTGATTTGCTGCTCCGTTGGATTACCTTGTAATTTAGTACCAAGAAAACATCATTGAGGTGTTGTGGAGGAGGACATATCCAGACCGCTTACACTGTACAGAGACACATATTAGTGCCAACAACTAGAGGATTAGCTGCAGTATTATTACCTCCGCCGCAAATAGACACCATTTTACATCTCTATGCATAACCCAGATCAGGGTTCAGGGCTGGGTCACGTTCCCCTGTGTCTACAGAGAGAGAGGACTGCGTACTTGTTGAAATCTGTAATTTACAGCATTTGTGCATTACTCATATTCTGATAATTATTTGAAGGACGATGTCACATCATTCAGAGACTGCAAATCCTTCAATTTCATAGACATTTCAATAAATTGCAATAATAATGTCTCTGTCCTTCTGCACTGTTTTTCATCAGGTCTTTGAAACCAAACAAACCAAAGAGTGTTTGCTAGATAACTTATATGAGTAATTTCACCTACATCACATGTAGGTGCAAGGCTATTGAAAAACAACATCAAAAAAATTATATTGGTCCTGATGAGGATCTGACTGCAACATCGTCCATTTAAAAAAAATCAGTCAGGCATCACTATTATGATTTTTACACTGAAAATCAGTATATTGTCTTTTAAATCTCAGGTCAAAGCCCTCGCCAATCTTCAGGCTAAAAAGTGCCAAATGAAATGCAGAATGTGTGCCGTGCCATGATCACCCCGTTTGGCGAGCCTTCTGCTGCCCTAAAGTACACAATGATCTTGTGTTTGAATGATGTTTGAGTACTTATGGACTATTCTGTCAGGCACAGATGGAAGATAACAGTCTTCATTTTGCATTTGCAACTGCTCCATGTCCTCAACAACAGCTTCTGAAATGTTCTGTTTCAGTTTGCACTCCCTAATTAAACTTCACATTTGTCATGGTTTATTTGGCCTCTCTGTTGATGTGAATCAGCAGATGAGCACAGGAACAAAGAGCTGGACTGGAGCATCGATATCCTGGGACATCTTTGGCACACGGGAGAATCCTGTGTTGTTGGTTAGCCCTCTGACCCACACTTTGGCTATCCCTGTCATGTTTGACACCACATTTACATGCTTAAAAATAGAGTTTAATATTGTTTCAGAATGAAGGTGTCTTTTCCACTGTAATTTTGTAATATTTTCTGCAACTCTTTCCTGAAAATACAAACATCTTCTGATGAAAATCTGTTTTGTTTTTTGCTACGCTGACATTTCAGTCCCCTCATCTTACAACAAACGTGGTATTAATGCTTCAGTTGTAATTATCAAACACTTAATCAACATCATGATGTTCATTAGCTGACACCTGTGCTCAGAATAGTGCAGCAGCGATGTGGCTTCATTGCGGTAATCACTGCGACATTGAAAGAAACCTCTGTGCAACAAAATGCGACAGTGATGTCACATTTTGAGCCGTTTCCTGCAATCAAACTGCACACAAACTGCACTGGAAATGCATCAATGTCACATCACATCCTGTAACTGGGATTGATAGGAATAAAAAGACACAGAAATGCAAAGAGGCAGCATGCAAAATACTGTTTTTGCCTCCGAAAGTGTGTCACATTGTCTCTCATTACTCCGACCTAATTTATTATCATTCCTATCAAACTAAATCGTGCTCAACAAGTAAATGTCCTCCTCACAAAGGCCACTCCCCACTGCATTATGGCAATAAAACAACAACAAAGAGTCATTCCCTTTCACTCTGCTGATGCTCTCTGCTATCTGTCTTATTGCTTCCTCTCCGCCTCTCAACGACGACAGATCCCTTCTCTGTGTTTTCTCGAGGCTGCTGCGATGATGAGCCGCACTGCCTCCCTCCATGTTCTTTTTTTGGGGAGTTTTTCAAATGTCAGGGATGAAAATCTTTTCACAAAAGACGGATGTGGGAGAAAAACAAACTTCACTTCTTGCATAGAAATAAACTCTTTTTCACCTTCACCCTCGTTTGTGTAGCCTATTTATATGCAGCATGCAGTGCACTCTGTACGACTTGTTCTCTACAATGTTGGTTTTGCTGTGATTGAGACGAGTGTTGAACTGTGTGTTTTTGAGCAGGTCATAGAATTTAATCTCCTGAATGTTAATCAGATCATTAATGCAGGTGGTTGTAGAACAGTTTAACCTTGTTGCTGCTTGTGTGTATATATTCTGTAAAGCTGGGGAGTCTTTTCAGATATTAAATTTGTTAGTTTAATTAATTGTGAGAATAAACAAAACTCAAAGATCAACTACATTTCAAAATAATAGAATAGAAGAAATGTATTAAGCGTGAATAAAACAGGGTTATCTGCTCTCCACAAACAAATGCAAAGACACACATTAGTATAATACCACACACAATAAATAATAAAAATTATTTCCAGTTACAATTATCAATTTATAAAAATAATATTATACAAATAAGTAGCCAAGACGCCAAGACGGGACATGTTGCAGATATTCTTTTAATCCCATTATCTTGAAATTAGGGTTGTCATACGCTATAATAACACGTTAATGCAAATGGAATCATTGAAACTAGATTGGTACCAACCATGTCATACTAGTTTGTCAGGAAGTTAGGTTAAATAACGCTCCAAACATATACTGCATTTTGGCGAGAAAAAACTGGCATGGCCATTTTCAAAGGGGTCCCTTGACCTCTGACCTCAAGATATGTGAATGAAAATGGGTTCCATGGGTACCCACGAGTCTCCCCTTCACAGACATGCCCACTTTATGATAATCACATGTAGTTTGGGGCAAGTCATAGTCAAGTCAGCACACTGATACACTGACAGCTGTTGTTGCTTGTTGGGCTTGAGTTTGCCATGTTATGATTTAAGCATACTTTTTTTGCTTAATGCAGTACCTGTGAGGGTTTCTAGACAATATTTGTCATTGTTTACATTTGCATAAAGCAAGCATATTTGTCCACTCCCATGTAGATAAGAGTATTGGATACTTGACAAATCTTCCTTTAAAGTACATTTTGAACAAATAAAAAATGTGCGATTAATTTGCGATTAATCGCGATTAACTGTGGACAATCATGCGAATAATCACGATGAAATATTTTAATCAATAGACAGCCCTACTTGAAATCTTTAGTTAATTATCTCCAGAAAACAAAAGCCAATTTTTTTCTTCTACTTTTTTTAAACAAGATTATTATCTGTATATTTCAAGAAAACAAATAGATGGATAGTGAGATGTCTTATCATGTCAGTGTCCACAGATCTGTGGCGCTGCTAATGTAGCATCTGATCTCAGGCGTAACGTCAGAGCCAGAGGATCCCATCATTCATCACTGCATCATAGTATACGTTAACAAAGGCAGACATTGCACCTTGTTTGTTCCTGTTAAGAGATAACGTTGAAATCAGTCGAGAGGAATGCATTTCAGTGATCCTGCAGATTATTAACCCATTAATACCCATTAACTGGCACTGATCAGTTGGATTATAGTGATTGTATCACAGGATACCAGGGGTTGGTTGGGGGTTGGATAATGCCTTCATCCGTTGTGTTTGAGTTACATTTAAATTTTCACAAATCCTACGTCATTAGAAAACTAGAATTACCACCTCACAGTTGTATGTCTCTGCTAACCAGTCAGGTTGCACTTTACATCCATCCATCCAGTCTGTCCAGAATCAATGGTGTGGGGAATGGTGCTGGTAATTTGACCACAGGAAACTTCTAGTTTAAATTTTTTCTTTTTTTTTTATTGGATGCAGTTTATATTGTGCAAACTGGACTTGAATTTATGATTTTAAAAAGGTCAAATAAAGAGTACGTATGTTTTGGTTGTCTATATTTTGAAATTCCAAATCAAACCTGAAAAGAATCTCTCACTTCATCTTTTTCATATTAAATATATGATGATATATAATGCATTTTTTCCTCCCGCATATTCATATCTAAATTCCTACCTGTTGGTCGTGGACATGTCGACATTGTCACTTTAAACCTCCCCCAGCTGTTTTATTCTTATTAATATCTTTATTTCGTGCTGAACCCTGTTAACGTCTCCTGCCGCAATGACCCAGTTTCTCCACAGACATCAGTACATTTCCATCTCATCTTTGATGTCCTCGCGTACATCCTGCTACATTCATTCCTTTGCACGACTGTGACAGAGTGTGTTTTGTGAATTTGTGGGATGCGAAATATCTTCCGACAACCCTGAACTGGGTCTTGCACGGGGGAGGCTGAGCTGCCCCGGTTTCATAAGCAAGTAATGACAAACTCACCAGAGCGCCTGCGATGCATGACTCATAAAGATATGGTTTTTGAAATGCTAATTACGATTATACACAGGGTGGAAAGGCAAGATAGAGGAAGAGTGAGATAGAGACAGTAAGACAGTGGGAAGAGACGCTCCGTATCTCGTTGGGTCTTTTGCCGGAGCTGACAGTCACGGTTTCCTTCTGAACGTATAAGATTGTTTTAAATAATCTCTCTTTAACGGCTTTAGTATTTCATGACTTTGCAATGAGTCAGAGAGGGAAAGAGAGAGAAAGAGAGAGTCAGAGTTTAGGCGGTAAAGCCTGAAACACTGTGGGAACGCTCTTCTTACTTTTTTCTCCATCTTTCTCTCTCTTCATCGTATGTGTGTGTGTTGGTATCCAGTGCGGTGAAACAGGGCTAAACAAGGTTAAAGAGAAGGTCAAACACACATGGACACAGTTAATCTTCCTCCTGTCATTCCAACCACATGAGACAGTGCCCCTGCAAGGGAAACTCAATTATCTTTGTTCGTAATATACTGTATCTTCTGCATCACTGGCTGATATCCGCTGGTATATGGACAGAGGAGGTTTTACCTTAAAATGCTTTATGGGGGTAAAATTGGGGTGATGCAAAGCCAGATAGCAGATGTGCAGAACAATGATTTATTTTCATAAGTGTGCTATCATTCCACGCGCTATCTCACTCATCTTTTCCCCATTCTTCATGGGAAAAGCGTCTTTTTCTTCTCCGTCTCACATCTCCTGTTTTTGTGTTCCCTGCTCTCTCGTATAATTTTTCCTCCCTCTTCTCTCTCATCATCCTCCTGCCATCTCCTCCTCCTCAATGTCTCCATCATCTTTGCCTCCTGTTTCTTCCTTTACCACATCTCTCCTTCTTCTCATCCTTTTTTTCCTCCATACCACTCTGCTTCTGTCTTTCCCGTCTTCCGGCGTGTTGAGCTAGTGAAGGTCATTTTAGTGTTAGAGTCGGGGGGGAGGGGATGATGCAGCCATATATGCATCTGCTGCTCTGGATATCTGCAGGAAGACGGATGGATGGATGATAAGAGCGGGAACGTGAAAGCAGAGGAAAGACAGAGGGTGAGGGAGACAGAGTTTCCTGCGACCTTTGTCTGCATCCTGATGAGGACACACTGTGTGTGCGTGCCTGCCGCCCATGTAAAACTCTGCCTTTATGTGCACCAACGCGTGCTGCTGCCATTTGTTTTCATTAGTGGTCCATTATGATGGTCACCCCTTTAAATTACCTTCATCAATGACAGCGTCATTATTTGCATTTTGAAGTAAGCCTGAAAAGCTGTGTCCTTGTAACCCCAAGCTGAAATTGAACAGAGATCATGGCTTCACAATTTCTCCACATACCGAAGAGGTGCGCATGGAGCTCTATTAAAATCAATAAAAAAAAGAGTTTGGAGGGTGATGTCTTTTCTTGTAGCCTTTCCAAAACAAAAGAGTCAGGAATGGTTAACTACTACTGTATAGCTTACTACTAACAATAGTAACTAGGGTTGCCAACTGTATTAGCCGGGATGTCCCGTATATTGGGCTGAATTGGTTTGTCCTGTACTGACTGCTGCTCTACTCTGATCAGCCAACACGTTCTCATCCCAACTCGTCACATACGGCCGTTTTGTCACACCCCTTGGCATCTGTGTAGTCTTTACCCATAGGAGTCAGCCTAAGTGCTACTGTCTGAATTTTAAGTAACATTAGCAACTCTGTGCTGCTCTTTATTGGATTTGGGGCAGTTTATACTCCCCCATCAGCCAAACTCTTCACCCAAGATATCATTTGCCAAAAGATTAGTCTTAATCCTCAAATCCTATTCTTATTTCTTGTGAAGTGAAAATACAAACAATTGAAGCATGAATCTAACCGCTGATGCTTGTCCAAGTAGGCTAAGTTTTTCTATAGCAAACATCCAAACAGGGATTAAGGTAGAAGCAAATGACAGTCTGATCCTACTGTGCTGTATGTATGCCTTAGCTCATTCCTGCAATACAAGGATGTTGCTCCTTTATTTCCGTATCTTCTACATTGATCATCAAGTGATGCGGATGTTGACATTTTCCATGGTACATGCAGCTTCAGTCTTTTAGCATTGTATCATACATGTAGCGAGGATATTACATATTTAAGACGCTTTTACAGAGTTCTCGTTTTGAAACGAATCAACGTTTTCAACAAACTCACACTCTTTACGCTAACCAGCTAGTTAAAGTTGTTAGAATCTTGTTGTTGTTTTAATTTCAGAGTGCAAAATTAATGGTTTCAAGCTAGAAATTAGAAGCCTGCATTTATACGTCTGTGTGAAATCAGAGACCCACTGTATCAACAACCACTATACACTCGGGTGGTAAATCCACCTGTTATCACTGTAAACTGCACATGTGCAGTGCTAGATTGGAAAGCATATAGCATTAAGGATGGCAGGGCTTCGCAAAGGATATTTTTTCTGTTGGTGGTGTTGGGTTGGTTACCTTAGCCTCAATAACAGGCGAGGACTGTAACTATAATGCACTTTTAGTTTTGTCTTTTGCCCTTCAGGCATACTATGAAAAATGGCATCCATATAACCCTAAATTTCTTCTTTCCGTTAGGCCTATTTGTAAAATATGATGTCACCGTTGGAGTAAAATATGTGGAGGAGCTATTCACATCCAACTGGAATATAAAATATAGCTATCGTGTTGAGGGAGACCAACAGGCTGCTTTAGGAAGCAACATTCAGAGCTCCATTTACATCAGAGTCAGTTCTATGAATACATTTTAGTAAAGCATGTTGACAGGCGCTGGTGGGATTGCATGCAAGAAAGGTTTTTCCCCCTCAGATGAACAGTTGCAAAATCCTCACAATGTCAGTCCCCCTGCTGTGTCATTGTCAGACATACAGCTTGCTGCTATCGCTCCTTGTGCCCACAGCCGGAAAGCGAAAGCTCGGTTGTTACTGGGTTTAAACTGGCTCGGCATTTTGCAAACACCTGAACCATTCCTTGCCTCTGCATGAAAAGAGTTGAAAGAGTTCTGCAGCAGAGCCGGGCCTATAACCTCTATCCCTGCTGCTCAAACTGACGCACTGAATCAACATGAGTGGAGGCGGCTAATAATCCGTGGAATTAAATGAATGGGAGTCATTTCCCCTTCTAACTTGACAGTATAATACAGATTAGTGGCACTCTGTAGTGAGTTATCATGTAGGAGAGTAAGTGCGTGTTTTTGCATACGGGGTTCGGTTTACAGATATACCTATGCCTTATGAATATTACTTAGCTTCCTGCCCGTCAAACAAGCAGCGTGCTTCGCCTGTTCTGATTCCCTCGGGGACGAGGACAGGGGCGACCCTGGCATTTACACTCTAATGAAAACAATCATAGGAAATATGTTAATCTGCCCGACTGTGGTTGGCTGAAACAAACTGTGCTCTTTCAAAAAGGCCAGATGCTCCTATGAGTAATCACCTATGGCAACTGAATCCATTTAACCGTTATGGCTCAGTATTTGACCCGTGTATGTGATGTACATCATACTCTGTGCAGCGTTACAGAGAATAATATCCGGCTCTTTTTTGCCATTGGGTCACAGAGCTGAGATTATCCATTAGTGTCTACAAAACAGGATTTAACATGTACAGGTAACAGCCAAAGGAGGAAATGTATCAGTTGACACAATGCTCATTACCGAGTGGGAATGACTCTGTTTAACAGTGCCAAATGCTGGAAATGATCAGTTATACACGGTGGACTAATCCTGTTGAACCAGAATGAATGATTAAACTCTTCTACGGAACAGTGTACCCATCCAGTACGACTGCTGGAGCTGGGCTGATAATGGCTGCGAGGGAAGGAATTACTCAGGCTGGTACAGACCTTATATGACTGATCACAGAAGAATACATAGCATGGTGCACGCACCATATGGCAGGAATGCATGCAACGTGGATGGCATGCTCATCTACATGAGAATAATATGTTTGTGCAGTTCTTGTACAGCCTGTAGGAAATGATGAAAACGAATCCCCTCAGGAAAAATATGAAGAAAGTAAATGAGGAAAAAAACACTACCCACTCTATTATTAAAAAGCATGATCATTAAGTTTTGAAGCAGCTACTGAAGCGAACAATTAATAAAAGGAAATAAAGGCAAAGTGGACAATAAAACACTGAAAAATATATATATTTTTTTATGTTAAGATAAGTTAAAATTTTTTCAAAGAAAATTCCAATATACTATAAGATTAGGAAGAAAACAAATGTCAACAAATGAATAAATATGTGCACATTCATGGAGGCATGATGATCTTTATACTGTAATGGAAATCACTGGGAATCTTCTTGGCATCCACTGAAACCAGTCGAATCACATCTGCTTTATTTGCACGGTTTACACAGTTAACTGTCTATTATATTTGAGGGAGATGTCAAGATACTTTGCTTGTACAATATGTCTGCATGATCACAGTCCCATTTTGTGAGAGACAAACACAACAACAACAACAACAACAACAATAATAACGTCAACAACAACAACAACAACAGTAAATACAAACAATAAGCCTTTAACATTGTCTGAGACATAACACAGAATAAAAGGTATAAAGATGTTTTGACCCAAGGTCAACAGATCTCCAAGTGAAATAGAATTTACTGAGATAAATGTGTGTTCATGTAACCGTTGGAGAACATGGAGTTCATGTAATTTGTCTTTGCTAGATGCAGTTAGATCTTAAGCTGGCAATTATTGTCGAAGATGTAAACTACATCTTCAGTGAAGTTATGTAAATACTCAAAAACACTGGAGCGAGGGCTGGGAGGCGGGGTTAAATGAAACGCTAGAGCGCTCTATGGGCCCAGTGGATGCGGAAGATCCGGGTACTTTATCACTCGGCAGTCAAACTTTTTTTGCTTCATGTGCCACTGATCAACTTTCATAGGAATGAACTGGGCCCCGCCTCCGATGCTGTATCCAGTTCTCTTCATAAATCCATGCTTATAATCCTCTGAGGTTAACCAGGTATTTGTTATGAAAAGTACTATTTTGATTACTGATAAGCACAGGGATATAATTGCTGTGAATTTATTATGGAATAATTGTTTGTGCTATATGTGTGGGAAGATAATTATGCCGACGAACCTGCGACGAACTCGTACTGTTTGTGGTGATTTATCATTGTTTTCCTCACTTTGATGGAAATCACCTGGATCCACTTCAAAGACTGAACAGGTGACATTTGCACCCACTGCAGTTAATTAGTCAATTTAGAAATAAACTTGTAAAGTACAGCATATGACATTTGAACTGTCACCTTGTAGGTCCATGTCAGCCTTCTTCCATTTTTATTTGTGATGTGATTGGAGTATGTTTTCCTGTTGCCGTTTCAGGGCTCTCAGTAAACAAATTTAGACGCCACCTTCGGTGTCACTGGTACAAATGCGGCGATGTGTCATGACTCTCCGCTCTGACAGGGTGAGCATCAATGCTGTGAAAAATCACTTTGATAAAGACAGTTGGCTGGATGTGTGTGTGTGTGTATGTGTGTGTGTGTGTGTGTGTGTGTTCTTCAGTTTGGCTAGGAGGATCAAATGACGTCAAAACCGGGACGTGGTCGTATTTCTGTCCCTGGTCCTTTTTTTATTGGTGAGGGGGCATGTGGGTGGTGACATGTTGCCAGGAGCAGAAGTGACAACCTTGTGGCTGAAATATGTCTGCCAGAGTGTGTGTGTGTGTGTGTGTGTGTGTGTGTGTGTGTGTGTGTGCATGTGTGAGACGGACTGTATTTAGTCATGCTAAGGGGCAGGACAAAGATACAAAAAACAGAAGCAACAGTAAGTGACAGAGAGGAGGAAGGGCAAACATGGAGGGATTAGTCATTATCAAGTGCAGAAGTGTAACATGCACAAACACACACACACACACACACACACACACACACACACACACACACACACACACACACACACGGCAGAGCTTTATCACCTCTCCAAAGGTCTCCACTAACATACATCCTCTATTTCTCTGTATTTGTAGCTCATGAAAATCTACGACCACCTGTGTGTGTGTGTGTGTGTGTGTGTGTGTGTGTGTGTGTGTGTGTGTAGCCTACAGGGAAGACATCTTTGTCCTCAGTTCAATACTGCTGTCAGCGGCCCATGAATTATGGAAGTGTTTGGAAGTGACAAAGCACGGCTTACAGCCAAGAGACACTTTTATTGAGTTGTGAGATGTGATGGGTGTGTACATGCGTGTATGTGCGTGTGTGTGCGTGTGTGTGTGTGAGAGAGTGCGTGTGTATGTAATTTTGTGTGTTGTTACCATGGTTGTGATGAAAAGACAGATCACCTCTCTCTCTACTCATCCCACTCATCGTCTCTCTGTTTCTACCTTAACATGGAGCTGTGCTACAACAAACAAATGACGGTTTGAATGAGGTCTCCTCGCTGACGGCGAGCAGCAAGACGCAGTCCTCCTGTTGACGTTGTCTCCCAGCCACATCCCAGACCAGTTTATTCTCCTCTAAACTGGTGGCAAACTGGTTTTGTATTCTGTGCAGTGCATATCTGGGTCCTGTTGCTTGTTCAAGACCATGCGACTGAAATACTAAATAAATAGGTCATGTCACATGAGGTAAACTGTCAGTTTTCGAGGGAGTTTGTTGCAAAACTCCAGGTTACTATAGCAACGCAGGTGGATGAAATTCAGAGAAGAAACTCAGAAACATTGATAACCTGAGGCGGAAAGAAATTATGAGAAGATTTAATTTCTCCATCATTAAAGAATTGGATGACAAAAGTATCGAATAGACATTGATGTTCATCATATGAAGGTTAATTTAAGGGTTTTAGCCAATGTTACCTTTATGTAGGGACATGTTGGTGAAGTCCTGGGTTATGCATTCATTCACAAACAGAAAATGTATTATTAAATTGTGCTTTAATATATCTGTAAGTTAAATTGGATTTGGTCACAAAAACACAATACACTTAAGAAAAAACTGGATTTAGAGATTATAAGGAATATTATAAGTAAGGACCTTTAAGGAAAAACAGTTAATATATACATTTAAAAAGCACATAAATAAAATCCCAAAGTTTAAGATGGCTCTTCCCTCGTCATGTATTTCAACAACTCTTCTGATCACATTCTGTTTGAAAACGCTGAAATGTGAAGCTCTACTTCTGCTAAAAAAAAAAAAAAAGGAACAGGTCTTAACTTTCAGTTTCCTGTGAAAACTTTGGAATGAAAACATAACGACATTACAAAAAGAGCCAGGAGCCCTAATATGCACCGCACACATGCACACACGTCCTCACACAAACACACACATCCGCACAAATACACACACACAGTCTCTGGGCATAAACTGAGTGTGTTCCCTGAGATGCCCTGAAGTTGTTATCTTAAAGTGGCATCCTGGAGCTGCAGGGTGGGAGGGTGCGTGACTTGTGGAGCAGATTTAGAGTGTCCCCAAAGAGTGCAGTACAAAGCTCACACACACACAGTAGACACAGAGGTGAACACACACGATTCCCTGTATGCCAATTCACACACACTCGTTGGTACAGACATGTGCATCAACTCACAGCACTGACACACACACATGGCCCCAAGTCATCATTTTTACTTACTGTGCCATAATTAAGAGACACTCAGGAGAGTTCTTGTTTTCATCATTGCTAACTTTTCATCTATTTCCCGGAGGGGAATGTGCTTCATAATAAATGCATGAGCAATCAGATCACACACACACACATAGTAATCCATATATGATGTTGTTTTTGCATAATTCTAATTATTTATTTTTGCCTTTATTTGATATGAACAGTGGGCAACCTTCCAGTCTGAAAAGTGAAGCCAATGCTGAAGTGCCTTAAACTTGCATTCTTTCAGCCAGCAGGGGGCGACTCCTTTGGTTGCAAAAAGAAGTCAGATTGTATAGAAGTCTATGAGAAAATGACCCTACTTCTCACTTGATTTATTACCTCAGTAAACATTGTAAACATGAGTTTATGGTCTCAATCGCTAGTTTCAAGTATTCTTGGGTCAATACAGCATGATGTTCATTTAGTAAATTATGGTCCCATTTAGAGTCAAATAGACCATAAAGCAGGGTATGCTTTAGGGCGGGGCTACCTTGTGATTGAGAGGTCGCCACCACGGCGTTGTCCGGTCTGGGAGTTGTCCGTGTTTAATTATTACCTTTTGGTCGCCTAAAAATGTCTTATTCAGCATTTGGTTGCACTTAGCTCCAATCTCTTGTGTCACTTCTGGTTGCAAAAAAACAGGATGGCGATGGCCAAAATGCCAAACTTCAGGCTTCAAAACGGCACTCCACAAACCAATGGGTGACGTCCCGGTGACTACGTCCACTTCTATACAGTCTATGGATATTAAGCATGGTTGCTCGGAATCAAACCAGGGATATTGTGGTTACATGACGTGCATCATAAACCATTCAGCAACAAGGACACCCCGTCTTCGGATTATTTTGGGATTCTGTGTTTTCTCCGGTCAGACTTGAGCCACATGTCTACAGCCCAGAAGTGCCTGGACGTCCTCAGCTCACTTACCTATCCTCTTCTCCATCACAGCCTCCTATTTTTATAGCTCTAACTTTCTAGGACCATCCATAAAACCCACTCAGGTTGAACCTGAGGCCGGCACAATAATAGCCGCATGAGATGGAGAAGTAAGTGGAACTGAAAAGTGGAGAGGAGGAATGTATGCACCTTTCTCCGCTGAAGTGGAACACACTGACCCGAGTCTAAATCATTGACGAAAAGTGAGGGGAAAAGCACTCGAGGAGATCCTCTCACAGAATTACAGCTGATTTCTACAGCAGTGGGAAAAAAATCAGTGAAGTTTGTTTAAATGCAACCAAAGTGTTGTTTCGCATCCTGGCAAGGAGTTCTCCTTACTAAATAGTTTTAAAAAATACTCTGCTGTAATTCTTCAAACGGATTTTAATATAATCAGAACAAATTCAATAACGCTGATTTCCTGTGGTTCCTTTTATTTCAAAATACAAAGCAGTGGGATACTTTCATCCAGAGAAAGTTAACTTTTTTACCTTTTTAATCAAAGACATAGAAAAAAAGTCATACTTCTCTAATCTGGTTTTAGTGAGAAGGGAGGATTAGTAATTACAGGGAAGTTAAATCAGGCTATAGTGATGGTTGCAGATTTGGATTAACTGAAATTCAACCTCATATTTAAAGGGACATGTTTTTTTTTTCCTGTACGTTGCTGAAATAGTGTTTTATCCTCAAGAAAAGATATATTTCTCAAAAGCCTCAACAGCGAGCACCAAGTGTTACACCAACCTGGTCCCACGGGAAGGCGTATAAATACCACGACATTACACAGACATTATGCGTGTCATGAGTACGCATTTTAGCCTTTTTGAGTGTCATTTGTTCGCTTCGCAAACGTCCGCAGTTAGGTTTAGGCAAGAAAACCACTTAGTTAGTGTAAGGGAAAACATCATGGTTGGGCTAAAAATAAGTACGTCATCTAAAAACGGAAACAACTTAACACAACTACAGAAAACACGTCACAAACGTTAATTGCCATGTGACAAACGTCATTAAACATAACTTACAAAACAAAACGGTCTCAAACACGGTTCTACTGGTCAAAAGTTTGGTGCTTGTTGTACCCATCCACCTCCCCACCCGACCACT
The DNA here is from genome assembly GCA_916701645.2 of Sebastolobus alascanus. Taxonomy (NCBI): domain Eukaryota; kingdom Metazoa; phylum Chordata; class Actinopteri; order Perciformes; family Sebastidae; genus Sebastolobus; species Sebastolobus alascanus. The sequence continues at coordinate 378,980 of CAKAOJ020000406.1, forward strand.
GTAAGCTTATTTATTAGTACTTATTGCACGCTAAATGCCTTGCACATTATCGTGGCATTTATACACCTTTTCGTGCGAACGGGCTGGGTACACGGCACTAGTTCACCACCATGACATTGGTAATACTGCACCGTGTCTCTGGGCACGATCACCGTCTCCGCACAGGTCAAGCTGTCTTCAGCCTCGGCACTTCATTTCCCTTCATTAGGCCGACTCTCTGTAAAGCTGTCCACAAGGATTTGACATCAATTCTAATTTGTTGCACTTTGAAGTCTGATTAATTCACAATTACTGGGAGAAAAAGAAGGAGAGACGAGGATAGAGAGGGCAGTGAATATGAGTGGGTGTATAGAAAAGAGACGGGGAAGTGAACAGTGGCGGTTCAGTCCTCTGAATGCAGAGCAGACAATATTGGTGTCTGATGGCTGATTATGATTTCAGCTGAGGAGTCAGACAACTGATATTTTGTGCAATTATCTTTTGGCATGCCTATTTTATGCCTAATAAATGACAGTTATGTGTGTAAATTCTATTCTCAAATAATTGGTGTAGAAGTCTCCCACAGACAACCAGTGTTGTGTTGATCAGTTCAACCATCAGAGGTGGAGCACGATGAAAGGCTGAGCTTTAATAAAAGGCTGATATCTGCAGAGGAGGATACGGGTGAAATAAAAGACGGGCTGGGTCATTGTGAAGAAGATTTACTGAGTCACAAAGACAGCTTTACTAGGCAGTTAAGAACAGTAAGAGACGAGTGGTTCAGACACAGGGATTAGGATTGAGCGATGAGAACAGATATGAAAAGAAGTTCATCTGCGTAGCGATGAGACTGGAAACTCACACTGCACACCAGCTAATAGAGGTCGACCTTTGCAGTTTGAGGTTAATCATTTACAGCACAATCAAACTGCGCTAGAGTTAGTCTCTTACCAACACGTTCTCATCCCAACTCGTCACATACCGTCGCTTTGTCACGCCCATTGGCATCACTTTATTTTTGGCATCTAAACCACTATAGTTACCCTTGAGGTCATTTTAGGATTAGGCAACAAAACCACTATAGATAGGTTTAGGAAAGAACGACATGGTTGGGCTTAAAATCACTACGTTTGTACAGTGAAAATGACACTGAACATTGTGAACACAGGACACGAAGGAACAGCTGATTGTAACGTAATGCACAGGACACGTGTGTTACGTTGTAACGACCACTACAAAGCCTCGTTATTTGGCGCCCTGGGAATGAGAACAGACTGTAACGTTGTGAATTTCCCTTAGTGCTAATGAGTCATGCAGACTAACTGCTTCTCCTGCTGCAACAAGTCTTCTCATGCTGTTGCCGTGAACACCATTCGGCCGCAAGTACTTAGTTTTACCAATTATTTGGAGCTGTAGCCGAAAAAAAGTATTTTTATTTTGCTGCAAATCTTGTTAACAAGCACAGGTGGAAATAATTAGCATTGATTTCCATTTGACTCTGAGTTTCTCTGTCCAAAGTTATGTTTTCATTATAGTGGTGAAACTTTCAGAGTCAGCTTTGTTTTTATGGGAGGACTTCACATTGTTAGCTAACTGTCTAGCTTTTATAGGGAAAATTACAACAACCAGCATATGAGAGCAATATGCTTAGGATCCAAAATCATCTTCAGATATTAGAGATGCTTTACTCAATATTTCTTAGAAGAGTGCAGCGCCTGTTCGGAGTGGGCCGATTGCTTGGCCCCAGGAAGTGCTGCTTGTAGTGTTGTCGAGAACTCGTTGACTCCAGGGAAGTGAAGAAGAGTTTGGTTATAATGTTAGTAAATCAGCATCCAACAGCGAAAGTGAACAGCAGTCAATGAGCTACAGCCTGTAAAATCCCGCTGTTGAAAACATGCTCTGCTTAGTCTGCAGAGCCCTGACGCCCCGCCCCCGCTGCTGCACAGAGCCTGTTCGCTTGTTTATTCAAAGTTTATTAATATTGAATGTGTCACGTGTCCAAATTGCACCAACTTCGACACTGCACGTCTTTGGGTCCCAAGTAATACACCCGCCAAGTGTGAAGTAGATTGGATGAACGGTTGTCGAGATAAGTGAAACATATACAGACAGACGGAGATTCCTTGACTTTTCAGAATTAAAACATTTCTTTGAGAATATCCCCTTAAAAATATACATTAATGTGCTCGCCTTGCAAACTAGCACATTTAATTTGCTGTAGGTTTTCCTTTTTTGGGGGTTACAGTCTATTCAACACCCACATTTATTCAAGGTTGCCAACAGGCCAGTAATTATACTAACTGGTCGGTCATCAGCCATCTTTACCACTGACATTACAAACTAATGTTTTGAGGCCAAGCATTGCTCATAGCAAAGAATTTGATTTTAGTTCCCAAAGTTTCCAAAGATACCAAATATGCTGATTTACAGGAAATGTATTTAAAATGATGCACAACAGTTCAGAATAACTGAGCAGCCTTGGTTTGAATATTTCATAGGTCTTACAGGTTCAGTGAAAAAAGCAGAACGTGGTGTCGTACAGTGTGAGAAACTTTTTTTTATTTGAACAAACTTGTGGTGACATTTAAAAGAAATCCAAAAAATAGCAGAATTTCTTTTTCCGGGTGGTGTGAGTTTTCGGTCCTGGCACACGAGTAGCCTTATCTGTCGGCCTCATGTCTCTTTGCGTCCCAGCACGGCGTCGTAGATCTTCCCAGTGAGGCGGTGCTGGATGCCGGTGAAGCCGGCGGCAGCCAGGAGGGCAGCGTACTGAGCAGCTGTCCTCTCTCTGCCCTCCGTCTGCACCAGCATGTTCAGGGAGTAGAGCTGCACTGTCACCGGGCCAGAGCCGTCCTCGTGGAGCAACGCCTCCACCAGCAGCACAGCGCCTCCTGCGGGACGGACCAAAGGGTCAGCTTTGTTTGGTCCTTTCTATATGTTGTTTTCTCTTTTTTTGTTTCTTTCTCTCCTTCTCTGACTGATTCGACAAGTGTCCTGACAAAGCTTGGCTAGCTTTATTGTTCGGCAGAATTTATTAAGCAGACATCTTAACTTGTCAAACATAGGTGTAACTAATACCATTGTTAATTGCATTGCAATAATTGCTGGAACAGAGACATTATAAACGTTGTTAGTAACACTCGTGCTTGTCCTGTCAAAATGTCTGCTGTCTGAGAAACTATGACAGGTTGTTTTCTCTGTCCAGTGTAACTAGGCTTCCCTACCTAGTTTATTTCTTTGTTTTTCTTCCTTCCTCTTATGTACACACCATCACAGATGCACATTATCATAGAAACTCATGGAAGGGTTTTCTGCCTCCTGATAAAGCCTGCTGCTTTTGTGCGTGTGTGCGTCTGTCTTTGATCAAAGTCACAAGGACAGATTTTTCTGGGATCAGCTGCATTGTGGGATACAATCTGCCATCTCATTTCAAGGAGGGAAAAAAAGTACTCATCCCGCTCACACTCAAAGACACACACATATCACACACACACGGACCTGGTTTGCAGGCTTTGTAGACTCTACTGAGTAGCTCTATGCAGCGTTCGTCTGTCCAGTCGTGGAGGATTCTGGCGAGGATGTAGAGGTCGGCCTCTGGCACGGGGTCTTTGAAGAAGTCCCCTAAACACACACACACACACCACACACAACACACACACATCCATATGAACAGTTCAAATGCACTGAATTCCTGAGACACTGTTAATTATTTCACATAATTATTAATTCTGTTGACAAGCCTTCCAGTTATAAGACACTGATTCAATTAGTGGTTACAAATATAATTAATACAATGGGGTGATGTCTGTTGTAATCACATTATGTCAAAAGCATATAACCTTACAACATATTCCCAGCTATTTTTACCCTGTATAAACAGTAATAAAATGAGAGTACGTGTCCCTCATTCAAATGCATGTCCTCGCTGTCCATTATAATTGTGTGACCTCAATATTTTAAGTTAATATGAAATAAAACACACAGTCTGCACTAAAAAAAAAAGAGACGAAACCAGTACATTTCATTTTTCATGTTTTCCGTGTTACAGCTCCTGTTGTGTTCAACACCACCAAGGCTATGAGAGCAGCAGGAGAGTAAGGAATCGATTTTGGCTCTGGGTTTTTAAGATCGCAGGCTGCTGTGAACTTTTTATTTCCACATTAGCCGCTTTGTAGGAGAGCCGACACAACAAAGCGTGAGGTATATATTGACAAAATATTTTCAGTCCCATAGCAACAGTTCAGCGGGAGGATGGAGACAGCATAAACAGTGTCTTTATCAGGTTTTATTTTCAGATCGGAGTCGTACTTGATTATATATTAACTGAATACTGTGCACACACACATGGAACTGAATTGCAGGTAAATCTACATACACTCAACTTCTCTGACATTACATCAGAAATGAAAGAAAATATCTTCAAAAGATGTTTCCTGTTTTCTCTCTATGCTTTTAGAAGGAAACAAGACTGACGGTGGCAGACAGACTGTAACCACGCCAAAACCATATCTCAAAGTATTCACTGGTGGAATTCATCTGGGATTCAAAGGTCACACTTTAGATCTGCACTTATTCTTCTGAAAGCAAGCACACACAACATGTTTTATCATGTATGAAATCTTAAGATATAAATACATGAGCACTTTTATAGAAGAGTTCCTTTACCTGTCGATGAATATTGTGTTGGAAATACAGAAGTAAATAGTGCATTTGGTAGGGACTATTTTCAGCAACAGGTGTGGTGCACTGAATATTTACAGCACCAGGAGTTGTGGGATTGACTCAAAATAAACTACACTGCAGCACAGGAACAAGCTACACTATATCAAGCTTTAGCTACACAGTCGAGACTCGTTAGTAGAATCAATTTATTGTTGGTTTGATTTTTTTTGTTCTTTTCAGGGCATTTGTTGTCAATAAGAATAATGCCAACACCAGCCTTACGTTCTTTGCACACCAAGTCTGTATTTTTCGTCCAAAATTGTCACACTTTAAAAATAAATACAACCTTATGTTGTGTCAATCACGTTTACACACCGACTCCGAAACTTTCGGCCGTCATTAAAGTTTTCTGAACAGGTTAGATTTTTTTTTTTTTTAAAGACTAAACTCACTGTCTCACCACTGCATTCTAAATGTCAAGGGATCAGTCCAGTTGCAATGGCGTTACCTTCGAGGAAGCTTATCCTCTGGTCAGCCCCGGTGACAAAGTGTTCCCTCGACGTATGCACCACCTTGGGGAGGTCAAAGATCGTCACAGTGCATTCTGGGTAGGCTGACGTGCATTGCTTGGCTAATGCTCCACTGCAGCCTGGAGAGAGAAAGAGACAGAGTTACGTGAAGTTGAATGAAGGCACACAACCTTCATTAACAAAGGTAGTGCATCACTCACACACACACACACCGTGCGCACAAACCCACACACACACACACACACACACACACACACACACACACACACACACACACAGCACACAGAGTCACACGGGTGGAACAGATGCTTTCAGGTATCTACCCATTATTAATTTGCATGATTTGTATTCAGATGTATGTGGCAGCTTTGGGAATATGGTTCATCTAACATTCATGCCAATAAAGCAGATTGAATTGAACTGAATATAGAGTGACTGAGACGCAGATGCTTTATACAGAAACAGGGCAGAGCTTAGGAATCACACTAAGGAATCTAATCTAAGGAAAAGCAAACACAGGCGCATACAATTTGCGCCAGTGACAGCCGCGGCCGGAGACATTATGTTTTCGGTTTGTCCGTCTGTCCGTACCATTCTCCTGAACGTTATATCTCAGGAACGCCTGAAGGGAATTTCATTACATCTGGCACAAACATCCACCTGGACTCAAGGATGAACTGATCAGAATTTGGACGTCAAAGGTCAAGGTCGCTGTGACCTCAAAACACGTTTTGGGCCGTAACTCAAGAATTCATATACTAATTAGGATAAAGGAAAATCAGGATAAAATGATGAAGTGATGACATTTTGGACAGACATGGGTGTAAACTGCAACTTGACTTGTTGGCGGAGGCATACAACCGTGAGGTGGTAATTCTAGTTATCCATGCTAGCTGCATGATGGCCATCTCGGTCTGCTTCACCACTTTGGTCCAGACTGAAATATCTCAACAACTATTGGAGGGATTGGGATGGAATTTGGTACATCTTCATGGTCCACAGGGAATGAATCCTACTGACTTTGGGGATCCCCTGACTTCCTCTAGCGCCACCATGAGGTTCACATTTTTGTTTTTTATTGAAATGTCTTAACAACTCGTCGGTTTGATTGCAATTAAATTTGGTACAGACATTTATGGTCCCCTGAGGATGAATAGTAGTAGTTCTAGGGGATCTTCCAACTTTTCATCTAGTGTCATCATCAGGTCAAATTTTTATTTTGTCCAATAATTCATTCATTAATATGTTTATGACCAAATACCTGCAAAACATCCCATCAGCCTCAGCTGTACTTTATGTCTATTGTAAATTAGCAAATGTCTGCATGCGAAAATGCTAAACTAATTGTAAACAGGGTTTACAAAATCCCGTCCACACAAGCACTGTTTTAATAAAATCTCCGTCCAGATCCATATTGTTCCTCAATATAGTGGAAGAGTAGGCCTAACTGTACATTTATGTGTAAACATGTATAAAGTCCTGTTAGCAAGGTTATTTGGCCACGTCCACCGTTCATGGATGTATTTATGCCACCGTTGCACAACATGTCTCCTCATTAATCACTCCTCACAAAGGAGATAATGGCGCACGCTCTGACGCTATACAAGCCAAAAACTCAGTTTTACCTGTCTACATGTCTGCACTGAAAATGAAGTTTCTGAAAGTCTTCATCCTGGCTTGAGTATTAAAAAAAACTCTGTTTTCAGTGACCTAAAACGCCGTTTCGGTGTGGATGAAAGGCCAAAACGCATAGAAAAAGCTACGTTTACCAAAATACCCGTGTGGATTAGGCCTGAGATGGTGAACGTGGTAAACATTATACCTGCGCATGTTAGCATGCTGACACTAGCATTTAGCTCAGCCTCACATATCTGCTATCGGGACCATGGACTTCTTGTGTTGTTCTGCTACTGTCCTCCTCATAGAGAGAACTGTAACTCAGAGGTAAGACCTGATGATTTGAGTAGAAAATAAGCACATAATAAGCATACACACACACGGGCGGAAACGAGGATTTACTGTGAAACTATGAATATTTCACCATGATGCGTTGGCAGTGTTATTATCAGTGTCCGTGCTTCACATGCAAAACACAAGCAAGCTTCACAAGCAAAGTGAATTTAAAACAGAGGGTGAGGAAGAGTATGAGGTGAGGCAGATAGAGAAAGAGGATGAAGAATGTATGAATGGGATAGGCAGTGAGGTGGAATACACGATCAAAGGATCTCACTGAGAAACCTACAAGACCAACCAGATCTAGGTGTGTGTGTGTGTGTGTGTGTGTATGTGTGTGTGCGTGTGTGCAGGGCAAATTCTCAAGCTCGGTGGTGCCTTCCTCCTAACACGACTGCTACTGTATCAGTCAGTATTTGTACAAGACTTTTTTTCACACACACACACACACACACACACACACACACAAACACCCACCCACACACACACTCACACACACAGAGATACTCTCACATCAAACAGGGGTTAGCAGAGGAGAAAAATCAAAGAGCAGCGAGGAGGAGCAAAACCAAACAACACGCTGTAAAAGACCCCGAGCTAACCTGGCTGTCTCAGTTTGTTAATGGAATCCTTTGATGGGCATTCATGACTGTTACAGTCTGTTATATTTGTTGTATATTATTGTTGTGTTTTTCTTTCTGTATTTGTATGTTTTCTGTCTGTTTACTTTATCTGTATGTCATCTGATATTCATGTATTTGTGCATATATGTGACTGTTTGTTTAAAAAACTAAAAAATCTAGTGTATTTTACCACTAAATATAAGTATGTTTTGGATGGATAAATCTTAGAATATTGGTTATATGTAGTAGACATTAAATGAATATGTAGGCTTATCTGTAATGTGTTACAGTTAACTTATAATGGGGAGTATTCCTTATTCCTCACCCTGTAAAAAACAGTTGTATAATGTAATACTGCGGAGCTTTGTCAAGATGCAATCAGGGTTATCTCAGCTTAAGCTTCAGACTTCAAATTCTTAACAGAAATCCTGCGTTAAACTGGAGTATAGAGTTTGAAAGACGTGGGCATTTATAGGAGTAAAACTGAATATTTCCAATTATGATCACTTGATAAATGATCAGTTGATAAACAATTTACTTTTTTAACAAGCTTTTACCTGCAAAACAAATAAAATAATGATTGCTAATGATTACTATAAATTAAACTGCCTAATAATATAACAAAATGGTCTGTTGATCCCCTGTTTGTTCTCTCTCTGTCTGGGCATGGCACTCCGTTCCACTCCTGCTGCCAATCAACCAGAACACCTGAGAGCCATCCACTCATCAAGCTCCTGCAGTATATCTACCCCGGCTCTACACTGCAGTCTTCTCCAGATTGTTCAGTTCGTCAATGTGGTACTAACGCCTCAGCCAAACTAAACCCTAGTTTACACTTCCTGAAGCTTGTTTAAACTGTGTTTCTACCAGCGGCTCAGGTTCATTCCCTGCTTAAAACAACACATTCTCATGCCTCACATACTGACACTTTAGGACCCTTTGATGTCACTTTCTAACACACTGGGAAGCCCAGTGAGTCAAACTATGACGCCCCACTACAGTCACAGTAAATATGTGGTTAACGTTGTGAATTCCAACAAAAATACTTGCTTTGATTTAGACAACAAATCCACTTAGTTTAGGAAAAAACATCATGGTTTGGGTTAAAAATAATACCTTTGTAAAGTGAAAGTAAGTACACCCCCACGTGGGGCCAAAAGGCTGTTTGTTGACGCCCAGATGGGTCCCATGCTCAGCAAAGTAAGATGAAAAGAGAAAATACAGGCAGAGGGCAAGGTCTCTGCAAATACAGACACCACCACACACTTCTAGTGGGTCATAAGTGATGATTGAGAGGAATTATTTTTGTATCAGTCTATACATTTTTGTTTTTTTAGGAAATTCCTGCATATTATACCTTTAAACTTTATTTTATTTATTGTCACATACACATACATACATGAAATTTGACCCATCCTTAGGAGCATTGGAGCAACTTGAGGTTTAGTGTCTCGCTCAAGGACACTTCGACATGCAGACGGGAGGAGCTGGGGATTGAACTGCCAACCTTGTTGTTAAAGGACGACCCGCTCTACAACCTGAGCCACAGCCGCCACACTTGAATGCATTTGGAATATTCTTCCATTGTGGTATCACAATTTTTTCTAATGTAAGTTATGTAAATACTTTTTTCTGACTGCGTTTGTTACACGTAGCAACATGAAGCAGATGGCTGTTTACATTAAAAAACGCCATAATGCTTCGGAGCCATGAATATAATTTCCATAGAGCTGTAGTAACCTTTAAGTTGATTATTCTTTTTTAGATAAAACATACCAGTGAAGTGCGTGTTAAATGTCACATTAGAATAAAGCTATAGGTGAAGGGCTTCCCACAGACAGCCAGTGTAGTACAAACCACCTTCATCATATCAATGATAAAGATGAAAGTTGGCAGAAAGTAGGACACACAGACAGACAGAGCACCTGAGCAGCAGGTGTGTGCAGACACAACAGCTGCTGTGTGAGAGACAAAGTCTTAATGGGACACTGCAGTCTCTCCCTTCACACTCCTGCTGTCCACATACACACTCCTTTATGTGGTGGTGGTGGTGATGGTGCACCTTAATGCATAAACATGAACACACAAACCTCATGCTGAGAAAGTCACAGAGGAGAGGAAGGAAAAGACAGGAGGACTGCCCTGGATGTGTGTATGTGTCTACAGTATAACTGTGTGTTTGAGTATGTGCTTTTAGTGGCTTCACAGCTCCCCTGTGTGGACAGCTGAGGTGTCACACACAGGAGGTGGCCACCCACGGGTGTCAAATAGTGTTGGTAGAGTGAGCCGCTTGCCATTTCTTTGCCTGACTGAGCCCAAATGTTGCAGTTTTTAAATCATTAAAACAGAAAAAATTGAGACTCACTTGTGCATGTAAATTAACTGCTTCTACGCAACATCTTTTTTTTTTCTTGGCTTTCTTTTTCTTGATAAATGTTGAGGCACTTTTGCCCATTTCAATGTCTGTGTTAGAGTGTCTGTACGATGCTTGTATCTCAACCTCTAACCTGATTTAACACAGTGTGGATTCTGCGTTTTCGACATTATTCAACATTATTCCTGTCCCATTACTGCTACGTTATTATCCATCATCTACTATTTTTCCCCGATGGAGGAGTGCATGAGTGGAGACAATGTTCAGCTCTCTGTTCAAAATGAAATCTCTCACACAAAAGCTTTCTCCCCTATTATTCACATCATGACGCTTTCAGCAGGAGATGAAAACTCCTGCGACAACAGAAGATTCATTTCTTTGAACTCACTTTGTTGAGTTCATGTCGTGTTTGTTCAGTCTTATTTTGTTCCTCTCTTTTTTTATCCTTGTGCCCTTTGCTCCCCGTGTAAACCATGTTGTCAGACATCCTCTGTTCAAAGGCACTTATAAATAAACCTTATTTGACAAAGAGGAACACACAGAGGCGATCAGGGAGCTTCCTTTTTAACTTTCAAAGTGTGACTATGCTGCGACATCTTACTTCACATTCATACATTTTACATTCAGAGCTGTTAAGTTCAGTCTTCTGTTGAACAATGGATGGAAGCAACATTAGTCTGCAGCGAATTGGAGTTTCATGTTTTCCCTTCTTATTCATTGGCATTTGCATATGTCTTGTCTTTCAGGATCGGAATATGCAAATTCACATTAAACCAATTAGTAATGCATAATAGGGCCATGTCCACATTAATACAGTTTTATGACAAAACGCTGTTTTCAGATTGTTAAATACACTATCTAACTGAAATGCCACAACAACAGGAAAACTATTACATTTCTTTATTCTCTTGGTTGTCAAACTACAAAATCATGTGTTACGGCCATTATCTGGTAAGAAGAAGGGTGAAACAAATAGACTGTTGTGACAGACCATAGATAAGAGGTGGACGTAGTCATCATGACGTCACCCATTGTTTTTTGTGGACTGCCGTTTTGAAGCCTCTAGTTTGGCCTTTTGGCCGTCGCCATCTTTGTTTTTTGCAACCAGAAGTGACGAGAGGGTGGAGTTAAGTACAACCGAACGCTGAATGAGACATTTTTAGGTGACCAAAATGTTACAATTAACTTTCATGAACTGAAAACACACTGTGAAAACAACAAAAAACACAACTCAGGCCCTGTTAAGTTTGTGTGTTTCTACACTATATTTGTTGTTGTATTTGTTCAGCTCTGAAGGAAAAAAACATGCTTTTAACATTCATTTTTTCTTTCAGATACACACAATGTTAGTACTTGGCAACAGTGAAACAATGAATCTCTGACAGGATAAGGGAAACTCCAGGTGTAGGTGACTTTGAGTTGTGTGTGTATGTGTGTGCGTTGGGAAGGTTGACTGATTTACAAAGAGTCATTAACTCCGAGAGCTGGAGGGGGGTATAATAATAAAGGTCACAGTTGACTGCACGTGTTGTGCATTTTTGTGCACACACACACACACACACACACACACACACAAACACACACACACACACACACTACTGTATTAATATGTGTGTGGCTTAGCCAGCTGTCTCTATAGTTGACGCATGAGGGCAACTATTTTAAATGTTAATGACTATGAACCCACAACCTTATGGAAATTAGATATGGTGAATCGATAAACACACTCACACACTTACCTCCAAGGTCGCAGATGATCTTGAAAGGCGAAAGGTCGAAGGCCGTGACCACGTCTTTACCACAGATGTTCCAAATGGAGTTCATTAGCTGCATGAACTTCACCATCTCCTCATCAGACCTACACACACACACACACAGACAAAACAGTCAGTCCTCTCAGTACAGCCTCTCTTTCATTTAAGTCTCCGTGTATAGAGTGCTGCAGAAATGAGTCCTAAAACCTGGAAATTAGTTAGTATTTTTACACCTCTGGTTCTCTCGTCTGGAAGTCAAAGGGTTTTTTGAATGGGTTTTTAGTTAGATGCCTGAAATAAGGTCTGTGGTTAACACAAGCTTAAGAGATTTTTAACATCTTGTTCTACGACATATAATACATCAATAAATACCCCTCTCGTGACTTTTTAAGCTTTTACGTATCTTAAAAAAGGCGGTTGCTAACAAGTGGACCAGTGTTCTAGCCCATTCTCATTCCCAGGGCGTTAAATACAGAGGCTTTGTCACAGCCGTCGGCGTTCGGTACAACCGCACATGGTTGAGAACATGTTGAGTGTTCGGCATGAACACTAGTCCGCCTTTAGCTTTGTGGAGTTGACGTGAAGTCATGCGACCGTGGTGTAGTTCGTCAGCGTTAGCTTTTTACTTCTACAATTGCATTCAAACTTCAAAAATCATAAAAGTGGGGTTCATTTGTGGAGATTATCTTGCTGAACAAAACAAATGTCTGTTTGCCATCGAGTTTATTTTCTACACACACACACACACACACACACACACACACACACACACACACACACACACACACACACGCACACACAGTGCCTCTCCTCATCTACAAAGTTTCTCCCCGTGGCGGCACAGTGTGTGTGTGAGAGAGAGACAGGCTGCAGCAGAACAGAAGAGCCTGTGGTGACTGCTGCTGCTCTGAGGAATCTCCACCTCATCAACCAGCACTCTGCCCTGCCATGGGGCTACACACACACACACACACACATACACACACACACACACTGAGCATCCTCTGTTCTGTAACACTAGAATTTTATTCACCCAAACTTCACTGCAGCAAAATGATAGCGATCTGATACATGAACGAACTTCAGATGACACAGTGACCTCCAGAGGAACTTTGAAAGTGACTCATTGTTGCGGCTTCAGACTCTGATTACATCCGATGTGAACAGATGAAAATGACTGTGAGGCCAAACAGCAGACTGTCAGCTTTAATTTGAAAACATTTTGGGACGCAAGTCATCGAATGCCCCCCAACGAATAACATCTGCAGCCCGTTTTGTCCCTGATTGAGTGCATTTACACGCACACGGCAATCTCATCCTGTCTCCAGTCATATTGAGGGAAAGATGCTCAGCCTAGTTTGTCTCTGTCCTTATATACATCGTTATAACATCATCGTGGTCTGAGATCTGTCTGCTCTCTGCACAGACATGTTCTGTTCTCCTCAACATCCCCGCAGGACTCTGTCATATCTATACCCGCTGAGTTATGGCTGCCTGATCACTGCTGTGTGTTTTACAGCTGTCTTGATGCTTTAGCCTCTCCATTATTATCAACAATAGTAGAAGAAAAGACTGACTAGTATCATTTATAGTATGCTCCACTTTGACTATGCTTTCACCTCTACCAAAATAGAGATCATTACATAATTAATAATTAGTTTGAATTTTAAATGTGTTGTTGATGGAAGGTATTGTCCCATTGTGCTGAGACACATCCAGGAACATCCAGGAACATCTCGGAGAACAAAAAATACATTTAGTTTCTTTTTATTTGTAGAAAAATCTTATTGAAACTGGTGCAGTTCATGCATCCTCTCTGTCCATTTGTTTTAGCTCCACCAAAGGAGGTTGCCAAAGCAGGACATTTTCAAATGAACGCGAGTATTGTGTCTTACATACTTTTTAAATAAGAAGTAGCTTTCCAAAGCTGCAGTGATTCACTTTTGTCAGCACACATCTTGTATAAGTTTTTGTCAATACAAAATGGTATTCTAATTGCAAAAATAATATATTGGGATTATTAAACTGCGTGCATTTTTAAGCGTTAGTTTAATATCATGTTATTAACTGTGTTTTTCACATGACATGTTTCCTTTTGTACATCATGCTCTAGTTTTAATTATTTTAATGGACACTAGGAATTCAGGTGATGACCCCATCAAGTGAAGCATTACAACCATTTTAGTATCAACTTCTTTCTATGCACTGCGTTGTATATTTTTTTAATCTCAAAATCTCTCTAAATCCACGCTCTCTTGCCAGTCTTCACTCCAAATCTTCTCAGCTTTCTCGAGTATGAGAATTGAAGCTGTAGACGGGACTTGGCTGTAAATTATTCAGGTGCAGCACACGGCTGGTTAAATGGCGATGAGTAAACAGGAGTCTGAGTCATCCAGCCGGCTTGGAATCATCCTGCTGCTGCTACAGCGCTCTGAGACCGCAGTGAATGACTTCAGTGGTTGTTTCCCCTTGCTAATTTAGCCCCAGTACTCACAGGGGAAATCAGCAGGGACAAACAACTGCTACTCCCCATTAAATCAATTGTGCGCAGGTGTTGACATTTTTCTTGTAGGATATTTTCATTTTCAATCAATTAAAGCTGAATTGCAAATTCATCTGCACAAGGGTGCATTACATTATGTGTGTTTTAATGAGGCAGCTTTTGTGAGATGATCAGCTGCTTTCAAAAGGTTACGAGAACAAAACTGAATCAAATGCACATCTTATGCACAATCCCAAACAACCAGCAACACACAAAACATACAAATCCAAAGAAAAACAAATGCATTTACATGCAAAGAAATGTCAAATTTCACAGTTTTGACTTTCTGCTGCAGTGGTGTTCATTCATACATCTGCACATTGGTGCTGGTACATTTCATTTAATGATTCAGATGTAAAATAATAACGGAGATGTGCATTTTAACATCTGTTTCATCTTCCATTTGTGCGCATCAGATCCCCTCCCATCAAAGTATAAAGGGTTGTGCAAATCATGCCATGATGAGGACAAGAAGCGAGGATGTTTTAGTGAGTTATTCCTCTGTTATCCGTTTTGACGGTCTCTGTTCCTGTGGGACTGCCAGTGTTGTATAGTACGGCGCCTCAGGCAGGCCGGTCGAAACCTCTTAGTGAACAAAGTGTGAAACTTTGAGCGTGTGACCCCTGAAAACTGCTGACCAGCAGATCAGTGAAGCGTTAAAACTGTGGGCACTAGATACCATAAACACACAAGACCTCAAGGACAATGGCAGGCAGATATATTGTCTCTCTCTCTGCTCCAAGCTTCCTCACATCACTGCCCACACCCCCTCTCGCTGTCTCCCTCACACATCCCCTGCCTCCTAATAAATCCCACGAGTCGTTTTTAAGAGGGAAGAGAGAAGAGAGTGACAGACAGGCTTAAGATGGAGAGACAGGGGTGGAATGTAAATGAGCAAGAATGTGCGATTCATCTGTTTATGTGTTCAACAAAGACTGCTTCTTACCTGTAGAGAGCCTGAAACAGGTCGTTGGAGCTGACTCCAAAAGCCTTTTCATACTGGTTTCTTCCCTCTCTAGAACACACAAATATTCATATATGACCACCACATTATATAGTGCTATACATATTGGGTATGTGACTTATTTGATGCTATGTGAGTGTACAAAATGTGGGATCTAGGAATTGATCATTACACTGCTTAAAATCTGCTTCATCTCATCTCATGAATTCACAATCATATTCTGTCTATTTTAAGTAAATTCACATGTTTCAAAATAATTAGTCATTTAGATGAAGCCTTTACCCTTTAGATATAATCTTTACTTCTATCTATTTTCAGTGCTTCTCACAGATGGACTTCAGCCAGTCACGCTGCTCGAGAGCTGCTGGCTGTCCTCCCTCAGACATAACAATGAGACTAAAATCCATCTTGAGACACTGTTCAAACAAAAAAGGAGGACAGGAATCCACATCCTTCGGCTACAAATCAAACCTGCCATTCTCACAGCTCCTCACTGCCCACCTGTGTGTGATTTTACTCTTCTTAGCCTGCTCATTTAATTGAATAACGTCCTTTGTGCATTATTTATAAAAGCATTATCTGCGGTATTTCTTTTTTTTAAACAGGTTTGGCACCCATTTATGTGTTTAATGTTGCTTGCTCTTTTGGTTTAACTCCTCCTGTATCATTGTGTGTCCCCAAGTTACACTTTGGTCATTAACAGATGTTCTTATACAATATTAAAGGTATAGTACCTGGCTATCACAACACAAACTGTATAGCCCTGCAACCCAACAAGAGGGAATAAAGACAATTCACCCCACGAGGGACTAAAAAATTATATCAAATCATATTATAGTTAGTTAGAGTTTAATAAAAGGTAATATAAGTGTAGAACATTTGAAGGAAACCTTCCTTTTTTGATAATACTCCAGCTATTAACTGGTAAATATCTATTGGGAACTGAGGTTTGTGTGATAGACACTCGTTTCTCAGACATCTTGAAGTCTGACATAGTGCTGAAATTGATTGATTAGTCAATTAATCAACTGACAGAAAAATAATTTCAAATGTCAATTAATTGTTTACGTCATCCACCAAGAAAAAAATGACAAAAAATAGCTGGATTCAGCCTCTGTAAGGAATATGTATGGTTTGCTGTTTTTCAGTGTTTTATATCATTATAATTGACATAAACACCAAACACTTCTCAGGGAAATTGTGATTTTTCACCATTTTCTGACATTTTATAGTCTATACGATTAATTTTTTAATAGAACTTTTTTTTTTTTAATTGTAGCTGCTCAGTGTACCGACCTGACAGCGTCGGTCAGGTAGTGCCAGCAGAGGTAGATGGTTCTGGAGCTGTACTGGATAGACTGGTAGAGGGATACAGGACTGGAGCGGGTCAGGTAGACGCTGGCCTGCTCTGTGTTACTGTAAAACACTGAAACAGGTGGTGGGAGAGAGACAGAGGAAGAGGTGACTGTGAATGAATCACTGCAGGTGTTGAGACAAAGTTTGACCTTTTATGTCTGCGAGGGAGACAGAGACTGATGGGGAGGTGTGCACGACGTACGTGGTGCAGCAGTTGACAATAAAAAATTACATTTTGGTACTAAAAAAATGTTAGTTTGTAATTTCTCTGATATGAGTTTCATTGATCATTTTTGTATTTTTTTTTTTAGTTCTATCTAGTTTCACACATTCATATTCTTTCATCGTTTTAAACAAATGTGTGTGTGTGTGCTGACCTCGTCCATTGTCCTGGTGTGTGTTGAGGAGCTGCAGGCCGGTGCAGGCAGCCAGTAGTCTCTGTGTGCCATCCAGACTGGCTCCGACTGCCTGACTGATCTCCTCTGCAGACAGGGGGCGCTCTGCAGCCAGCAGCACATCATACACACCCAGCTCACAGGAGGAGAAAACCGTCTGGGTCAGAGAGAGAGAGGAAACAGAGTAGAATAAAGTTCATTCACCTACCAGAGTAGAGTAGAATGCAGTTCTCTATATCTGCAGTACCAATTAATCTCCTCGAGTTCACAGATTATAGTCACATATGGCACTTTATATATTTACACTAATAAGGACATCACTATAATGATGCTTCAAAGTTATTTCAACATAAATTATCCATGTGTCTATTGTAGATCATTTGCTGTGGTGCTTCATGCTTCATTACTCACTGCTGAGTAGGTCACTATCATGCACAGTAAAGGATTAAAAAGACAAAATATATTGTAAAGAGCCATTCAAACTGTCACGCTATCTTGACCTTTACAGTGTAGCTGAAGTATTTCATTGATATATTTGTGGAAATCAGTAATTTTCTGCATACCATGCATATCTTATATTAATTCATTTTTATCACTTCCCCTTTACACCTTCTGATGTATTCATTTACTATTCTATCCCACCTTGTCGTCTCCTTTTACTATTTGCTCCTGCAACGATTAGTTAATTGGAATCATTCAATTAAAGCTTCATCATCCAGTATCTATTATAGTGTAGATAATAGTAAATAAAAATTGTAGTGAACTGACCTGCAATTGGTGACAAGGCCAAAAATAAAACCAAAAATCAAATTATATTAGCACTTTGTGTATTTTTCTATGGTTAATCTAAATTATTTTCTCAATGAATTGAATGCCCATTACAATATTTGAGACCCCAAGGTGGCATCTTCAAAATACTTTTTTTTTTTTGTAAAACCTACAGTCTAAAACACAAAGATATTAAGCAGCAAATCCCACAATTGAAAAACTGGAACCCTGGTATGTTTGTGTGAAAAAAATATCAAAAACCCTGAAATTTAATTTTCTTAATTGGTTAATCAACTAATCGTTTTAACTTTTAAGAAACTCTATCCTTGTGACTTTAATATGTTGGAATGCTGTTAACCCTCAAGTTTAAGAGGGAAACTCTATTGTGTCAATAACTTTAAACTCAGTAAAGATGGGCTGCATCCCTGTGTATGTGTATACATGTGTGCATGTTACCTTGGAGATTAGGAATCCTTCCATATACTCCAGTATCTTTCTGGGGTACGTGTCTGCAGCAGGTGTCCCCTCAGATGAAACCATCTCTTGACGCTCAGCCATGGCCACAGTTTGGTCAGGACTCCCTGAAAACACTCTAAAAGTTGCGCTCCTCCAAGCTCTTCTACATGCAAAGTGAACTTCCCTGCTAGTTTGTTCTGCTCCTGAGTCACTTCAACAGGTATGAATGGTAGTAAAGACAGAACTACAGACTACAGCTACAGAACGTAGTACTCACCCAGCAGCACCAGCGGTGAGAGTAGCAGTGGGCTAAGCTGATTACAGCCAGATAACCCAGATTAGAGCAGGGGCTCAGTCTGTTTTGGACAAAGAAACAACTCTCTGGCAACACACTGCTGCCTTGTTCATTATCACTCGCACTCAGACACACTCGGATGGAGACTTTCTCTTAGTGCATTCCAAAACCAGAGCAGTTTTCATGACCCCAAAATGTGATTGACGCTTCTGGTATACCAAACCTCTGAGGGGAAATCTTATGAAAGATGTGCTCCCCTTCTCTTCTCCATATGGCCTGATTGCACCAACGCTGAGAGACTAATGGTAGCATCAGACCTAACGACACAGACGGTCATGTCACATGCCTTGATGAGATTACACAGACACTAATCAGACTATTAATTATTCATCCACTCAGTTCATTAAGCCAGCGGCGTATGGACGGCACACAGATTCAACAGCTGGAGTTGGGTAAATTATCACCTTGATACTTCGCACAAGGTTTTGAGGAAGTTTGTAGAGATAACATTCACAAAAAGTGACTGACAATCAGCACTTTTGACACAGAATCTAAATTGTGTTGATCACAGTGGAGCATGAGACGGTGAAAGTAGAAAGTGAAGGAGGCAGAACATCAAAATTTTCAGCTTGAATTTTTATTTTAATAATGTGTATGCAAGACATGCTCTAGTAGATCATGAGCATACAGCACACACAACAAATGGGCATTGCCATTGATAAGTAACAATGTCGACGTAGCAACACAACAAAACTATTTGACTTGATCGACTTCCCCAAAGCTGTAATACAGCGTAGAGAACAGTCTGTACAGTTACTAGTAAGAAATGTATCCA
Organism: Sebastolobus alascanus; assembly: GCA_916701645.2. Classification (NCBI taxonomy): domain Eukaryota; kingdom Metazoa; phylum Chordata; class Actinopteri; order Perciformes; family Sebastidae; genus Sebastolobus; species Sebastolobus alascanus. The sequence goes on from CAKAOJ020000406.1 coordinate 398,466, forward strand.
GCACTAAATTGTGAACATGAAAGCATCCTAACAGCTCACTTTTTCTCGGTACTGAGCTGGTTTGACTTGAAGCTGGTTTCCAAAAACAATGATTAAACTTTGACCCAGACTTGTAAACAAACTCTTGAAGAAATTGGACGTGTCTCAAAGTCATCACTTCTATTCAAGCCTCGCATATGACAGAGGAAAGAGGGAGTACACTGCTTGCTGAGGCAGGTCCAATGTGTCTTACTATATCAAGTCTTCACACAACAAATTACTTTTCGTTTGCGAACAAACTTCTAGCAAACATTCAGATATTAAAAATAAAACTAAAAGAAATCAAGTCGGCTGAAACTTTGTGATCATCAAAAATGGTGCTGCTTGGTCGAGCTCGACGACAAGTCTGTTTTAGAATTCAGTCGTGTTTTTTTTCTGAGCTGCTTATCAGCAACACAGCCAGCACTGAAGCAGTAGCTAACACAGGACGGCGAAATCAGTTTGCAAGTCAGCCTAAACATGGAGGTATGTTTCTTATGGTCTGTGGAGATTTCACATTTGTAATGGAACAGCAGCCAGTAGTCCACTTGAAAGTCTTCCACGACCACAATGGCAGCCATGAGGTCTGAGAGTGTGTGATTACACGTCAGTACACGATGCTGTGTTTCATTTTCTATAGTCAGGCTACACGTGTGGATGAACAGGCTGGTGCCACATCAAAATGACAAACACAATTTGTACTTGCCACTTTCTATCACTCACTTTTAGTCATGCACAAAGACAACTTGCTCGCAGAAAATGGAGGTCATCAACAGGCTTTTGGGTTCACAGTAGAGTTAGACTGGCGTTGCAATCTACAAATACAGTGAGCCTATGATATTAGCCTTTAATTCAAACATTTATCAGCTAGTCAGTGTTCTCAACGTCCAATGTAATGAATAATAACGATTATAAAATGGATCACTAACTTTGAATCAAATTTGAATAACCCAATGTTTATTCCTGTAAGAGTTTTAGTGTACTAATAGTAAATTTGGTGTTTTGTGCCATGGAATTGTTAAATGTAAACATATTGAACATTTTGACAAATTCACAGGTAGCAGCTTCAATCCAACAGCATGAAATGTGAAAAAGAAACAACTAAAAAGGGTAAAAGAAACTCCCTAGAATCAACTGCAACAATTTACATGCCTTACACATACAGGGTACACTTACATATGTTGTTTCAGTTGATTCTGTTGAGTTGATTTTAATTTTAAATGTTTTTTTTTCTATATCTAAGATTTCTTGTTTTTTTATCAAGCTGCCCTATTCTGGAGAAAGCCATTTGGTGCATCACATTACTTAATTAAAGACCAAAAATGTCTATTATTCTTCTGAAACTTGTTGAACTTTAGGTGTGAGCCCAGAAACGGGGAGTATATCAGTGAATAAACTGATAATATTGATGAGATCAGAGTCGTCTGGAGTGACTCCTGCCTCTACTGTTGCTGTGTCTCTTGTATTTGTAATGGCTGTGACTCCTCCTGTCTCTACTTTTGTTGCTGGTCCTGGAGCTGCCTCTGCTGTATCTACGGTGACTACGCCTGCTGCTCCTCCCTCCGCTGTAACTCCTCCCGCTGCTGCTCCGGCTCCTGTCCCGGCTGGAGCTTGTGCTCCTGCTGCTGTGGCTGCGCCTCCTGCTGCCGCGGTGACTGAGGCTCCTCCTGTGACGACTGGAGCTCCTCCTACGGTGGCTGGAGCTCCTTCTCCTTCTGCTGTAGCTCTGGGAGCGCCTCCTCCTCCCCCGGCTGTGGGAGCTCCTCTCTTTGTGGGAGCGGTTTTGGTCCCTCGCTTGTTCCCTACCGGGCCTGCTCCTCGCCACCTCTTCCCTCCTTCCCTCTCTGTCTTTCTTCCTGTCCTCCCCACCCCTCCTCTCCTCGGCTGTTCTGTTTTTGCCCAAAACTTGGGGATGCACACTGGACTTGGCCGCCTGCTTCTCTTTGCTCTCAGCTGCCTTCACTCCGTAGACCCGGCCCAGGACCCCAAACATCACATCACTGCCACCGGGATCAGAGGCCTCCTCGCTCGGTACGGGGTCCTGCGTGCCTGGAGGTCTTGTGGATTTACCGCTGCCCTTCTTTAAGAGGTTGCCCAGAAGTTTCTCCCTCAGCTCCCTCTCACGGCGCTGGAGCTCCAGTGCTCGGTCCTTCTCCACCTCCACCCTCCGGAGCTCCTCCTCCTGCTTGCGTCGGCAGGCTTCCAGCTGCTGAAGACGAGCCAGTTCCTCCTTTTGTCTGGCCTGCTCCTGCTTTTCCCGCTCCTCCCGTTCTGCCCGCTCTTTCTCTTGCTGTTGCTGCTTCACGGCCTGGAGAGGAGGAGGAAACAACGTAGGTACAGATAAGAAACAATTTAATTGATAGAAAACATCATCGTCAATCCAAATTGAGGTTATAGACAGCCAGGAAGAGACACTGCTCTGACCTACTCTTGGCCAATATGAAACTACTTTAAAGTCATCCAAGTAATTTTCTGCAAAGCACACAAGCACTTTATCGAGCAGAATCAAATAAATAAAACGTTCTCTCTTGTGCAACAGGGAAACAAAGGTCCCAAAGGTACCAGCTACCACCACCCACAAAGCTCACCAATGCCAACATTTTATCTCATTTGTTTAATCGTACAAAAACAGAAGTGTATTCTGGGCTGAGAGCAGTAACTTCTTGGAGTAATGTCTTCATATTTAACAGATAAATATGAGAGAAGCATCAGTCTTCTCAGCTAATTCTCGTTGCACTTACTGTATTCTTTGATGTTGAATATTTATGAGGCTAGTGAGGCTTCAAACATTAAAGCTTAACTTCAAAATTTCTCAGATTAAGTTCAGCAACCGCAATGTTTATTTGGGTATTAAAGTATCAAATTTGTAAACATTAACCTCAGTATTGGTAACAACATCCAAAGTATCATTACATACCAGATGGATGTGCGTGTATACCCATTCAGAGGTGTATTGTGTATCTTTGTGTACATGGCGTACCTTGGCCCTTGCCAGCAGCTCAGCAATGAGCCGTATGGACTCCAGGTTGCGCTGAGCCAGCAGCAACCTCCTCTCCTCCATGGCGATCTTCATCTGCAGCTTCTTCTGCTCCTCTTCCTGCTGTCTCCTCACCTTCTTCAGGTTCCTCCTCTCCTCTCTCTCCCGCAGCTTCTGCTCTCGCTTTCGTATCCTCTCTTCCTTCCTCCTCTCCTTCTCCTCCTCCTCCTGCTCCTTCTGTTTCCTGAAGAAAGAAGGTAAATTGTCCTCCGTGATCATTTGTTATTAATGGGAACTGTAACTTTTCTTGGGACAGTGAGGGCAAAATTAAAATCAGCAAACATAACTTGTTACTTTCGCTGTCACCCACTCAATATTATACCGAAAATTAATTCCCAAACCCTCAATTGTTTTTCTGTTACCTTTAAAACAATTGAATATTACTTGGTTTAGAAGAATCTCCTTTCTGTTCGATAAAATATGAATGCAGTAGTACAACACCGTGCATTATGGGTCGCTGCCCTGATTCACAGAGTTACATGAATCTTCTGGAGACCTTGCTCATCATAAACTAGCTTTCCGTTTCTCTTTTGTCTTCCATCATACCTCTCCTCCTCCTTACGCCGCTCCTCCTCTTCCTTCTCCCGTCGTTTCTGCTCCTCTCTCTGCCTCTCCAGCTCCTGTAGCTTCAGCCTCTCCAGGCTCCTCCTCTTCAGAGCCAACTCACTCAGGTGCTTGCTGGTGTCAAAGGTCACCTGAGGAGAACACATACGCACAGACACTTACAACTTAGAAGGCTTACTAAAACTGATTTCATGGTATACATGGTACTAAGTACAACAGCACCTTCTTTTTCGACTAAGAATGTCTTTTTCAAAAACTATGAGCACTTTTGTGCTGTGGTGGTAATTTCAGCTTGTCCAGTAAAACCAGACTCAACAGTCTTGTCAAAATGGAGACTAAACTAATTTGAGTAAGTCAGATCCAGCTCTCAATGTCTAACAAATGGGTGCTTAAGAGGGTTTAGGCTATTCTAGCATGAGCACCGTGAAGAACAGATGGTAGAAAATGTTCACTACAACAACTTGATATTGATATCCTCAGTATATAGATTGATAATATAATGATACATTATAACTGACTCAGTACAATACTGATCATCAGGCGGGGTTATGAGGGGTCATCGTTTTCAAAATACTTCATGTCAATAGAGATAAAGTCCTTCATGTTCAGGCAAGAGCTGGAGAGATTATAAGATGCTTTCTCTTTGTTTAGTTATCTAATGGACACAACCTTCTTTTGTTCTTCATTTCTTTTACACAGAGCCTCCTTTGCTTCTTCTACCGTTATTTAGATTTCACAGTGAAGCTTTATTCTGTGGATTAAGAGACCTGGCTCTCCTGAGGGAATCATTACCTTGGAAATAATGATGACGCAGCTTTAATTCTCATTCCACTAAAAGGTCTTAAAGCTGCTATGTGTCTCCGAGCAACACAATCTAATTGCTGAAATCTGCCAATCTGCAATAACACTATAACAACTGCAATTCACTTGTGGCCTCACATGCGAAACAGAGGGATGCAGATCTCTGATATGCCCTTAGCGGTCAACCCATCAGACCAAAAATAGCAAAACTTCCCAATTGTGATATAAAAAAGTAGAAATACATTGTTGATGTTAGTATTCTCCCATTACCATGTGCATTTGCAAGTGTGTGATTGACAAGCATACTACCTTGCAATGTTCACTGTCTTATCTATCTATTAAAGAAGTCTTTTTATACACCTTAATCATGAGTTAAACTCAAGTTTTCTCTACACTCTGCCTCCTCGCACTTGCTTTAATCAATTCCTCTATCTTGGAATGAACATACTTAGGAATTCAAACAATTTAATCAAGCTTAATTACGTAGACCGGGTCATGAAGCTCAGAAACGGGAAGGAAATGAGATAAAAAAAAAAAAAATCCCTTACTGTGTTCTTGCCATAACCATTAACATAGCAAGTGCAGTACTTTACAACCATGACAGCCTGCCGTACCTTGATGTTGCAGGCTACTGCCTTCCCATCTTCTCCTTTCAGCATCAGCTTCATGCTGCGCAGAGTGTCCATAGCCTTGGTGAAGCCGCCGTACTCCTGGTACTGGACATAAGCCTCAAAATTCAGATGACCGCCGAAGCTGAATGTGTTGAAATTCTTGTCCAGCATCTCCTCCCTGTATGGGTCCAGCATGGGGATGTCAACATTTCGCACCTACAATCAAAAAGGGTGGCATATTAGCAAAATCAAATACAATGTTATTTTTGGCTAGAATGTACTGTGATACTAGCCATGTCTATGCTAAATTAACAGGTCGCAAAATTAAGAATAGGTCCTCATAAAAGTCCTGCATGGTACGACTATGTTATGTTTGCAGCAAAGGGCACATTACAGTGGTTGTGTCTTACAGCCTAGTGGGACATTACTTTATTTCAAACTAACAAATAACATACTTTGAATTCTGTATTCGGGTTAATTTCCTGAAACAGAAACATGTCCCACCTTGCCAAAAGTCTGGAAGACCGCAATGAGGACCTCTTCAGATGGCCGGTCTGGGTACGGGCAGTCCTTCTGGCTGAACCAGCGGCAAGGAAGTCCCTCCAGGTGGATGGTGTCAGGCCTTTCTCCCGGCAGAGTCTCATTCATGTCCTTGGCGTCGCGGAAGAACGAGTCCCAGTCGTGACGTGTGGGGAAGTCCACTTTGTTTTCTACTGCACGAACCTGATGAAAGAGAGGGAGAGACTGTTGATTTACATTCAGTTGACAGTTTATTAGGTACACTTAAATAAAACTGATGCGGTCAAATACAACAGCACTGCAATAAATAACGTTTAAAATATTTGTTGTGTTGAAAATGTTTTAGAGAGGCACTGATTCAACTTGATGTTAATTTTGGAGGTTGTAGTTTGCGGTGTAGTTTAATTGCATTGCATTTTACTGAGTTAGTCTCTACTATAAATTAAATGATGATATAAATGAGGTGGGCAAAATATGAGAAACATCTGTCAATATAACACCACGCAACACAACTGCAGCACTAACTACAGCCTCCAAAATAAGCAAGGAAATACCAGATACAGATGCTGCAACATACCCAGCAAAGTTTCACCATGGGGTTTGTGGTCCAATAATGTTAGCCTTACCTTCAGTACATCAGTAAATCCACTAAGTTTAATGCACTTCACATCCAGACGGCTCAGCAGGCTCTTGACCACCGTCTTGTTTTCCACCTCGCCCTCAAAGCGGATGAAGTCCATGGTGCTCTTGGAGATCCGAAGGGCTGAAAACTGCTCTGGAGCCACCATGGCCTTTACCCTCTCCATGACCTCCCAGTTGGAGATGCTCTTGCCCGGCAGCTTGAGCTGGGGCAGAGCCACACTGATGGTCACTTTGGCAATGGGCTTGAGGTACAGGTTGTACTCAGAGGAGAGACACACTGCCTCTGTGGTGTCGTGGACAATGGTGGTCATTGTAGCCGACATTATGGGAAGCTGCAGGAAGGTTGTAGAGACAGTGAAGACCTGTTAGCACATGTTAGCTGTTATTGGAACAATCCTGAAATAGTGAACTATTTTAATGCTTTACTTTCTAACATAATGAAAACAACCTAAATAGTGGTTTACAAATGCAGTTGCTGTCACGCTATTGGGGGAGATCTCCCTGCCAAACTCCATTCAATATTCTGACGATTCAATGTTGTTGCATTGTTGATCAGAAAACACACACACGTCTCACACAAAAACAAAATAGAAACGTTTTTAAAATATGCATCTGTCACGTTTATATTAGTATTGGGGGAACGCGTCAAAATCAGCAGCGGTTCACCTGTTATTTGTATTTATAAACAGACATCGACAGATTATCTTTTGTCTTATAAAACCGTCAAGCTTCAAACAGCTGGCTTAGCTAAACGTTACTAGCGTTACCGTTGCTACGTTACGCTATCTTGGAATGTTAGCTCATTTCAAGCTAAGGGAAAAGCTCATTGTTTTTTGTTTATGTTAACCCACTGTGACTAAACCATGGATGTATAAATAGATCGCTACCAAACTTTTGGTTATATGCTAACGTGTAAAACATGTTAGCTAACTAGCCTAGCTTTAGCTAGCGTTATAATAGATCCCAAAGGAGGAGAAACTCGAGGGCTGTTTAATGAAAACAAATGACTAGCTAGCTATAGTGTTAAGTTTATAGACCATGCTGGACAAAAGGTAGGTTAGCTATTGGCTAATTCTATTGGTTAGTAAAACAGCTAACGTTAGCTTTATTTATTGCAGGCTAGTTAGCTCGAAGTGTTTTGTAACTCAATCGCTCAACCTTTTATATAACGTTATGTTAACGTCAGTAATCACAGTAGATTTCATCGCCACCTACCTAACATCGGTCAGCCTCCTGGCAGACAAAAACAATCAACACTTATTGTAACGTTACCGATTCACGGGGAGCTAAACACCGCAGAGGAGAATATCATCCATGAGAGAATAAAATCCCGAATACATTCCACTTCCGCATGCAGTGAACTTTGACCTTACAGAGAAACCAACGAGTATTAGCCTTGGATGTATTAAAAGAGCAGCACCATGGTGGCGTTATTTCAGAACAGTGCCACCACGTGGAGCATGTGTGTAGGACAAAACAGGAAAATGAGAATATGGCAAAAAAAAACGCTTTATTGATAGTATCATGACTTTAGTTAAATTAATCTATATTAAGTCCCTGAAATTAATGAAATCAAAATATGCCAAAGATCTCTTTATATTACTTGAAAATTGTCTGACCCTATAACTAACAATTGCCAAATCCCCCCCCCCCCTTTTTAGTTTGTTTTATTTATGTCATGCTTTTTTAGATGTATTTATTTATTTTTAATTTATTGTCTGTGTAAATGTGTTATGTCTATTGTGATATCTGCTCAGTTTTGAGGATGATAACTTTGTTATTGTAATGATTTTGCCTTACTGTTTGTAAATTCACTCATCTTGTGAATTAAAAAAAAAAAGTTAAATGGAGATCACCTGTGTGTAGTCAATAGGTAGCCTAACAATTGAATGCATTACAAATAATACCCTCTGTCTAAGGACTGCTGTACTGTAAAGCCCCTTGAGGCAAAGTTCTGATTGGGTTATATAAGTAAAATTGACTTGACTTGAAATACACCTGTACATGCAAACAATTATTTCATATGTTATATTTATAATTAATTTAGATCACTTTGTAGAAATCTGTTTTCACTTTGACATTAGAGGGCTTTTTTGATGATTAGCATCAACAAAGCCACAATAAATCTACTTCAGTGTTGCACAGTAAAACAATAAATCATGAATACCTTTTATAGGCACTATATTTCACAAGACAACAGCACATCCAGCTGACAGTGCACATTTGTTACTAGGTTTATGGCTATTTGGCACTGTTAGTCACAAGTTAGGCTTAGTATAGATGTCAGCATCGCTGTGGTGACTGTTTGGGGAAAGAGTGAGAGATGGGGATAGATTGGACATGGATTAGTCCAACAGCAGAGGCCCCAGGCTAAAAAGTTGGCACAGTTTCCCTGAAAAGATGGCAGAGGAATTTACATAATAGGCATTACTCCCTTCACTTTGTATGTAGGTCAGTAGCTGCAGTCAGACAGCCTCTCTGCTCCGTCCCGATCAGCAGACATCTAACAGATAGGCCTGCCTAAGGCAACTAGACTCTTCCGACTCAGATAAAGCTCATCCCTTCAGTGACCTCTATAAATCTTGTTTGACTAGTCGATAACAGAGATCAGAGAAACATCAAAAGAGCAGACTCTGACTCAAGAGCATTCACATTTACACAAGCAGCACATATGATCTTAACGAGCGTATACATGTAATCCTGCTTTTATATGGCTGATTTGTTCTGGTAAGCAAGAAGTTGAGGACAGACCCATACAAGAGCTAGAAGGACATCGGTGCCCGAGGACGTTGTGGTTATCTGTCCAGTCGCAGGACTGTAAATGTACCCCATCCCTCTCATGCACATGATGGCTTACTCAACTTTTCACACTTTTGCCTCTTATCCTCGATGAAATGCTGGAGATAAAATTGCTCAGCTACATGTCAAACAGAAAAAATAAAAGCTATTTGTCCTCTGTCACTTCTCACATGTAATACACCGATGAAACTAAACATATATCTACAGTTTAGATGGTTGCGAAGGCATTTAATGAACAAATTTGACCCAAACTACACCAGTGTGGGTCGGATAAAAAAATTCATTAATCTTGTAAGGGCGTTTGGTCTTTGTAACAATAGAAGTACACCCACAACAGGTGCAGAGTGAGGACTGGCTGTGAATATATTGCGTGCAGTGTTACATGGGCAGCTTGTGGACAGGAAGCCGTGGATGTACTGTAAATGGTGGCACAGGGGGGGTCATCAGATCATCAATTATTCAGCACCACCAGACAAGGACAATCACTTGGTGTCAGCAGGACTGGCAGACAAAATAGCCGGCTTAATGTGGAGCTTTGGTCCATTCTAGTTGAAGTTGACTCTTAGCATTCATGATTGTAAACATTATGACAACTCTGTCCATCATTTGTCTAGTCCTCGTTACTGATTCTGTATATTTGTTTGCTTGGAACAACAGCAGCCTACTGTAACAGAGCACTAACTTTATGCAAACCATTATTGCTTTATTTCATATTCAATGATGAGACACATGACAAAGATGACAGTGGCTCAGTAACAGAGTATTCACACCACATAACTTCGCAGTATTTCACAAAGAAGACAGAAACAATGGCTTACAGACATAAAAAGTAACGGTGCATAGCATTTCCCCTATTCATGCTTCTGAAAAAGTGACATCAAAGTAGGTTTGTACGATACATTTCTACATCAAAAGAGTCAACCATATAGTTACATGAAGCCCTATGATTTGAGTACAAATGCTACAAAATATTAAGGGAACATTCATGAAATCTAGGATGTGTCGTTGATCAGAGTAAGCAGATATAAGCAAGGTTCACATATTTGGGAAAAACAGTCAAAAAGTCAATGTGCCCCTCAGCTAAACATACAGCATATTCTGGTCTAGACTCTTTACTATCCACAGATGATGCAGACATGATTAATCAACAAATGATTGTATACATGCAAGGTTAGAACAATACAGGAGGCCGATTTATTAAATATGAAATCTGCTCTATGCTGATAAGGTGGAGTCAAATCAGTTTGTTTGATTGCCTGTTTACTGTAGAACTAATCAGTGAATAACTTGAATAACCTAAATAACTTTTCACCAGATTAGATTTTGAGCCATTTCTGCATGAAATACAGAATTATTATAATACATTTTAAGAATTGGAGATTTGCACAAAAACGATGCAATCTACTATTAGAGGCTCATACTGCTTAACCCCCCCCCCCCCCCCATAAAGAAGCAATGTAACAATGAGTGGACCGGACTCAGAGGACTTGAGGTACATTATAGTTAGTAGAAAACAACGTCAGTTCTCCATGTGCTTCCACCTTGTGAAACAGTCCTACTGTAAGACTGATCAGAGTCTTTATAGTACTTGGATCTAACTAAAGCCATGGCAGCCTTCTTTTGGTGTCAATTACTGATCAACTGAAGTGAAAGGTATAGGGGAAGTTACTTTACTTTTATATATACCGTACATTATGTATCTAAAGGTGTAACAATATGATCACCCTCTTATATCTTGTATACAATATGAACTTATGAGTATGACATGGCACCAATAACAGCTGGCATGGTTTTAGTTTGAGCGCTTTCCTCCCATAATCACAATCTATCTTCAAAGTGACAAAGTGCAAACATGACAACTGTACATGGTTGTTTGGACAGACAAGAATTCTGCGGTTACAACAGTTTCAATACTAAAATCTGGTACTTCAAAATAATAATTCACATTACAGAAATGCATTTAAAAAAACAGCACCATCATATCAAAGGAGTTTGAAATATAGAAAATTAGTTCTATGAATATATTACTTTACTCTGCAAACAAAAACAAGATTTAAGATAACTGCGTGGAATCAAACCTAAGTGCTATTTTCAAATCCCTCACCACCGTGAGTCAAATCTAAAAGTGAAAACGTGATACAATCCTGCCTGTTGCTTTTGCATTTGTGTGAACATTGATCTAGTGTAAATATTAAATAATAAAAATAAACTGGTGTATTGTGTGCTACCTGCTCTAAAACAGAGCCTAAAAATATGATAGAAAAAATCCACTAAAACCAACAAGTTCAAAAGCAATTCACAGAGCAGTGGTTCAGTTTTAGCTCAATGAATTGTCGTGGCAAATAAAACGCTACATGATCTGTGACCTTCCCTCAGTGATTAACTAATAACTGCAAAAGGAACAAAAATAAGTTAGATTTTTAGAGAAACGTACATTTGTGGTCCTATAATAATAAAACTTTAAAATTAGCTTGACACTATACTGTATATTAGGATGTGTTCGGTTGATTTTGGTCATAAAAACGTCTGACCGGTCAGCTTATAAAGGTGAGTAAACTGCATCTTGTCAAACTGGTTGATATCTCAGAGTTGTGTAACTTCATCCAAACAGGTTGGACAGTGGTCGGGTTCGGAGAGGGCTGCTGGGGAGATCCTCTCCTCTTCCCACCTCCCCCGCGTCCCTGAAGGAGGCGCTGTGGATGATCTGGGCTCGGTGGCGTCCTCGGTGCAGCCGGGCGTTCAGCCGGCTCAGAGACGACTTCCTCTGCATGCCCCCCTTGGTCCTCCCCGTCACGACTCCCTCCTCTGCTGCCTCGGCGGGTGGGTTCAGGAGCCGCAGTGGGTTCAGATTGCCCTGGAGGACTCTGGGAAATCGCCAGCCGCGCCCTCCGCTACTGCCGCTATTGGTGTTTTCATTGTCTGACTCGGCTCCCGGTGAGGTGACCACTCCCTCCTCCTGCAGGTCAGCGGCCAGCGGGGGGGACAGGTACTGGATGGCTCGCCTCCCGCTGTAGTCTCGGGCCTCGAGGTCGGCCTCCCAGTCTGACAGCAACACACGGACCACCTGTCAATCACACAGTAGAGGGAATATTCAGATCTTGTTACCTGTCATGTCATTTATGCAGAATTAACTCTTTCTCTGGATGCCTTTTTATTGTCTGGCCAGGGACAACAGATAAAGATGAGCTGTATAGACTAATTCTGATTAATTTACAGTTTTTAGTTCTCTGTTGATCAATGAGTGCTTTTTTGTTTTTTCTCGTGTTTTTGTATCAAAATTCAATCTATTAACCTTCCTGGAAAATTGTTTGTTTTTGCTTTTAAAGTAAATTTCAGGAAAAGGTTTTCTCTTTGGCAATATCTGTTGTTTTCCTATGACCAGACTAGAGCACAGCCTGCACATTTTCCTGTTGAATCCCCCCCTAGGCCTTTTATTACTGGACAAAGTTTCTGTGGAGATATTCCCATCCTTTTTCTTTTTTTTAACAAAAGTCATACAGTAGACACAAAATGCATCCCAAAACATCCCATTTAGGAAGCCATTTCTTGGCAATTAGTGAAAATATTCAGGTTGTCAGATTGTCACTCTAATTTTTAGAAACTTGCTTTCAATGGGCTGTGTTTCCAATTAAATGAATAGCAAGTGAAAGTCCTCTCTGCAAGAATAGGTTTTCTATAAACAAAGTTATGAGTATACAGTAAATGATAACCTACATGATCTTTTCAGCTCATTTTGTGTAAAAAAACAAACAGTTGATGCAAATGGGACAGACAGAGTGGATACAATCATCTGCTGCTTCACTGAGCAGGTGTAACACATGACACCCTGCTATCACCACCACCATCTACGCAACCCACCTGTGTGTGTCCATGCATAGCTGCCAGGTGTAGCGGTGTGTATCCAGCACTGGATCTCACATTTACATTCAGAGGTATAGCGTTCTCCTTGGCAAAGGCCAGCAGCTGGGAGAGCAGCTCAGCTTTGCCCTGCTTAGCCGCCCAGTGGAGGCAGGTGAAGCCGGTCACAAAATCTCTCTTGGCCACGAGGCTGGGCTCCACAGCGAGCAGAGACTGCAGGCTTTCCCACAGGCCATCTGAGGCGCACAGCATCCACTCATGTTCCAGCGGGTCCAGGGTCACCGAGGCACAGTCCTCATCAGTGGCTGAGGAGAGGAGCGATGCAGAGTCTCCATCGCTCCTCACCGAGTCCCGCAGGCGTGAACCGCGGTTGATCAGAGATCTCCGAACCTGCAAAGGGAAGATAGAGGTGCACAATTTACATACACTTTTTTGTGTTACCTTTTAATACAGTATTTATTTAGCTTTGTGCCACGGTGGAATGCTTTATGGTGATAGAAAGACAGTAAACAAATCAGTTTTGAAATAGTCAATTTAGTTAGTTATTGCCTTATGATGATCACCAAATGGAGGTCATAGGTCAAGCTGTCTAACAGTTAAGGCAAGCTAGATTACATCACTGTGTCTCTAGGTTACATAAGACAGAAAACTGTTGCTGTGGAGTCACACTTCATGAATATTGCATTTGTGGTTACACCCCAAATGGCGTTTTCAATCAGCTGTCAAAGGCTGCGCTTTTGGATATGCTGCAAGTTACACAGCAGCAAAGGCAGGGGAACCTGATTCAGGTATTGCAGCACACCCAAAGGTGAAACACCTGATGTGACACTACTGCTTTAGGTGTGGCCAAATGTATAGCATGGTCCAACGTTTGAAATAATCTAAAGCAGTGCAGCAGCATTTTTCTATTATATCTGGATCAGTGATTTTTACAGGTTGAAGCCCATTTTTGTAAACACACTTTCTCACATGCTTAAATTGGTACTTGTTTTAGCTCCTATGCCGTGTAGAGAGCAAAAAAAACTACATGGGAGCTTTTTTATGCCAGAGAAAGGTAGTATCCTACCTGAGGAGAACTGCTCATCATCAGCTCTATGAAGTTCCTGCGACTTCCCTTGGGTGTGTTGATGTCTCCAACAGGGTCCAGCCCTTCCAAGGCGCTGTCTTCAGATAGGCAGCTGGTCAGCAAGGCCCGCTGGGACCCTTTGGACACCCTGCGTGCCCCTCTCAGCTGCTGGCTGTGGAACCCTGCAGGGTGAGCCTGGTCCAGATCTGCAATCCCAATCACTGGGGCCGACTCCCGCCTTCTCCTCTCCCTCAGCTTCACCTCCCCTCCTCCACCAGAGGTAGGAGTCCCTGTGTTGTTGGTCTTATTGTTCTGGGAGGGGGCTGCAGGTTGCAAATTGCCATTGGACTGTTTGTCATTGTCCAGGCTGGCAGCCGACGAGCTGGATGCTCCTGTGGAACCATTGGAAATGTTATTTTTGTCATGATGTATGATGGAGTTGTCTATGGCATAATCTTAACCTGAACTCCCAAGCAACATTTCCATTGTAATCCACACAGGTATTCACAAGGCTAGTCTTGTTATGTCTTTATGTTATCATTATCCTGACTTATTGTGATTTTTGGCAAGAAAGAGATCAAAATTAAAGGTGTGAGTACTGGAATTTGACAATGTCAGTCTGTATTGTAGGTATTGGACTTCAAAAACAATGACACACATGTTGTGGCTATTCAGAGGGCCATTACGAGACAATACAATCCAAGAAAATAAATAAATAAACAACGTTAGAGATAATGTTATTGTTTTAGACAAATATGCATATAGGTTAGATAAATAAGCATGTGATTTTGCATATAAATGTAGAATATGTAAAGAAATAAAACATGGACAAAAACAATGATATAGGTTAGAATGACATCCACACATCGTGCGTGTGCCTCACCTGTTTGGTCTCCGTTGTCAGGGTTGCCGTTGACACAGCTGTTGTCCAGTGTCTCCTGGATATTATTACCATTGCACTCCGCGTGATCGTGGTCGCCTGTGTCTGCACGCATCACCGACTCCGCGCTGCCTTCACTGTTCAAACAAACAAATTTCACGCCGTTCTCCACCTTCACAAAACCCACGTTGTCCACGATGCGCCTCAGCACCTCGCGATCCACACCTTCCTCCGACTGGTCATTTTCCCCCGATACTGATAGGAAATGATCCATCAGCTCCATCTGTCGGACCCTCCCTCCTCTCTCCATCAGGAACTCCTGCACGGCTTGCTCCGTGCACCGGGACGCCGTCGTCATCCTGAACGTCCCCAAACAGAGATAGATGAATAAGTTACACAAGGACGTTTCAAAACGACTCCATGTTCACGCTGCTGTCATTCAGTTAGGTCAGTGACGGCGGATGACAGCATCTTCTCCTTCTTCTTCTCCTCCTCTCCTCCATGGGGAGTGTCGAGCTCTGGCAGATAGGGGTCGCACGTAGCTGAAGCATGCAGACGGCTCACCACTGCAAAAAATCATGCTGCGTTCCCGTGCTCCTCGTAAACGCGGGATTCCTATTACTAGTGCAGTCGACCATGAGTAAAAGCGGTCAGTTTTTTTAGATTTTATTTTAAGTGTCGACTGAGCTGTGATGGCGTGAGAAAGAAGTGGAAATATAATTCGAATCTGTATTGAATGACTAACTGATTATAGTATATTTAACTAGATATGCCATGGAAATCTTGTTGGCCAGCACCATAGACTGTAGATCTACGGTGTTGTCTATGGTGTCCCGTACGGTCAACACATACGGGACAAATACGCCAAAGTCCATTACAACTAAAATTAAGGCTATACATCAGAATAGCATCAACATGACAGTAACTTAGTTGCGCTGTATCCGGATTTACAATTTTTCTGACAGTCCGCAACATACCATGGAAGCGACTGGGAAAATTAAGTTGAGCTGTACCATTATGGAAAGAAGGGGTGTTGGGTGTATTACTGCGGTGCATTAACATTGTTTGGCTACATTTTCTGAAGATTGTCCCACATTTTATTCCTCTAAAAATTTTACTGTTTGAATTTACGTCACAGTCTGTCTCAATTTGTAGAATAATAGTTTTAAAGCAAATGTACAAACTACAGATTTCACCTCATTCCTATGTTGTTTTGAGTGGTCTAGTCTGCCCAGTTGTCGACGGTAGAGGCAGTGAGGCGGTCCTGATCAGAGTTCTAAAAAAAGAAGTGGTCTTTAGTTAGTTTTGTTGTATTATTTCTGAATCTACCTTGGCTATTAACTTCTAGCTAAAACTATGGCTTCTTCGGATGTTGCTCGACAGCCGGTAAGCACTTTTTCTTCTCTGTGGTTGATAAGAGACAGTGTTTCTTGACAGTCTAACAGGGAGTGTCCGCCGGCCGGGGCTATCATTAAGTTAGCTAGCTACTGCTAGCCCGATACATACTTTCTGTTAAAGTTATTGAAAACAGCTGTTCAAAGTAACTTTTACTTAGTCTAGAACACAAAACACATCTGCCCCTTCACGTTGGCATACACCAGGAACATCAAGTGGGGCTTTTCAACTTCTATAATCCACTTTTCTAAAGGGATTCCGTGTTAGCTAATGTCCATCTTTCACCAGGGATCTATCTGGCTAACACTACGCCAGCCATCCAACAGGCAAAAGTTCATGAAGATAGTTGTGTGTTAAACATTCCTGTGGTACAGCTAACGTACTAGCACAACATTGCAAAAGTGTTAGGTCATGCTCTACTGGTAAGCTATGTGGGTGGCGCTTGCTATGTAGCTCCATAAGGGCCACTAAATTCCTACATTTATGAATGAAATCACGTTGTCGAAACTTGTGTGAACTTTCCCATATAGACAACATAGTTTACAAATATCAGAAGTTGGAGATCTATAATGGTAGGTCAATGTTAGCCCCCTGCTTAACCGACTGGTGATCTTCTGGATTTCTGAATAGAAGTTCAGATGGGGACAGGTCAGAGCAGGACGACAGGAGTGAGCAGTTTGAGGAAGATGTGATAACCATAAACTGTATATGAAGTGAGAAGTTTTTTGCAACTTGTGCATAGAAAGAAATTTACTAAAATATGATAGGATTTTTCTCTGTCTGTCTCAGGGGCTGAGATGCGGATTTATAACGTTTAGAACATGTTCTGTCTTCCATATTACTTGCCAAGAGCCACTTGTAAATGTAACTTTAAAACTCTACAATTGCAAAGCTTTTTTAATTCCATCACATTAAGAGGTGCGAACCACAAAGGATCATGTATTTAGCAATGCATGTGTAATAATATTATAGACGCCTGGACCATTTGATATGTGAATGATTACATTTGTTAGTAACAAGTGCATTATTTTGTGATTTAATTTTAATAACCCGCATTAGGACATTTCTTAATTGATATTAGCTATGATATGGTATGGATTGGTTTACAAATATTGCCAGACTTGTCATTATTGTGCATCCCTACAGCAAATTTTAAATGTATGAAGCTAGAGAGTTGTAGCTTGCCAGTGAACAATGCCTAAAAGTTCACATTTTACTTTTCCTGCTATGGGCTACTACTAACAATTATTTTCATTGTCAATTAATCTATCGATTATTTCCTCGATTAGTTGTTTGGTCTATAAAATGTCAGAAAATGCTGAAAAATGTCGATCAGTGTTTCCCAAAGACCAAGATGAGGTCTTTGAATGTCTTGTTTTGTCCACAACTCAAAGATATTCAGTTTACTGTCGTAGAGGAGTAAAGAAACCAGAAAATATTCACATTTAAGAAGCAGGAATCAGAGAATTTTGACTTTTTTTTCTTAAGAAATTACTCAAACTGATTAATCGGTGAAAATGGCTGCTGCATGTTGAGAATCATCTGTCTGTCTGTGCAATTTCTTCCTCAGGATAAAGGCGTCCGGCCCCTGTCCCTGGCAGGTCATGTGGGCTTCGACAGCCTCCCAGATCAGCTTGTCAACAAGTCCATCTGTCAGGGCTTCTGCTTCAATATTCTCTGCATTGGTACGTTGTCATACACGCGCACACATACATAAACAATACACACACACACACATACAAACACAAACACAAACACACACACACACACACACACACACACACATCAAAACACAGATACTCACAGGATGCTACTACTAGAATACATTCTTCACTCACATGCACACACATACACATTGTTTTACTTGACCACCTCAATTCACTGCCATTGCTTAGGTCTGATATTATAGCTCCTTTTTTCCTAATCCTTAGCTTGATCCCAATGGCAGTGCTTGATACTCCTAATTATACTGAGTATTACTCTCAGTATTAGGAGCTGTGGTAGACAAGGGGTCGAAGGAGCATTGTGATGGGAAGGATTCTGATGGTTCAAATCTCTCCTCCTCCTGGTAAATATGTGGTTGGTTGAATGAATAATATTTCTTCTTCCTCAACAACTGCATCACTGTGTCCTTGAGCAAGGCACTGATCCGACCACTGCTCCAATGCAGCTGGAGTTTGGACTTGGAGCTTGGTGTTGCGTCATCCTTCCCCTAGCAAATTAAGTTTTAGGAATATTTATTTTAAAGCAGGGTGTTTTGGTGTCAGAGTGTCTCAACTGTCAACTTTATTTTTGGCCCCGGAGGGCTATTGGTTTTACAGCAAGGCATATTACAATACATTACAGTACATGGACATACAGTACAGTAAGGGGAAGGAGGGGCATTCTGAATACAAGTGGGTAAGAGGTCAAACAACAGTAGTCACTGCTGTCCGACTCACATTTCCACAGTGTGCAAAAGCACAGCAGCAATAACAACGTTAAAGGATTTTAAGTCAGATAGAATAAATAGCGGTAGAATATGACCATGTAAATACAAATACACAGGGAGAGTAAAGTGCATAGTGACCAGACATGTTGAATACATGAACAATATCTCTACCATCATAACACAGATGTCAGCGGCATAGACCTCGTAGTCGACATTGTCATCAGCATCAGCATCATCATCAACAACACGAACGACATCATCATATCATCAGCTACACTACACACTTCGGCCAAGTGAGTAGCCTTGGGACTCACTATCTCCTCCCCTGGCCTGTATTCAGAAGTGAAAATGCTGTGGGGATGAAGGAGTGCTTGTACCTGTTACTCTTAACAGGGGAGAATCTGAACCAAGAACCAGAAGGCAAAGAGTCTCTGATGCTCACACTACTAAATTGGATCTTGACATGAAGTTCAATAACTAAAAATTGTGTCCCATCTTCTTCTGGCTCTAGGTGAAACTGGTATCGGCAAGTCTACCCTGATGGACACTCTGTTCAATACCAACTTTGAGAACTTTGAGTCATCCCACTTTGAGCCTCAAGTGAAGCTGCGGGCTCAAACCTACGACCTACAGGAGAGTAACGTCCGACTACGCCTTACCGTGGTCAACACTGTGGGCTTCGGAGACCAAATGAACAAGCAAGAGAGGTGGGAGGAGGAGAGTGTGTGTGTTATTGACAGTGAAGAAAAGTTACAGAGTGTTTAGTTAAATATCCTATTTTAAATTTACTGCCATTGTGAACCAATCTGTGTTAACCAGTCATAAAACCCAAATATCTGATCAGCCCTTTATATGTCTTTCCTGTAGCTATCAGCCAGTGGTGGACTACATCGACAGGCAGTTTGAAAGTTATCTACAGGAAGAGCTAAAAATCAAACGCTCTCTTCACAACTACCACGACTCGCGAGTCCACGCCTGCCTCTACTTCATCTCCCCCTCGGGTCATTCACTCAAATCCCTGGACCTGGTCACAATGAAGAAACTAGACAGCAAGGTAGGAAAAGGATCACAGTGTGTGTGTTTTGAAAGGTCTGTGATTATCTTGGTTGGTGATGCATGAACATTTTCAAAAGTTAAAAGTTCTCTATATGACATCTATAACATTAATATAGAAGCAAAAATCTCTTTGCTATCTAAAGAGTGGTGGAGTAATGTCTATCTGAACAGAGAATGAAGTGTCTCTGTGTGTGTTGTAATCCGAGCTTCTCCTTGCTTTGTTGACATCGCCAGGCCGGCCGTGCAAGCTTTTAGTGCATGTTTAGTGCATGTGAGTGTTTCCCAAAGGCTAGCTCATGGCCGCCGCTCTGCACTGCTCTCATACGGCGGTTACAGTCATCACGCAAGCGTAGCACGCACCCTCTGGTTCCCCCTCAGGTAAACACTGTTAGCTCTGTCAGCACTTTTGCTGTTGTTTCCACTGTTAGAGCTGTTAGCACCGTTAGCTGCGAGCCAGCGGCTCAGGCGTCGCTACGTTGAGAGCTGTGCGGAGGCAATAGAAATGCTCCCAGTCTCGCAGAAACTCCGGAGAAATGATGTTGCATTGATCTAAATTATGCCTGCATTTCTTGGGCTGACTTGATCGATATTTTAAAATGAACCTGTCAGTTCTTTGGGCTGCCACAGAACCCTTGCTGGTATATTGTGAAGAGATGTCAATATGCAAAAGAGCTTGTCACAAGGAACACAGTGGACACTGAAGAACCAGATACAAACTGTCTGATGTGTATATGATAGTGGGGAATACTGTATTAGAGACTGTGCTGTGGTTGTTTCTAGAATTTCATCCAAGTGTTTTTATGTCTGACTGTTGGGAGAAGTTTGCTATCCAAGTGAATAAACCCCTCCTTCATTCTTGAAGTGGTCAGAGACTTTCCCATGCTCTCTGTGTGTAGCGACTTTGTGTTTTTTGTGCGCTTGTGTGATTTCACTGCTCTGGAGTGTCAGTAACCCTGGATTTGCGTGTGAATGGAGGAGAAAAAGCAGTGGAATGCTGTAATCACCTCACGCATACACACTCGAGTTGTCCTTTTGTGTCACTGTACAGATACACATAGAAAGAGCCATTTGTTGAATCTGCAGCACTGACAGAGAGACAGTCAGTCACTCACTCAGACAGCTGTTGGAACGGATCTCCTAGCATTGTTGTGTTTTCTCTGTATGTGTGTGTGTGTATGGGTGTGTGGTCTGGCCCAGAAGCTTGCCTAGTGACAACAACTCATTCCAAGCCTCTCTTTGGTACGACGAAGACGACGGACAGACAGGCAGGAGTGGAATGTGGGGCGACTTGGACAGCAGAGTGGGCTGCTGGACCAGAAATAACATCAGTAAACCCAGTTTATACAACACTTATCTAAAAGAAGTTTTTAAAAGTATTTTAGATAAAGTAACAAAAACAAATACTGTAGGAATATTTTTTGTTGAATTGTACTATTGTTTGTACTTTGAGTCAGACTAATGGAGGCCTTATAATGTGTCTTCATGTAGTTTCATGCTTTGTTCAAAGTTAAGGGACTGTTAACTAATTTTATATTAATAAATACATTTATACAAAACTACATTAAAGGTGCAATGTGTACGATATGGCCAGAATCTCAATTTAAAACATTATCAACTGTATGTGAAGAGGTTACAGTGTTCACATTATGTCAAAGACATCTATGTATTGTGTTGCAGAGATATCTACTGCAATAGCCAATTAGCATGCTAACCCAGCCTGTCCCGTCTTGTAATACCACTTGCACAGGTTAGACCCAGCACTCCCCCGGCCCGCTGTGACTCCCAGCGCTGGAGGTGGTGCTGGCTGAATTAGAGTTCCTGTGACCGTTTCTCAGAGTTTCAACAGTTTGGTTGAATTTTGCTTATTCTTGCCCTGCTGTTAGTCAGTAGTTGGCTTTTTTTTATATAACTGATGACTGGTGGCTACAGGCGAGGGGATTAGACCTTGATGTTATCTATCTTTTTTTGTATTGGTGAAATTAGTGACTAGAAATTATGCTGTAAACTAAGATAAGACCTAAATTGTAATAAACCGAAACTCTCCTTTAACCTACCAGGAGGAAACCCAGCGGTCTCCTCGTCTTGCCCCTTGCTGCTCAAGACATTTTGAAACCAGATTGAGTCAGTTAAAGCTACTACCTGTAGAATCTGAAATAGGATTATCTTGGTGCCCCTTGTGAGAACATTTTTCATCTCGTCATATTTGTATCTCATGCTCCTCATTTGTAGTTTCGGAAGTCATGTATTTTCTTACTTTATGAAAAAAATATGTATATATTTTACAGATCACATTAAAGGTCAAATTTTTCTCTGAAGTCTGCAGATAATAGTATGTATATTTGGTAATGATTGCTAATATTTTGTACATGAACATGTTTCCCATCTTGCTGTAGGTGAACATAATCCCAGTGATCGCCAAAGCAGACACCATCAGTAAGAGCGAGCTGCACAAGTTCAAGATTAAAATCATGAGTGAGCTGGTCAGCAACGGCGTCCAGATTTACCAGTTCCCCCTGGATGATGAGACCGTCGCTAAGGTCAACACTACTATGAATGTAAGGAAACACTCGCAGTACACCGCCTGGAACTAGAATGCTTTCTTATTGCCGGGTTATGCTTGAAAAGAACTTCAAGAAGTTCATAGCACTTGTTGTGACAAATCTTACATATTTATGTATTTAGAGTCAAAAACTTAAACTTAAAGCGTCTGAATTTTTCACTATATATATTCCTCAAGGTTTGCGGTTGTTTTATTTTAAGAATTGAACTTACATTTCTTTGTAGCATCAGCAAGGTTTTAACTTAAATTTGCAGACACTGTATGTGTGTGTGTGGGAGTATTGCTTAGAGAGATGGTGTAAACAGCTGTGACTTAATAAGTATGTAAATGTACTTGTACTGAAATCATTTATTTCATGTTTAATGTTTTTGTAGGGTCATTTGCCATTTGCTGTAGTAGGCAGCACAGAGGAAGTCTCCGTTGGCAATAAGATGGTGAAGGCTCGTCAGTATCCCTGGGGTGTGGTACAAGGTAGGATGGATCATTGTTTGTTTGTTTATGTGTTTTTCTACACAACTGTGCTTGTATTACCTTTTTTTAAGGATCACATTGATTTAATGAACATCTGTTAATCTTTTCAGACCTACATATTTCTCCCTCACAAGAATTGTCACACTTTTCCCGTGTAGAAATCAGTACAGTGGCTGAAAGACCTCAATACACTGTAGCTTCATTTTGAAATCGGCACATTCCAGCTCAGTGGAGTTAGCTGCCAGCCGACCTACATTAAAGAAATATCATTACTGTGGCTGTCATTAGGGAGTTTCAGTTGGATGGCTAACCCTTCTCTATTGATGTGTGTATCAGTGGAGAACGAGAGTCATTGTGACTTTGTGAAGTTGAGGGAGATGCTGATCTGTGTAAACATGGAGGACCTGAGAGAGCAGACGCACACTCGCCACTATGAGCTGTACAGACGCTGCAAACTGGAGGAAATGGGATTCAAAGACACAGACCCAGAGTGCAAACCCGTCAGGTGAGCTCCTAAACACCTGCGTGGACACAATGAAAAAAGTATAACTGACATTACTGACAACTGACCTTTGCGTGTGTATTTATATATATACCTTTGCGTGTGTATTTATATATATATATATGTGTGTGTGTGTGCGTGTGCAGCTTGCAGCAGACTTATGAGGCCAAGCGTCAGGAGTTCCTGGTGGAGCTGCAGAAGAGAGAGGACGAGATGAGGCAGATGTTTGTGCAGAGGGTGAAGGAGAAGGAGTCTGAGCTGAAGGAGGCTGAGCGAGAGGTATGGAGACATATAAGCACAAACTCATTCACATTCACATCTCTTCATTAGCAGCACATGCTATGTGTTAAAATAGTAGCGACTAAGTGGACATCGCTCTAAGGTAACGAAAGCACAACGATTCTTATTTTCAGGTGATTATACACTAAAGAAAACATACCTATTAATATTATATTCAATTTCTTCCAATAGATCCCCCGAATTGTTACACACTGTTCCTTTTAAAGAAACCCCCAGGTTAGCCAGACTTAATTGAAAGGGAAAACAATGGCGGACAGCAAAAAGTACTGTCTTTTGTAAACATCTATAATATTTTTCAGACTTTATGGTTCAGCTTTGGCCTGCCATACTAATCTGTTGGTTACTGTCTGTATTGTTTTCGTAGTCATTACTTTTTTGAAAAAATAAATAAATGTGATTTCAGTAAAGTTTTTTTTTTTTTTCCATTAATGTTTTGATTGATGTTTTTTCTTTTACTGGATGAAATCAAATGTAAGAACATATTTTTCTTCCAGCGAAAGTCAATCTTTTTACAATTTCACATCTAATTTGGTTTTAGTGTGAGAGAGCAAAACCTCATTATGAGGAAAGTAATTTATTGCGTAATGATTTTAATTTGCTACATAGAAATGCAGATCTCTAATGTTTTTGCTTGTTCTGCTTGATATCATCAAAACTGGAGGCATCTCTATAACTCAACTCTGTTGTTCTCTCTGTGTGGTTCAGCTGCAAGGTCGTTTTGAGCAGCTGAAGCGCCTCCATGCAGATGAGAAAGCAAATCTGGAGGAAAAGAAGAGACTCCTGGACGATGACCAGAGTTCCTTCGGCAAGAGACGAGCTGCCGCCCAGCTCCTGCAGGCCCAGAGCCTCACCGCCAACGGCAAGAAGGACAAGGACCGCAAGAAGTAAGAGCTGATGTTTCATGGAAATATTCAAGATCCGTAGATTTACACGTCTGTAGGCAGTGAGGGTAAATTAAAACTTTCTGCGTCATTAGGGTCTCGCTGCTGACAGTGGGTTCAGTACTCAGAGTTTTATATGATACAGGACACATTTCCACCTGCTGGTAAAATTAATGTGGCAACAAATCTGGTGACTACTGTGCATTGAGTGAGTGCATTTAAGATTTGTCTACATGAGTGCAGGGCTTAACAATAATACTATCTTTATAATAATATCTTTATTTATATAGCACTTATCAAAAGAGTTACAAAGTGCTTCACATAAAAACAAAAATCAGCAATGACAAAATAAAAGTACTAAAAGAGCAAAATACAAATTAAAATAGTAAAACCCCAAAAACAGACTAGAATCAGGTGAAATCAGGGAAGGCAGTGCGATAAAAGTAGGTTTTGAGTTTAGATTTAAAGGAAGCCTCTGACTAAGCCTGTCATATTTCCTCGGGCAGGGTGTTCCAGAGCCTCGGGGCTCTTTATCTCAAAAGCTCTGTCCCCCTTAGTCTTCATCCGAGAGACCCTAGACAGTTAACTGGATTTGATCCCCCTTGTGTTAACTACTCATATTTGTTCATTAAATTAGTATTTTTGTAATGTTTCAATCGTAATAAAATTTTGAATGTGAATATTTTGTAGTCGTAAATACAAAGACAGAAGAACAAATTGAATCTAGAAAACTAATGAATAAAGTGGAAAATAGGCCACTTCCGGTGCAAGTGGACATTTAAGTTGCTTACGGACAATAGAGCCAGTATAGTAAATTCAATTATATGGCGTGAGATATATTATATGGAATTTGCTGTAAAATTGATTCTCAACTACCTCTTTATTCCAGTTCTGGCTTCATGTGAAGACATTGGGATTTGAAGTACACTCCAGTATGACCAGTATAACCAGTGACATTCTGGCCACATCCTTTCCAGCCCTTTGTGGCCAGTTTCAAACACTAACCAGGAAAACCCACACAAACCAGCAGTGTGCGTGAGTGTTAGTTTGCCAAAGTTTAATGACTGTACCCATGAATCCTGTGTACACTTTCCTAAATGGTATTTTTAATCTTCTTTGTGGGTTTTATACCTCTGTGTAATATTTTATACAGTATTTATCCTTTCTTTTTTTATATAAAACCTTTAATTTTCCATATACCTCCCTCTTTTTTTAACTTCTGCCCAGACTGAGGGACACCTCAGTGTATTGATCCTTTCACAGACTCCTCACTAGATGCTGTACATTGGTCAAAGGAATTGGATACATACAAACACTATATTGAAAGGGACTTCTTCACTTACATTAAACCTGTCTGCTATATCTTAAGTGTATAATAAGAACACAGTTAATATGTTGTAATGCAGTTTTATGACTTTGCATATGAGAAAAACATCTTTAACATGCTTGTAATTTATTATAAAGCCCCTTTCAGACATGCTCTTCATGAGGAGATTTACATTTTGGCTTCAAAGTCTGAATAAATGCCACGGTCTCTTTTTCATGAGAGGCGAGCAGGTCATTAATAAAGCCTCAGAGATAAACAATCTCTTGATTATTTTTTCAACTCAGCTCTTCTGAATGATTATAGTGTGAGTATTGCAGCTCTGCGTAATAGTCCTGTCATGTTTAAATAGAGCCCTTACAGAATAATTACTCCACGGAGACCTTTGCTATTTAACAGATTTTTAGCTAAATCCAGCAATGTAACAGAATCCATGTCTGAAAAAGGCTTAAGTGATCATTTCTGAAAGCTGATCTAGTGCATTCATCGTCAAGAGTTGTCATAATCATGGTCACAGGGCATTATGATTCCTTCCTTAGAATTTTTTTCTCACACATCCTTGTTGCTATACACTTTAACTATGAGCACACCAGCATTACAAAAACCTGCAGGAGCTACACTGATTCTCCTGTTGCTGTTCCAAACGGACATCTCTTGTCCAATCCCAGTTTTACAGTTTTCTAGGAGGGTGAGGCTAAGGCTAGGTTTCGGATTAGGTACATGTTACAGCATATATTTATATATATTGTGTTTTTATTGGCTCCCTTATTTTTCTTACTGACACAAACCGCTGAAGTTTGCTATGCAGTCTGTCTGAAAAGAGCTGACTCGTGAGAAAAAATGCATCATGTCGAGTCAGTGTTTGTTGAGGGAGTATGGGGAGAGAGGGAAGATGCATTTGTGACTATATTTTTTATCATTTCTTTATTCACTTCTGTCGAGAATCATGATGAGACAGAGTTTCACTCCTCAAAGCATTTTACAGTATAGAGTAAACGGTAAAGTGTGATTTATAAAGCAGCATTCACTCGCAAACATTGCCACTTTATATTTTACACTAGTGCTTAATATGTGTTAGTGCCTTATCTGTGTGAAACTTACTTACGAAATACACTATCCACCTAACTTGTACATCCAGGGAAACACACCGATGCTTAATGGAGTAAAGCTTGTCTAAGAAACATTTGTACTACACTTGTATTTAAGGAATGAACAGTGTTATGTGGGAGCTTTTTTCCTTCTTTCTAAATAAATCTTTGTATTTTTGTCATGATACAGTCTGCTCTTCTGTTTGTTTTCATCTCACAGTATGGCGTCTTATGTTTGCTACTTTTTCTTTATTTGAAAAAAATAAGTTTATATTAGGGCTGTCAAATTTAAAGTGATAACAAGTTAACAGAGAATGCACTGAACATGCAGTTCAGCTTCCAACTCTGTCAGATGTACATTTCAACTTCTATGTTTTTCAGCAGTGCAATGCATTTGGTGTTAAACATTTTTCAGGCAAGTCATTTCTCATTTCTGCATTTTCAGCAATGCTAAGAAATTAATTTCAGCTGAAACATGAACATGAACATGCTTTACTATGACTTTTTTAGGGCTTTTTTTCGACATGCTATATTATGACTTTTTTCAACATACTATACTGTGATATTTTTATGACATACTATACTATGACTTTTTTTCTACATACTATACTATGACTTTTTGTAAAAAATGTTGTAAAAAAAAAGTCAATGTATAGAATGTCGAAAAAAGTCTATATTATGTCGAAAAATAATAGTAGTATAGTATGTGGAAAAAAAGTCAAAGTATAGTATGTCGAAAATTTTTGTAAAAAAGTCCTAGTATAGTATGTCGAAAATTTATGAAAAAAAAAAAGCAAGGTATAGTATGTCGAAAATTTTATGAAAAAAAAGTCCAGGTATAGTTGTCGAAAATTTTTATGAAAAAAAGTCCTAGTATAGTATGTCGAAAATTTTCATGAAAAAAAAGTCATAGGTTAGTATGTTGAACATTTTCATGAAACAAGTCATAGCATGGTATGTCGAAAATGTTCATGAAAAAAAAGTCATAGTATAGTATGTCGAAATTTTTATGAAAAAAAGTCCTAGTATAGTATGTCAAAAATTTATGAAAAAAAGTCATTGTATAGCATGTCGAAAATTGTATGAAAAAAAGTTATAGTATAGTATGTCGAAACTTTTATTAAAAAAGTCATAGTATAGTATGTCGAAAATTTTTTCAGAAAAAAAGTCATAGTATAGTATGTCGAAATTTTATAAAAAAAAAGTCATAGCATAGTATGTCGAAAAATAGACATAGTATAGTATGTAGAAAAAAAGTCAAAGTATAGCATGTCGAAAAATTTCGTAAAAAAGTCAAAGTATAGAATATCGTAAATTTTCATGAAAAAAAGTCATAGTATAGAATGTAGAAAATGTTCATGAAAAAAAGCCATACTATAGTATGTCGAAAATTTTTATGAAAAAAAAGTCCTAGTATAGTGTGTCAAATTTTATGAAAAAAAGTAATTGTATAGTATGTCGAAAATTTTCGTGAAAAAAAAGTCATAGTATAGTATGTAGAAAAAATGTTCATGAGATAAAAATCATAGTATAATACGTCGAAAATTGTATGAAAAAAAAGTCATAGTATCGTATGTCGAAAATTGTATGAAAAAAAGTTATAGTATAGTATGTCGAAAATTTTATTAAAAAAGTCATAGTATAGTATGTCGAAAATTTTTTCAGAAAAAAAGTCATAGTATAGTATGTCGAAAATTTCATAAAAAAAGTCATAGTATAGTATGTCGAAATTTTATAAAAAAAAAGTCATAGCATAGTATGTCGAAAAATAGACATAGTATAGTATGTGGAAAAAAAGTCAAAGTATAGCATGTCGAAAAATTTCGTAAAAAAGTCAAAGTATAGAATATCGTAAATTTTCATGAAAAAAAGTCATAGTATAGAATGTAGAAAATGTTCATGAAAAAAAGCCATAGTATAGTATGTCGAAAATTTTTATGAAAAAAAAGTCCTAGTATAGTGTGTCAAATTTTATGAAAAAAAGTAATTGTATAGTATGTCGAAAATTTTCGTGAAAAAAAAGTCATAGTATAGTATCTAGAAAAAATGTTCATGAGATAAAAATCATAGTATAATATGTCGAAAATTGTATGAAAAAAAAGTCATAGTATCGTATGTCGAAAATTTTCAGGAAAAAAAGAAGTATTAGTATAGTATGTTGAAAATTTTCATAAAAAAGAGTCATAGTATAGTATGACGAAAATTTTCATGAAAAAAAGGAATAGCTTTGTATGTCGAAAATTTCATGAAAGAAAAGTCATAGTTTAGTATGTTGAACATTTCTATGAAAAAAAGTCATAGTATCGTATGTCGAAAATTTTCAGGAAAAAAAAATCTTAGTATAGTATGTCGAAAATGTTCATTAAAAAGAGTCATAGTATAGTATGTCGAAAAGTTTTATGACAAAAAACTCGTACTATAGAATGTTGAAAATTGTATGAAAAAAAGTCAGTTTAGTATGTTGAAAATTTCTAATGAAAATGTCATAGTATAGTATGTCGAAAATTTTCAGGAAAAAAAAGTCATAGTATAGTATGTCGAAAATTTTCATTAAAAAAAAAAGTCAGTACAGTATGTCGAAAATTTTCATGAAAATAAAGTCATCCTATAGTATGTCGAAAATGTTCATGGAAAAAAAGTCATAGTATAGTACTTCGAAAATTTTATGAAAAAAAAGTAATCGTATAGTATGTCGAAAATTTTCATGAAAAAAAGTCATTTTATAGTATGTCAAAAATGTTAATGAAAAAGTCATACTATTGTATGTCAAAAACTTTCATGAAAAAAGTCATAGTATAGTATGTCGTAAATTTTCATAAAAAAGATTCATAGTATAGTATGTCGAAAATGTTATGAAAAAAAGTCATGGTATAGTATGTCGAAAAATTTTTCATAAAAAAAGTCAGTATAGTATGTCGAAAAATTTTCATAAAAAAAGTCATAGTATAGTATGTCGAAAATTTTTTCATAAAAAAAGTCATAGTATAGTATGTCGAAAATTTTTCATAAAAAAAGTCATAGTATAGTATGTCGAAATTTTATAAAAAAAAGTCATAGTATAGTATGTCGAAAACTAGTCATAGTATAGTATGTGGAAAAAAAGTCAAAGTATAGCATGTCGAAAAATTTTGTAAAAAAGTCAAAGTATAGAATATCGTAAACTTTCATGAAAAAAAAGTCATAGTATAGAATGTAGAAATTTTCATGAAAAAAAGTCATAGTATAGTATGTCGAAAATTTGTATGAAAAAAAAGTCCTAGTATAGTGTGTCAAATTTTATGAAAAAAAGTAATTGTATAGTATGTCGAAAATTTTTCTTGAAAAAAAAGTCATAGTATAGTATGTAGAAAAAATGTTCATGAGATAAAAATCATAGTATAATATGTCGAAAATTTTATGAAAAAAAAGTCATAGTATCGGACGTCGAAAATTTTCATGAAAAAAAGGAATAGTTTTGTATGTCGAAAATTTTATGAAAAAAAGTCATAGTTTAGTATGTCGAACATTTTCATGAAAAAAAGGAATAGTTTTGTATGTCGAAAATTTTATGAAAAAAAGTCATAGTTTAGTATGTTGAAAATTTCTTTGAAAAAAGTCATAGTATCGTATGTCGAAAAATTTCAGGGAAAAAAAGTCATAGTATAGTATGTCGAAAATTTCATGAGATAAAAATCATAGGATAGTATGTCGAAAATGTTCATTAAAAAGAGTCATAGTATAGTATGTCGAAAAGTTTTATGATAAAAAACTCGTACTATAGAATGTCGAAAATTGTATGAAAAAAAGTCAGTTTAGTATGTTGAAAATTTCTAATGAAAAAGTCATAGTATAGTATGTCGAAAATTTTCATTAAAAAAAGTCATCATATAGTATGCGAAAATGTTCATGGAAAAAAAGTCATAGTATAGTACTTAGAAAATTTTATGAAAAAAGTTATAGTATAGTATGTCGAAAATTTTCATAAAAAAAGAGTCATAGTATAGTATGACAAAAATTTTATGAAAAAAGTCATGGTATAGTATGTCGAACATTTTCATGAGATAAAAATCATAGGATAGTATGTCGAAAATTTTCATAAAAAAAAGTCATAGTATAGTATGTCGAAAACTTTCGTGAAAAAAAAGTCATAGTATAGTATGTCGAAAATTTTATGAAAAAAAGTCATAGTATAGTATGTCGAAAATTTCATGAAAAAAAGTTATAGTATAGTATGTCGAAAATTTTCATTAAAAAAAAAAGTCATAGTACAGTATGTCGAAAATTTTCATGAAAATAAAGTCATCCTATAGTATGTCGAAAATGTTCATGGAAAAAAAAGTCATAGTATAGTACTTCGAAAATTGTATGAAAAAAAAGTCATCGTATAGTATGTCGAAAATTTTCATGAAAAAAAGTCATTTTATAGTATGTTAAAAATGTGTATGTTAAAAACTCAGTTTAAATTTTCGTCAATTTTCACGAAAAGTCATAGTATAGTATGACTTTTTCATGAAAATGTCGAAATTTTAAACTGAGTTTTTTTTCCACCAAATGAATCGACAGACTATACTGTGCCTTTTTTCATTACAATTTTGGACATTCTATACTATGGCATTTTTTTACGAATATTTTCGACATGACTTTTTTCATGAAAATTTTCGAAAATATTCGTAAAAAAATGCCATAGCATAGAATGTCGAAAATTTTAATGAAAACAGGCATAGTATAGTCTGTCGATTCATTTGGTGGAAAAAAAACTCACTTTAAATTTTCGTCAATTTTCACGAAAAGTCATAGTATAGTATGACTTTTTCATGAAAATGTCGAAATTTTAAACTGAGTTTTTTTTCCACCAAATGAATCGACAGACTATACTGTGCCTTTTCTCATCAAAATTTTCGACATTCTATACTATGGCATTTTTTAACGAATATTTTCGACATGACTTTTTTCATGAAAATTTTCGAAAATATTCGTAAAAAAATGCCATGGCATAGAATATCGAAATTTTTAATGAAAACAGGCATAGTATAGTCTGTCGATTCATTTGGTGGAAAAAAAACTCACTTTAAATTTTCGTCAATTTTCACGAAAAGTCATAGTATAGTATGACTTTTTCATGAAAATGTCGAAATTTTAAACTGAGTTTTTTTTCCACCAAATGAATCGACAGACTATACTGTGCCTTTTCTCATTAAAATTTTCGACATTCTATACTATGGCATTTTTTTACGAATATTTTCGACATGACTTTTTTCATGAAAATTTTCGAAAATATTCGTAAAAAAATGCCATAGCATAGAATGTCGAAAATTTTAATGAAAACAGGCATAGTATAGTCTGTCGATTCATTTGGTGGAAAAAAAACTCACTTTAAATTTTCGTCAATTTTCACGAAAAGTCATAGTATAGTATGACTTTTTCATGAAAATGTCGAAATTTTAAACTGAGTTTTTTTCCCACCAAATGAATCGACAGACTATACTGTGCCTTTTTTCATTAAAATTTTCGACATTCTATACTATGGCATTTTTTTACGAATATTTTCGACATGACTTTTTTCATGAAAATTTTCGAAAATATTCGTAAAAAAATGCCATAGTATAGAATGTCGAAAATTTTAATGAAAACAGGCATAGTATAGTCTGTCGATTCATTTGGTGGAAAAAAAACTCACTTTAAATTTTCGTCAATTTTCACGAAAAGTCATAGTATAGTATGACTTTTTCATGAAAATGTCGAAATTTTAAACTGAGTTTTTTTTCCACCAAATGAATCGACAGACTATACTGTGCCTTTTTTCATTACAATTTTCGACATTCTATACTATGGCATTTTTTTACGAATATTTTCGACATGACTTTTTTCATGAAAATTTTCGAAAATATTCGTAAAAAAATGCCATAGTATAGAATGTCGAAAATTTTAATGAAAACAGGCATAGTATAGTCTGTCGATTCATTTGGTGGAAAAAAAACTCACTTTAAATTTTCGTCAATTTTCACGAAAAGTCATAGTATAGTATGACTTTTTCATGAAAATGTCGAAATTTTAAACTGAGTTTTTTTTCCACCAAATGAATCGACAGACTATACTGTGCCTTTTTTCATTAAAATTTTCGACATTCTATACTATGGCATTTTTTTACGAATATTTTCGACATGACTTTTTTCATGAAAATTTTCGAAAATATTCGTAAAAAAATGCCATAGTATAGAATGTCGAAAATTTTCATGAAAACAGGCATAGTATAGTCTGTCGATTCATTTGGTGGAAAAAAAACTCACTTTAAATTTTCGTCAATTTTCACGAAAAGTCATAGTATAGTATGACTTTTTCATGAAAATGTCGAAATTTTAAACTGAGTTTTTTTTCCACCAAATGAATCGACAGACTATACTGTGCCTTTTCTCATTAAAATTTTCGACATTCTATACTATGGCATTTTTTTACGAATATTTTCGACATGACTTTTTTCATGAAAATTTTCGAAAATATTCGTAAAAAAATGCCATAGCATAGAATGTCGAAAATTTTAATGAAAACAGGCATAGTATAGTCTGTCGATTCATTTGGTGGAAAAAAAACTCACTTTAAATTTTCGTCAATTTTCACGAAAAGTCATAGTATAGTATGACTTTTTCATGAAAATGTCGAAATTTTAAACTGAGTTTTTTTTCCACCAAATGAATCGACAGACTATACTGTGCCTTTTTTCATTAAAATTTTCGACATTCTATACTATGGCATTTTTTTACGAATATTTTCGACATGACTTTTTTCATGAAAATTTTCGAAAATATTCGTAAAAAAATGCCATAGTATAGAATGTCGAAAATTTTAATGAAAACAGGCATAGTATAGTCTGTCGATTAATTTGGTGGAAAAAAAACTCACTTTAAATTTTCGTCAATTTTCACGAAAAGTCATAGTATAGTATGACTTTTTCATGAAAATGTCGAAATTTTAAACTGAGTTTTTTTTCCACCAAATGAATCGACAGACTATACTGTGCCTTTTTTCATTAAAATTTTCGACATTCTATACTATGGCATTTTTTTACGAATATTTTCGACATGACTTTTTTCATGAAAATTTTCGAAAATATTCGTAAAAAAATGCCATAGTATAGAATGTCCAAAATTTTAATGAAAACAGGCATAGTATAGTCTGTCGATTCATTTGGTGGAAAAAAAACTCACTTTAAATTTTCGTCAATTTTCATGAAAAGTCATAGTATAGTATGACTTTTTCATGAAAATGTCGAAATTTTAAACTGAGTTTTTTTTCCACCAAATGAATCGACAGACTATACTGTGCCTTTTCTCATTAAAATTTTCGACATTCTATACTATGGCATTTTTTTACGAATATTTTCGACATGACTTTTTTCATGAAAATTTTCGAAAATATTCGTAAAAAAATGCCATAGCATAGAATGTGGAAAATTTTAATGAAAACAGGCATAGTATAGTCTGTCGATTCATTTGGTGGGAAAAAAACTCACTTTAAATTTTCGTCAATTTTCACGAAAAGTCATAGTATAGTATGACTTTTTCATGAAAATGTCGAAATTTTAAACTGAGTTTTTTTTCCACCAAATGAATCGACAGACTATACTGTGCCTTTTTTCATTACAATTTTCGACATTCTATACTATGGCATTTTTTTACGAATATTTTCGACATGACTTTTTTCATGAAAATTTTCGAAAATATTCGTAAAAAAATGCCATAGTATAGAATGTCGAAAATTTTAATGAAAACAGGCATAGTATAGTCTGTCGATTCATTTGGTGGAAAAAAAACTCACTTTAAATTTTCGTCAATTTTCACGAAAAGTCATAGTATAGTATGACTTTTTCATGAAAATGTCGAAATTTTAAACTGAGTTTTTTTTCCACCAAATGAATCGACAGACTATACTGTGCCTTTTTTCATTAAAATTTTCGACATTCTATACTATGGCATTTTTTTACGAATATTTTCGACATGACTTTTTTCATGAAAATTTTCGAAAATATTCGTAAAAAAATGCCATAGCATAGAATGTCGAAAATTTTAATGAAAACAGGCATAGTATAGTCTGTCGATTCATTTGGTGGAAAAAAAACTCACTTTAAATTTTCGTCAATTTTCACGAAAAGTCATAGTATAGTATGACTTTTTCATGAAAATGTCGAAATTTTAAACTGAGTTTTTTTTCCACCAAATGAATCGACAGACTATACTGTGCCTTTTCTCATCAAAATTTTCGACATTCTATACTATGGCATTTTTTTACGAATATTTTCGACATGACTTTTTTCATGAAAATTTTCGAAAATATTCGTAAAAAAATGCCATAGTATAGAATGTCGAAAATTTTAATGAAAACAGGCATAGTATAGTCTGTCGATTAATTTGGTGGAAAAAAAACTCAGTTTAAATTTTTGTCAATTTTCATGAAAAGTCATACTATAGTATGACTTTTTCACAAAAATGTCGAAATTTCAAACTGAGTTTTTTTTCCACCAAATGAATCGACAGACTATACTATGCCTTTTTTCATTAAAATTTTCGACATTCTATACTATGACATGTTTTTACGAATATGTTCGACATGACTTTTTTCATGAAAATTTTCGAAAATATTCGTAAAAAAATGTCATAGTATAGAATGTCAAAAATGTTCATGAAAACAGGCATAGTATAGTCTGTCGATTAATTTGGTGGAAAAAAAACTCAGTTTAAATTTTCGTCAATTTTCATTAAACTGAGTTTTTTTTCCACCAAATGAATCGACAGACTATACTATGCCTTTTTTCATTAAAATTTTCGACATTCTATACTATGACATTTTTTTACGAATATGTTCGACATGACTTTTTTCATGAAAATTTTCGAAAATATTTGTAAAAAAATGTCATAGTATAGAATGTCGAAAATGTTCATGAAAACAGGCATAGTATAGTCTGTCGATTAATTTGGTGGAAAAAAAACTCAGTTTAAATTTTCGTCAATTTTCACGAAAAGTCATAGTATAGTATGACTTTTTCATGAAAATGTCGAAATTTTAAACTGAGTTTTTTTTCCACCAAATGAATCGACAGACTATACTGTGCCTTTTCTCATTAAAATTTTCGACATTCTATACTATGGCATTTTTTTACGAATATTTTCGACATGACTTTTTTCATGAAAATTTTCGAAAATATTCGTAAAAAAATGCCATAGCATAGAATGTCGAAAATTTTAATGAAAACAGGCATAGCATAGTCTGTCGATTGATTTGGTGGAAAAAAAACTCACTTTAAATTTTCGTCAATTTTCACGAAAAGTCATAGTATAGTATGACTTTTTCATGAAAATGTCGAAATTTTAAACTGAGTTTTTTTTCCACCAAATGAATCGACAGACTATACTGTGCCTTTTCTCATTAAAATTTTCGACATTCTATACTATGGCATTTTTTTGCGAATATTTTCGACATGACTTTTTTCATGAAAATTTTCGAAAATATTCGTAAAAAAATGTCATAGCATAGAATGTCGAAAATTTTAATGAAAACAGGCATAGTATAGTCTGTCGATTCATTTGGTGGAAAAAAAACTCACTTTAAATTTTCGTCAATTTTCACGAAAAGTCATAGTATAGTATGACTTTTTCATGAAAATGTCGAAATTTTAAACTGAGTTTTTTTTCCACCAAATGAATCGACAGACTATACTGTGCCTTTTTTCATTAAAATTTTCGACATTCTATACTATGACATTTTTTTACGAATATTTTCGACATGACTTTTTTCATGAAAATTTTCGAAAATATTCGTAAAAAAATGCCATAGTATAGAATGTCGAAAATTTTAATGAAAACAGGCATAGTATAGTCTGTCGATTCATTTGGTGGAAAAAAAACTCACTTTAAATTTTCGTCAATTTTCACGAAAAGTCATAGTATAGTATGACTTTTTCATGAAAATGTCGAAATTTTAAACTGAGTTTTTTTTCCACCAAATGAATCGACAGACTATACTATGCCTTTTTTCATTAAAATTTTCGACATTCTATACTATGACATTTTTTTACGAATATTTTCGACATGACTTTTTTCATGAAAATTTTCGAAAATATTCGTAAAAAAATGTCATAGTATAGAATGTCGAAAATTTTCATGAAAACAGGCATAGTATAGTCTGTCGATTCATTTGGTGGAAAAAAAACTCAGTTTAAATTTTCGTCAATTTTCATGAAAAGTCATACTATAGTATGACTTTTTCATGAAAATGTCGAAATTTTAAACTGAGTTTTTTTTCCACCAAATGAATCGACAGACTATACTATGCCTTTTTTCATTAAAATTTTCGACATTCTATACTATGACATTTTTTTACGAATATTTTCGACATGACTTTTTTCATGAAAATTTTCGAAAATATTCGTAAAAAAATGTCATAGTATAGAATGTCGAAAATTTTCATGAAAACAGGCATAGTATAGTCTGTCGATTCATTTGGTGGAAAAAAAACTCAGTTTAAATTTTCGTCAATTTTCACGAAAAGTCATAGTATAGTATGACTTTTTCATGAAAATGTCGAAATTTTAAACTGAGTTTTTTTTCCACCAAATGAATCGACAGACTATACTATGCCTTTTTTCATTAAAATTTTCGACATTCTATACTATGGCATTTTTTTACGAATATTTTCGACATGACTTTTTTCATGAAAATTTTCGAAAATATTCGTAAAAAAATGCCATAGTATAGAATGTCGAAAATTTTCATGAAAAAAGGCATAGTATAGTCTGTCGATTCATTTGGTGGAAAAAAAACTCACTTTAAATTTTCGTCAATTTTCATGAAAAGTCATAGTATAGTATGACTTTTTTCATGAAAATGTCGAAATTTTAAACTGAGTTTTTTTTCCACCAAATGAATCGACAGACTATACTATGCCTTTTTTCATGAAAATTTTCGACATTCTATACTATGACATTTTTTTACGAATATTTTCGAAAATTTTCATGAAAATTTTCGAAAATATTCGTAAAAAAATGTCATAGCATAGAATGTCGAAAATTTTCATGAAAACAGGCATAGTATAGTCTGTCGATTCATTTGGTGGAAAAAAAACTCAGTTTAAATTTTCGTCAATTTTCATGAAAAGTCATACTATAGTATGACTTTTTCATGAAAATGTCGAAATTTTAAACTGAGTTTTTTTTCCACCAAATGAATCGACAGACTATACTATGCCTTTTTTCATTAAAATTTTCGACATTCTATACTATGACATTTTTTTACGAATATTTTCGACATGACTTTTTTCATGAAAATTTTCGAAAATATTCGTAAAAAAATGTCATAGTATAGAATGTCGAAAATTTTAATGAAAACAGGCATAGTATAGTCTGTCGATTCATTTGGTGGAAAAAAAACTCAGTTTAAATTTTCGTCAATTTTCATGAAAAGTCATAGTATAGTATGACTTTTTCATGAAAATGTCGAAATTTTAAACTGAGTTTTTTTTCCACCAAATGAATCGACAGACTATACTATGCCTTTTTTCATTAAAATTTTCGACATTCTATACTATGACATTTTTTTACGAATATTTTCGACATGACTTTTTTCATGAAAATTTTCGAAAATATTCGTAAAAAAATGCCATAGTATAGAATGTCGAAAATTTTAATGAAAACAGGCATAGTATAGTCTGTCGATTCATTTGGTGGAAAAAAAACTCACTTTAAATTTTCGTCAATTTTCACGAAAAGTCATAGTATAGTATGACTTTTTCATGAAAATGTCGAAATTTTAAACTGAGTTTTTTTTCCACCAAATGAATCGACAGACTATACTGTGCCTTTTTTCATTAAAATTTTCGACATTCTATACTATGACATTTTTTTACGAATATTTTCGACATGACTTTTTTCATGAAAATTTTCGAAAATATTCGTAAAAAAATGCCATAGTATAGAATGTCGAAAATTTTAATGAAAACAGGCATAGTATAGTCTGTCGATTCATTTGGTGGAAAAAAAACTCACTTTAAATTTTCGTCAATTTTCATGAAAAGTCATAGTATAGTATGACTTTTTCATGAAAATGTCGAAATTTTAAACTGAGTTTTTTTTCCACCAAATGAATCGACAGACTATACTATGCCTTTTTTCATTAAAATTTTCGACATTCTATACTATGACATTTTTTTACGAATATTTTCGACATGACTTTTTTCATGAAAATTTTCGAAAATATTCGTAAAAAAATGTCATAGTATAGAATTTCGAAAATTTTAATGAAAAAAGGAATAGTATAGTCTGTCGATTCATTTGGTGGAAAAAAAACTCACTTTAAATTTTCGTCAATTTTCATGAAAAGTCATAGTATAGTATGACTTTTTCATGAAAATGTCGAAATTTCAAACTGAGTTTTTTTCCACCAAATGAATCGACACACTATACTATGCCTTTTTTCATTAAAATTTTCGACATTCTATACTATGACATTTTTTTACGAATATTTTCGACATGACTTTTTTCATGAAAATTTTCGAAAATATTCGTAAAAAAATGTCATAGTATAGAATGTCGAAAATTTTCATGAAAACAGGCATAGTATAGTCTGTCGATTCATTTGGTGGAAAAAAAACTCAGTTTAAATTTTCGTCAATTTTCATGAAAAGTCATAGTATAGTATGACTTTTTCATGAAAATGTCGAAATTTTAAACTGAGTTTTTTTTCCACCAAATGAATCGACAGACTATACTATGCCTTTTTTCATTAAAATTTTCGACATTCTATACTATGACATTTTTTTACGAATATTTTCGACATGACTTTTTTCATGAAAATTTTCGAAAATATTCGTAAAAAAATGTCATAGTATAGAATGTCGAAAATTTTAATGAAAACAGGCATAGTATAGTCTGTCGATTCATTTGGTGGAAAAAAAACTCAGTTTAAATTTTCGTCAATTTTCATGAAAAGTCATAGTATAGTATGACTTTTTCATGAAAATGTCGAAATTTTAAACTGAGTTTTTTTTCCACCAAATGAATCGACAGACTATACTATGCCTTTTTTCATTAAAATTTTCGACATTCTATACTATGACATTTTTTTACGAATATTTTCGACATGACTTTTTTCATGAAAATTTTCGAAAATATTCGTAAAAAAATGTCATAGTATAGAATGTCGAAAATTTTAATGAAAACAGGCATAGTATAGTCTGTCGATTCATTTGGTGGAAAAAAAACTCAGTTTAAATTTTCGTCAATTTTCATGAAAAGTCATAGTATAGTATGACTTTTTCATGAAAATGTCGAAATTTTAAACTGAGTTTTTTTTCCACCAAATGAATCGACAGACTATACTATGCCTTTTTTCATTAAAATTTTCGACATTCTATACTATGACATTTTTTTACGAATATTTTCGACATGACTTTTTTCATGAAAATTTTCGAAAATATTCGTAAAAAAATGTCATAGTATAGAATGTCGAAAATTTTAATGAAAACAGGCATAGTATAGTCTGTCGATTCATTTGGTGGAAAAAAAACTCAGTTTAAATTTTCGTCAATTTTCATGAAAAGTCATAGTATAGTATGACTTTTTCACAAAAATGTCGAAATTTTAAACTGAGTTTTTTTTCCACCAAATGAATCGACAGACTATACTATGCCTTTTTTCATTAAAATTTTCGACATTCTATACTATGACATTTTTTTACGAATATTTTCGACATGACTTTTTTCATGAAAATTTTCGAAAATATTCGTAAAAAAATGTCATAGTATAGAATGTCGAAAATTTTAATGAAAACAGGCATAGTATAGTCTGTCGATTCATTTGGTGGAAAAAAAACTCAGTTTAAATTTTCGTCAATTTTCATGAAAAGTCATAGTATAGTATGACTTTTTCACAAAAATGTCGAAATTTTAAACTGAGTTTTTTTTCCACCAAATGAATCGACAGACTATACTATGCCTTTTTTCATTAAAATTTTCGACATTCTATACTATGACATTTTTTTACGAATATTTTCGACATGACTTTTTTCATGAAAATTTTCGAAAATATTCGTAAAAAAATGTCATAGTATAGAATGTCGAAAATTTTAATGAAAACAGGCATAGTATAGTCTGTCGATTCATTTGGTGGAAAAAAAACTCAGTTTAAATTTTCGTCAATTTTCATGAAAAGTCATAGTATAGTATGACTTTTTCATGAAAATGTCGAAATTTTAAACTGAGTTTTTTTTCCACCAAATGAATCGACAGACTATACTATGCCTTTTTTCATTAAAATTTTCGACATTCTATACTATGACATTTTTTTACGAATATTTTCGACATGACTTTTTTCATGAAAATTTTCGAAAATATTCGTAAAAAAATGTCATAGTATAGAATGTCGAAAATTTTAATGAAAACAGGCATAGTATAGTCTGTCGATTCATTTGGTGGAAAAAAAACTCAGTTTAAATTTTCGTCAATTTTCATGAAAAGTCATAGTATAGTATGACTTTTTCATGAAAATGTCGAAATTTTAAACTGAGTTTTTTTTCCACCAAATGAATCGACAGACTATACTATGCCTTTTTTCATTAAAATTTTCGACATTCTATACTATGACATTTTTTACGAATATTTTCGACATGACTTTTTTCATGAAAATTTTCGAAAATATTCGTAAAAAAATGTCATAGTATAGAATGTCGAAAATTTTAATGAAAACAGGCATAGTATAGTCTGTCGATTCATTTGGTGGAAAAAAAACTCAGTTTAAATTTTCGTCAATTTTCACGAAAAGTCATGCTATACTATGACTTTTTCATGAAAATGTCGAAATTTTAAACTGAGTTTTTTTTCCACCAAATGAATCGACAGACTATACTGTGCCTTTTTTCATTAAAATTTTCGACATTCTATACTATGGCATTTTTTTACGAATATTTTCGACATGACTTTTTTCATGAAAATTTTCGAAAATATTCGTAAAAAAATGCCATAGTATAGAATGTCGAAAATTTTAATGAAAACAGGCATAGTATAGTCTGTCGATTCATTTGGTGGAAAAAAAACTCACTTTAAATTTTCGTCAATTTTCACGAAAAGTCATAGTATAGTATGACTTTTTCATGAAAATGTCGAAATTTTAAACTGAGTTTTTTTTCCACCAAATGAATCGACAGACTATACTGTGCCTTTTTTCATTAAAATTTTCGACATTCTATACTATGACATTTTTTTACGAATATTTTCGACATGACTTTTTTCATGAAAATTTTCGAAAATATTCGTAAAAAAATGTCATAGTATAGAATGTCGAAAATTTTAATGAAAACAGGCATAGTATAGTCTGTCGATTCATTTGGTGGAAAAAAAACTCACTTTAAATTTTCGTCAATTTTCACGAAAAGTCATAGTATAGTATGACTTTTTCATGAAAATGTCGAAATTTTAAACTGAGTTTTTTTTCCACCAAATGAATCGACAGACTATACTATGCCTTTTTTCATTAAAATTTTCGACATTCTATACTATGACATTTTTTTACGAATATTTTCGACATGACTTTTTTCATGAAAATTTTCGAAAATATTCGTAAAAAAATGCATAGTATAGAATGTCGAAATTTTTCATGAAAACAGGCATAGTATAGTCTGTCGATTCATTTGGTGGAAAAAAAACTCACTTTAAATTTTCGTCAATTTTCACGAAAAGTCATAGTATAGTATGACTTTTTCATGAAAATGTCGAAATTTTAAACTGAGTTTTTTTTCCACCAAATGAATCGACAGACTATACTATGCCTTTTTTCATTAAAATTTTCGACATTCTATACTATGACATTTTTTTACGAATATTTTCGACATGACTTTTTTCATGAAAATTTTCGAAAATATTCGTAAAAAAATGTCATAGTATAGAATGTCGAAAATTTTAATGAAAACAGGCATAGTATAGTCTGTCGATTCATTTGGTGGAAAAAAAACTCAGTTTAAATTTTCGTCAATTTTCACGAAAAGTCATAGTATAGTTATGAAAATTTTTCCAAAAGAAAATGTCGAAATTTAAAAAAAAAAAAAAAAAAAAAAAAAAAAAAAAACTTTTTTAAGTTTTTTTCCCACCAAAGAAATCAAAACAAACGGAAACTATACTGTGCCTTTTTTCATTAAATTTTCGACATTCTATACTAAATTGACTTTTTTTACGAAATTTTTATTTTTT